>VZTB01015658.1:742450-786877 GCA_013397245.1 Thryothorus ludovicianus
GCTGGCAGCTCTAAGCAGGGTCCCAGCTTGCACCCATGCCCTTTGTAATAAAACTTAAGTTCTAAGATTCAGCTTCAGAGATCTCATCTCCATCCGCCGTCCCATTCACCGAGCACACAACAATCTCCCTCAACAGTATCTTACACTGCCTCTTCCTGCTGTGTCTGACTGTGAACGCTAAAATGTTTGAAATCAGTTCTCACCTCATTGCTGCAAAGGCAATGTAGAAGGTGTTTGCAGATAAAGTTTTTTGTACCCAAGGGTTCCTTTTGGTTCATTGGTTTTGTTACCAACCTAACATAAATCTAATCCAAGCTTTGCTTTGCTTTTTGGTTTGTCTTCGAAGGCTTTGTCAATGTTTTTGGGAGGAGCACCAGCAGGGCCAGCAGGTACAGGGAAGACAGAAACAACCAAGGATTTGGCCAAAGCCCTGGGCTTGCTGTGCGTAGTGACAAACTGTGGAGAAGGCATGGACTTCAAAGTAAGAGTTAAAGATCTGTGCTCTCTGATAAAATCCAAATTCTGCTCTTTATCAGCATTAGGACATACTCTGAACTTCTACATAAATATCTCCCTTAGAGATACCATGCTATTTGATAATTAAATTTAGTAAAAAATGTCAATTTGGAATAAATTCCTGAAGGAATTTCAGGCCCTTTCAAGCAGAGGAGCAATGACTGTATGGTATGTGTTTAGGTTTACAATAGGCAATCTGCACTTAGCAAGTAATTATTGCAAGACCTTATGGTTGATAAACATCCAGAGGTTTATCCACCATTAAGAATTTTAGCATATTCTGTAGTTTTTTGACCCAGAATGTTTTATATAGTCACTGCTGAGAAATTTTTCTTGTTGTTCCTTTTAGGCAATTGGTAAAATTTTCTCAGGCCTCGCCCAGTGTGGTGCATGGGGATGCTTTGATGAATTCAATCGCATCGACGCCTCTGTGCTTTCAGTCATTTCTTCCCAGATTCAGACCATCCGAAACGCTTTAATGAATGGGTGGAAAAGATTTCTGGTAAACATTAAAAAAGAAGAGTAATTGTGAGGGTTGATCTTGTTTTCAGGCCAAGATACAGGTTAGACCCCGTCATTAGATCAAAGGGCTGCTGCTTCTATAATTCGTTTGTGCTGAACATTGAAAACTCCTGAGTACTTTTGGTTTGAAAGATGTTAAATCCTTGGTGATTACCTAATCCTTTGCTAGGTTCTTCCTTTGTGAAGGAAGATAAAAGTGATCTTAATAGGATAATAGTAAGTAAATGGGTTAGTAGTCTAGTAGTAATGAGAAACAGCAGTAATTTAATTTGATGTGGATTCTGATATTTTATTTACTGATGCTTATTGGAATTCAAAAACCTCAGAAAATTTGAGGCTTGTGAAATATCTTAAAGAAGATGCATTCATCCCACTGTTTGTATCAGGATAACTGTCTAAAGCTAAATATTTTAGCACTTTGTCCGAAGTGGGTGCCCCAGTATTACTGGTTTTCTCTTTGAGCAAATATTGTTATTTTTTCTAGTTCCTAATTCACATTGTTCTAATGTTTTCTTATGCCTTTAGTTTGAAGGACAGGAGATTTCCCTTGATAGCCGTATTGGCATTTTCATTACAATGAATCCTGGCTATGCTGGCCGGACTGAGCTCCCTGAGTCTGTGAAAGCTCTGTTCAGGCCTGTGGTTGTTATTGTCCCAGATCTTCAGCAGATCTGTGAAATAATGCTGTTTTCTGAAGGGTTCCTTACAGCAAAGGTAAGAAAATTCTGTTGTTACCCACACCTGTGTACCCACCCATGTTTGCTTGGCCAGTAGCAATGTCCACATTTGTGATCATTCTAATTAAATCTCAAACAGGTCCTTGCCAAAAAGATGACAGTGCTGTACAAGCTGGCAAGGGAACAGCTTTCCAAACAGCATCACTATGATTTTGGACTGCGAGCCCTTAAGTCAGTGTTGGTAATGGCAGGAGAATTGAAAAGAGGATCAGCAGACCTCAGTGAGGTAGATTTGCTGCTTAGTTACCCTGGGCATATAATCTTTTTCATTAGAAAGGGGATGTGTTTCCCCATCTGGTGTAGTTTGGTTTGGAAATAGGAACATTGGTGTTACTATTTCACCTCATTCTATTGAGTTCCACTGTGCTCTCTGCTACTAGAACTCCAGTCAAAGTAGGGACATCTATGGAAAATGAGATATTTTCCTGCTTGTTAAGTCCAGAATGCAAATAGCCAGATGAATATCTCTGGATGAGTAGCAAAAACTGTTTTTTTAACAGTGAATGCTTCAGCTCAGGGAAGCTGTGTTGTGGGCCACTGCAGCCATTTGACATTTGATTAACATGGCAGAAAAAGGCAGTGTATTATTCTTAGTTATTGATATACTTAATTCATATAAAGTAACCTCTGTCGTTTCCACTAGGAACTGATGACAAAAAACATTCTGAAAACTATACTGAAATAATCAATCAATGGTTTCTAAAGATTTAAAGTTCTGAAGTACCTAATTTTAGCTGATTAGTTAGCTATTTGGTAAAGATTGATTTTGCTATGTTTTGTCTAGGAAG
The DNA here is from genome assembly GCA_013397245.1 of Thryothorus ludovicianus. Classification (NCBI taxonomy): domain Eukaryota; kingdom Metazoa; phylum Chordata; class Aves; order Passeriformes; family Certhiidae; genus Thryothorus; species Thryothorus ludovicianus. The sequence continues at coordinate 745,014 of VZTB01015658.1, forward strand.
TTGTCCTAATGAGAGCTCTGAGAGATATGAATCTTCCTAAATTTGTGTTTGAAGATGTGCCTCTCTTCCTTGGCCTAATCTCTGACCTGTTTCCTGGCCTGGATTGCCCTCGAGTTTGCTACCCTGACTTTAATGATGCTGTAGAACAAGTGCTGGAAGAAAGAGGTTATGTTGTTCTACCAGTCCAGGTATAAAAAAATGTTAATTGCTTAAGAGGTTTTGTTGTAAACATGAGGCTGCAGGTGCATTGCTGCACCCTGGAGTTGCTCCAGTAAAATCAGTCTGATAGAGACCAGCTGCTAGCCTTGTCCAAAGAGACATGATGGGAGTCTACTGAATCTGTGTTTATTTTTCAGGTGGATAAAGTAGTTCAGATGTATGAGACAATGTTAACTCGTCACACTACAATGGTGGTTGGACCTACTGGAGGTGGCAAGACTGTTGTTATTAAAACCTTGTGCCAGGCCCAAAACAAGTGAGTGTAGAATGTAAAGCAGGCTGTAAAAGGGCACAGTCTGTAATTACTCAGTCCAGTCACGACAGGATCAACAGCTGTCCAGAGAACTTGCTTGGGTTAACATGAGATGATACTGTGACATTTTGCTATGGCTTTTCTTGCTGTATCTTCAGGCTGGGATTATTGACAAAGCTTTACACACTGAACCCCAAAGCTATGAGTGTGATTGAGCTGTATGGGATCCTTGACCCTGTCACACGAGACTGGACAGATGGAGTCCTCTCAAACATTTTCCGGGATATCAACAGACCCACTGACAAGAAAGAGAGAAGGTAGGCAGCTGGCAATCATTGTGGTGGTTTTGGGATCCTGGGATTTACATCAATTAAAAAACAATTTATATGGCACTATTTAAAAAACCAAATGCTAAATGAATAGAAAATGTCTAGGAATCTTTCTGTCTCCTGTTAGTTTCTAGTCTCAATGAAAGTATGCAATTATAAAAAACGAATGGTAGACTTCAAAATACCTGGGCTGACAACGACACCATTGATGACACTTCTGAATACAGAAATATGTTAGCAAAATCAGAGATCAGTCTGTGCTCCATGACTTTTGTACACAGGTACATTCTCTTTGATGGAGATGTGGATGCTCTCTGGGTTGAAAACATGAATTCTGTCATGGATGACAACAAGTTATTGACCCTGGCAAATGGAGAGAGGATTAGGCTTCAGGCACACTGTGCTTTGTTGTTTGAGGTAAGAAATGACTGTACCATTTAATACATGGGAAGGGTTAGGTACAGATTCAAAGCCTGAAAAGCAGTTACTGTGTGTCATTGTCCTGTGTGATTATTTTATAGGTTGGGGATTTACAGTATGCATCTCCTGCCACAGTATCCCGCTGTGGAATGGTCTTTGTGGATCCTAAAAATCTGAGATATGAGCCCTACTGGCAGAAGTGGGTCAAAAGAAGAGAAAATGAGGTGGGAATTTCTGCAGTTGTTCAGAGAGTATTTGTATTTAATACTGAACTGTAGATAGCCTTTAGTAGAATTGATTCCTTCAAGAATGAACACTGATCAGTCAGGTGTTAATGGGAAGCTCTGCTGTCAAAATTTTTCTTTCCAGCTGAATTATTGTCTTTCTTGTGTTCCTTAGAAAGAAAGAGTGGAATTGGATCTTCTCTTTCAAAAGTATGTGCCCTACCTTATTGATATGATTTTGGAGGGAATTGTGGATGGCAAACAGGAACGAAAGCTGAAGACCATTGTTCCTCAAACTGATTTAAATATGGTAAGAAACAGAGAATAAAGATTGAACATATTTAACTCAAAAAAACCCAGAATGATGGAGAAAATAAAACCTTCCCAAAGAAAGCATAGGAGGAGAGTCTGTGCTGAAATGTCAATTTGCTACTGATGAGTACAAAAAGACACCAAACCAATCAGGACCTAAAAATGCTGAACTTAATACACATAGCAGTAGATTAACCTGTAAGAACAAAAGACCAGGAATCAGCTGGAAACAGATTAAAAGTTTTCATGCATCTAAATGGCAATTTTGTTTACAGATTTGTCCTTTTTCCAACAGATTGTGCAGCTGACTGTGATGCTGGAAGTTCTTCTGGTAGAGCCTGAAAATCCTGATGTTCTGGAGTGTTTTTTCTTGGAAGCTTTGTATTGCTCCTTAGGTGCTTCTCTTCTTGATGCTGGGAGATTGAAATTTGATGAAAATGTTAAACGTATTTCCTGCATGACTGTTGTTCAGGGTGAGAACGTCCTGGCTAAGCCAGGGGAGCTGCCAGGTAGGATCTTGTCATAATTTAATCTGAATTCCATTCATTGTAGTAGAAAAGTGATGGTTTTCATGAAGGTGCTAGAGTAGAGGAATTTTGGTTGTTGCCTTAGTGAGTTTAATGACTTGTAAATAGAACAAAGTTATTACCCAACTTGGTCTATAATCTTACCCTTCGTTTTCATCTCAAACATTGTTTTTTTTAGGAAATATTTCAGTGTCCTAAAAAACTTGCAATTGCTTAATGGTTTGCAGGTCAGCTGCCAACTCTGTATGACTTCCATTTTGATGCATCTAAAAAAAAGTGGGTACCTTGGATGCAACTTGTTCCTCAATATATTCATGATCCTGAAAGGAAATTTCTTGACATTCTAGGTGAGTATAAGATAAAATACAGTGATGATGAGCTTTTAATTCATAATGGGCCACCACTGAGTGCATGACACTTACCATGAGACATCCTTTTTCTATACTGAAGGTTGCCTACTCAGGTTCAGTTTCTTGTTGGCATAAAACAGTTTCTTTAAAGTTCTTTTCACAGTAGTTTAGCAGTTATAAAGTTGATGTTTACAGCATTGTGTAATAACAAAAGTGAGGAAAGGATGAAAGCAAGTTTCAGTTAATAAGGCTTATTTAGGAGCTAAAAATGCCTTTTAAAAACTGGAATAGCAGAAGATTCACAGTTTGCTCTGCCAGAAATTCTAGGAAAACATCAGCTTGTGGTTCAGGTCTTCAGTAGATAAAAGTTACATTCTTAGAGCTGTTACTGGTTGTTACTTCAAGCATTGCCTGATGGTGCTTTTCATAGTTATAGACAAATTTAGGCACATAATTTACAGTGATACTTCAGCAAGCACAGGTTAACTTCACTGACACGAGAGATAAATTTATGATCTTTGAAGTTGCTCCAAATGCAGATGATTCACATGGAAAAAATTCATCTATGTAGAGTTCTGGGAAAATGCTTATGATCCCAATAAATCCTGATTATGTCCTTGAAATAGGGATTAAATGGAGCTTAATCAAACCATGACCCTCCTATATGAAAGATATAATATACATATATAGAAGAAAAGATCCCACTGACAAAGACTGAAAACAGATAGTTAAGCAATTAAAATTTTCTTCCCGCATTGTTAACAAATTGATAATTCAGATTATGTCTTTGTACAACTGCATGTTAATACCTTGAGATTGTGATGCAGCACTATTCTATAAATATAAATCCCCCAGCTGTGGTGCATTTTCCTTTAGCCAGTGACTGTTCCTGCTCTTTTGCAGTGCCCACAGTGGACACCACCCGCACTGCTTGGCTGCTGGAGCAGATGGTGAAGGCGAAGCGCCCGGTCGTTCTCGTGGGTGAGTCGGGTACATCTAAGACAGCAACGACCCAGAACTTCCTGAACAGCCTGGACAGAGACCGTAATGTATGTGTGAGGTGTTTTACCCTGTTTGTAAAGCTGCATTTTCATTCTTTGCCCTCGTGTTTAATTTGCATTGTGAAGGCTGAGTCTGTGGGTTGCAATATTGACTGTAAACTCCAGACCCAAAGTGTGTGGCTGATTTGAAAATCCTTCAAGATTAAAGATGCTTTGTCCTCTTTTACCTTGTACAGATTCAAGCATAGAAAGTTAAAATATATTATCAAAGTGCTAAGGATGGGCCTACTTTTCTTTGTCATCTATAATTCAAGTGAATAATGAACCTGAGCAGCATTTCCTGTTTGTCTGACAGCTAATATAAAAAATATTTTTTAGCACTCTAGTTAAAAAAACCCAGCAAAACAGGTTAGAATCCATTCTTATCATCTCCTCCTGTTTGCAGCTGGTGCTGGTAATTAACTTCTCTTCTCGTACAACATCCATGGACATTCAGAGAAACCTGGAGACAAATGTAGAAAAACGAACTAAAGACAATTTTGGCCCTCCCATGGGAAAACGCCTCCTCGTGTTCATGGATGATATGAACATGCCAAGGGTAAGCTGTCAGTAGTTTTGCAAGGTAGTGTAGAAACATTTGGGGTGGCACTGATATGGCCCCTGCATGCACAAATTCAGTGTGCATTTATTTTATCTCAGACAAGAGGCACTTTTCCCATAGGAGGCATTGAGATGAGTGCTCACACCCAGTGCCAGAGCTTTACACAGTGTCCCTTGGTCCCTGTAATGTTCTCCTGAGCATGGAACCCAATATTCCCACATTTAAAGCAGGAACTGGTGAGCTGATGTGCTTTGGTGTATCCTGCAGATTGATGAGTATGGCACACAGCAGCCCATTGCCCTGCTGAAGCTGCTGCTGGAGAAAGGTTTCATGTATGACCGTGGTAAAGAGATGAACATTAAATTTCTTCGGGACCTGGGTTTTGTTGCTGCCATGGGCAAAGCTGGAGGAGGTCGCAATGAAGTCGACCCTCGATTCATCTCACTCTTCAGTGTTTTTAACATCCCTTTTCCTTCTGAGCAATCACTGAATTTGATCTACTTCTCCATCCTGAAAGGCCACACTGAGGTAATTTCTCTGTTTGTAAAGGATTGCTCAACAGGTGTATTATTTTTAAATCTATGTTTATTTCTATGTTGTTGCAAGACCTGAAATCTCTGTTACACTTTTTTTTTAATACTTAGAACCTCACACAAACCTTTCTTTTGCTCTTCTGTATCTCAACAGGTTTTACATTATTTAGATAAGTTCTTGTGTAATATGTAAACATTCAGGCCAGCAGATAATTTATAAACCTGGGGCTTTTCATGGGTTGAAATGTGTGAATGATTTGATTACAGTTCCTTTAAACAAATACACAAAGATCAGAAAACTCTTTCTTGAATGAGTGTGGAAAATGTAATATAATGCAATAGAATGCATTACTGGCAAGGTATGTGCACCATTAGATAAGAAAAGAGCAGTTTAATTTTTCTGCTATAGAAACCTTGTAGGCTTTCCAGTCACTGAGTTTAATGTTATCTTGAGCCCTCAGAAAGTTCCAGAGTGAGGATGGAGCCTGCCCTAAACATTTAACTTCAGAATGTTCATACTACAGAGAATTTTTGAACCAAACAGGTTTAAAAGCTGGAAAGCAGATTATGCTTAATAGCATTGGGTTCTGTCTGGGCAGTCTTATGAAAACAGCTCTTCTTTCTCATGTTTGCAGAACTTTAATGAGTCCATATCAGCCATCTCTGACAAGATTACTCTGTGTACTTTGGAACTTTATAAAATGATTGTTACTGACCTGCCCCCTACTCCTTCCAAATTCCACTACATTTTTAACCTGCGGGATCTTTCCAGGGTCTATAATGGACTTGTTCTCACAGATGCAGAAAGGTAAGAATAGAAAAATTGTCATTAGTGGTCCCACACCTATTTTTTTTTTCTTGTGGATCTCAGTTAAATTGAGGTAATTTGGTAGAGGAAATCAGTCATATTTGATCACTTTTCACTAAACCACAATGAGAAATAGAACATCCAAGATTGTGATGCCAAACAGTCATGCATTAGTCTCTCTTAAATAAGATACCAGAGGTAAAAATGCAAGCAAATTAGTTATTATGAAAAGAACCAAATCATAAAAAGTAAAAAGGTCAGTCCAGAATTTGGTTCTTGTTATTAACCATATGGCCTTAGGAATCGTGTCAGCTCCTTTGGTGCAGTCTGATATTCTGGTGTTATTTCAGGTTTCACACAGTGACCCAGATGGTGAGAGTTTGGAGAAATGAATGCCTGAGGGTTTTCCATGACAGGCTGATTAATGAAGCAGACAAAGAATTGGTGAGTAATTTCTTTCAGTTTTTTAGTAGTCACTGATTATTATTATGGCAATTAATTTGCAACAGCAACACTGCTAAGTGTTGGATTCAGGTGTTGCTGTCCAACTGCAGATTTGTCTATGCAATATGTTGCTCATTAATTTAAAACACAGCCCATGGAAGATTTTTTCCTAAAACAATGTGATGATGGCAGATTAAGAAAGCAGATCTGCAGAAGGAATGGAAAGAATCACTTGGTTTGCCTGTCCAGGAAAATTGATTGGCAGAAGTACAGGTGATGAAGTGTGAGAGAAGTACAGAAGAAAAGTCAGGAAATCGTTTCAAGTCAGTATTTTCCTTGAGGAGGGATTGTACCAGAATGTGACTGTACAATCAAGTAGTAAAAAGGATAAAAGCCAAGTTCTTACACAGTGATTCAGTTCTGGCTGTTATGCAAATTGGAAAATGCTTCAAATTATATCTTAAAACTCAAAAAGAGATCAATGCCAATTTTAACCCCTGATATTTAGGAGAGAAATTGAGGTACTCATCTATAAGCAACCTGCTTTGCTTTGGAAGTTGCTTAGAAGAAAAGGGTCAAGAAGGCTTCAGATGTTTCTAGTTAAAACTTTCTTCTCTAACATGCAAAGATACATCTCCAGCTCAGTTTTCACACTACAGAATATTGATGCAGACTTTGAAACTTTGTGAGAGATCTTTCTGGTGAGACATCTATGAATGCTGAAAAGGGAAGTTTATTAATATACTGTTTGCACCAATACATGAGAAGATGTTTTATTAACAGGCTTCTCCTTTTTTGTTTTGACATTCTACAGTCTATTGTCTTGAACCATTCCTGAGCTGCCTATTAGATCATTTTAGATCATACATAGAACACAGAAGGGTGCTGTAATCTTTGGATCTTCTACTGACATAAATATCACCTTGAAATAAATCAGTATTTGAGCAAGAATCTGCATTATCACCTTTCTGAGTATTACTGGATTCAAAATCAAATGCTTTGTTGTGTTTCATATCTTTGAAGGTGCAAGGCCATATAAAAACTTTGGTTGAAGAGCATTTCCCAGATGACTTGGAGAGGGTCATGAGGGATCCAGTTCTTTTTGGAGATTTCAGAACAGCACTGAATTATGCAGAAGCTCGTCTTTATGAAGATATCCAGGACTATGATATAGCAAAAGCTCTCTTTAAGGTAGAGTGCCTCAGCTGGGAACTGTGCCTGAGGAGCAGGCAGGAGCCTGCCTCAGACTGCAGGAAATCTTTTCTGTGTGCACATAGAGCTTTGTGTGCTCCAATGCCCATTTGGGGTTTGCAGTGATGCTGGTCAGCTGGAGAGTCAGCAGAGTTTTCCAATAGTTCATTTTCCCTGAGGAATGGCAAAGGAACAATGCTGCTGAATGGGCTGTTTTCTTAACGTTATTAATTGTTTCACTGGTCTCCTAGTAACATTGTGTTCACCTTTCTCTGAAGGAGATTTTGGATGACTACAACGAGTACAATATTAAAATGAACCTGGTTCTTTTTGATGATGCTCTGGAGCATTTAATCCGCATCCACCGCATCATCCGCATGGACCGCGGGCACGCCCTGCTCATCGGAGTGGGAGGCTCAGGAAAGCAGTCCCTGACAAGACTGGCTGCTTACACAGCTGGATGTGAGGTTAGTGACCTTGTGTCTTGGCTGTGAAAAAGGACAAGGAAAGTAAAATTGTGATTTGGGTTGAACTGTGGATGGGGGTGAGTCAGTCAGTCAAGACATGAGCAGGCTGGCAGCTCTTCCCTGTGGAGAGAAACCCCAGGGGAGGTGATTGCCAGGAGGTCCAAGATGATGGCTGTGTGTGGTCTGGGCAGGAAGCTGTCAGTGCCTGAATCTGGCTTTTGGCACTGGGGAAGGAAAACAAGGATGGGTTTGGTGATGAACAGCTACTTGTCCCTAACTACTGCTGTTGATACTTACCTTTGTTACAGCAGCACTCCAGTGCTGCTTGAGGAGCCTTGTGGCTGATACTGTATTATTTCAGAGAGGAAATGTTCCCACCTGAGGCACTTTACTTAAAAACTCTTGGAAGGAAAGAACAAAAAAGGATGATCACACAAAGCAATTTTGAAAATGCAAGCCTGCAGGGTTGTACAAATGTACCATTTTATTGATATTTAAATGTTTGCTGATGACTGGGGCCAAACCAACCCCCTTGATTCATTCTAACTGAAATTCAGTTACCATCATGTCTTGGGTCCACCTGTCTTCTCAGTGTATGTTTTCATCCTTAGGTGTTTGAGATCATCTTGAGTCGAGGATACGGAGAAAATAATTTCCGAGAGGATTTGAAAAATTTGTACCAGAAGCTGGGTATTGATGACAAGTCAATGGTGTTCTTGTTTACAGATGGCCATGTGGCAGAAGAGAGTTTCCTGGAACTCATCAACAACATGTTGACTTCAGGTGCCCTGGCAGCCTCTGCTTGTCACTCATTATCTCACCTTTACCCTTGATACAGCTATTACTGGTTCACCCTGTGTCCTCTGCTGCTTTAGTTACACCTTTCAGTATGACCTGAAATGGTATTGGCCTTAATAATGGCTTTCTGGAATCTTCTTACAGTCATGTGTATGTCTGCAGAGGTTATAGGGTTCATTCATGCTGGTGATGATGCTGCAGGAGTCTCAGATTTCTTCCAAGACTGAGGGAAACTTCAGCTGCATTTGGCCACAAACCCACTTGTTCAATTGGCTTTTGAATAGCATTCATCTGAACTGCAGCAACTGTTTATGAGTATATATATGTATATATGTTCTAAATGTAATTTAGTAACTTCTAGTGAAGGAAGCAGCTGGAAATGAGCAGCAGCTGGCACTGTGTGACCACCCTCTCTATAGAAGTTCCTCCACAGTCTGATATGAGAACAGATGAGTTAATTGTATCCCTCCTCTTGTTCTATTTTCCCCGTCCCTGGTCTGACATTAAGTTGCTTAAGCAGTATTTGCCAAAAGATTAAGAGAACAAAAATGTGAACTGATGGTTCACAGACACTAAAGATGATTTTCTTTGCAGAGTTAAAAGTGCTTTATGTTCCTGTGACATTTTGTATACATTGCTGAAGCCCAAACAAAAATGTATTAATTATTCTTCTGAATCCCAAGTATGGCCTATTTTCCATGAGGGGTATGGGGAGGAGGAGGAGCAGAGAGAGATGATTTGGTTCATTCAAAACTACTCAGAATCATTTTTGCAGAACTAGGTTTAAAATTGGTTTCTCATCTGCCCTATCCCCAGCCATATGGTTTCCTCTTACTGGTTGTTCTCAGCAGCATTCTTCTGTCCTTATGTTACAGGAATGGTGCCAGCCCTTTTTGCAGATGATGAAAAAGACACCATACTAAGTCAGATTGGAGAAGAAGCTGCTAAAGCTGATGTGGGCCCAGCTAAAGAGAGTATCTGGCAGTATTTTGTGAGCAAATGTGCAAGCAACCTTCACATTGTCCTGGGAATGTCCCCAGTTGGGGAGGACCTGAGAACGTGGTGCAGAAATTTCCCAGGTATCAGTTAATACACTCTGCTTAGTCACTTCCCTGTGAAATACAGATTTATAGGCAAGAGAAAAATCTCCAGTGGACACTGAGAGATGTCTGGCAGCTCCAACTAAGCAGAGCAGGCTTCATGATTAAGGATTTGCACTGCATGATTTTTTTTCCAGTTAATTACCACATACCAGTGGACAGTATTGATTAGCATTTATCAGATCAGTTCATTTTCCAGCTGAACAGCTAGAAATCAATCAGTCATCCTCACTGAACTATAAATACACAGCCTTTGTCTGCAGCCTCTTTGCTGTAATTTACAGCAGAAAATGTGGTGTTAAATCATTATGAAACTAGGGTGGTGGGAAGAGAAACATTTTTGTATCCAAAGCCAAAAAAAGGGCGTGGTGGGAGGGACACCTATGGAGAGAAAAACACCTGAGCATGGCAGGTGCTGCAGGTGGCTGAAAGCAGTCCTGGGAAACAGAAGAGGCTCATGAAAGGTGGGTACAGGGAATGCTAAACCAGGCCCTAAAATACCTTATTGCAGCTCTAGACTGTAGAGCCTAAGGAATGTGGGGTTGGCAGGACACAGGGGCAAAGCTCATTATTTATGTCAAAATGGAAGTTTGGACTTTGTGGTAAATTCTGTTGCTAAGAAGGAGGCAAGACTAATTTACAAATTCTTGATATAAATAAAGTTAATTAGAGGACTGCCTGTCTGATTAGGGCTTAGTTTTACAAAGGAGTTTTTCAGATAACACTGTCCTTTCATTTTAAGGTCTTGTCAACAACACTGGTATTGACTGGTTCTTGCCCTGGCCTGCCCAGGCCCTGTGTGCAGTTGCACAATCCTTTCTGGGTATGTAACATGTCAGTATTTCAACCCATTAACCCTTGGCATAGCCTAAGAAATGTATTCTTCACTTTGCAGTTATGGTACATTTCACAATTTCATTTCCCATTCTGCTTGTTACCTTGAGTCTAAATGGGTAATGCAAAAACCCGGTCAAAAAATGTCACTGGATGGTAGTTTCTTAATCAAATAGATTTTTTAAATTGCTAAAATTCAGATTCCCAACTCTGCAGACAATGGGGTTCCCTTCTGACTCTGCCCTGGTCTTGATTTTTGCCCCAGAAAACAGACTTGTTTTGTGCCTGGCTTAGATGTACATAAGATGGCAATTGTCACACTCTGGGAAAAGCCACAAATCTTTGAAATATTTTATTTCTTCTGCCCCATTTTAGGAAAAAACCCACAGATCCCACCAGAGAACTTCCAGTCAGTGGTTGATCACATAGTCATGGTGCATGAATCTGTAGGGGATTTCAGCAAGAAATTTCTGGAGAAACTGAGGCGTAGAAATCACGTCACACCAAAAAATTACCTTGATTTTCTTAACACCTATGCAAAATTGCTGGAGGAAAAAAATGAATTCATTTTAGGTAAGGCTATAATAGATGTTTTCTCCTTTTTAATAAATGATTTAAATATTTTAAAAGTGAAAGAAGTTCTGGTGAGAATCCCACATATTACCCAAAGTATGCAAGAACTGAGTTAGCAGTACCATCTGAAATGCTGTGGGGCTGTGTTTTGACATTGACCCAGAATCTTGGCCACATGTGAATGTTCAGACTCAAACAATGGGCTTTCCTCAAATCCTTTTGTGAATGAACATGAGCCAGAATCTCCAAGCCAGACACTCCTCAGCTTGGGGAAGAGTCATGCTGAAATCCAATCCCAGCATGGCCTCTCTCAGGGTTTAACTTTCTTCCTCAAGCAGCCATTCTTATTCATACTTCAGTGGCACTGAAATATGTGAAGAAGATAAAACACCAATAGTGTAATATAGCAAATAAGTTGTGGCCACTATGTCAGCTTGAGTGACATTTACAAGATTTTGGCTGTGAGGCTCAGGAAAGGGAAATCTCTCAGTGCTGCTCTAAGGGTATTTTCTCTTTGTGAGATTGTCTGTTGCTGTGTGCTTGAACACAATGAGTCACTGACATTTCTCTTTTTTTTCCTACCTAGCACAGTGTAAACGGCTGGATGGGGGCTTAGTGAAACTGAAGGAAGCTGCTGTACAGCTGGCTGAGCTGAACGTGAAACTTGCTGAGCAAAAGATTGTGCTAACAGAAAAAACAGCTGCTTGTGAGGCTTTGCTACGAGACATTAAAATAAACACAGAAATAGGTGGGTAGTTTACAGCTCCTCAAGGGGCCCACAGGCTAAGCAGGACTCACATCCTCTGTGTCAGGCTGGGTTGGGAGACCCTTGCAGAGCTCCAGCTGCTTCTTGAGGTTTCCCTCTTGTTCTGTGTGCTGCTCCCATGCCATGCCAGAAGAGCAGGTCCCCTGCCTTGCCCAGGTTGCCATCTTTGCTCCGTGCTTGGCCCACAGTGCTTTACACAGCATTTGCCTGCCCTTGGCTTCCCTTTTCAAGGTGTAGGGCAAAATTTGGGAAGGGCAGTGGCAAGAAAGGGAACTTCTGATTCAGAAATTTAGTATTAGAGGAAAATCAGAGAGCAACGTGGAGGAAAAGAGATTGTGGAACACAACTGTTCCTAACCTGGTGATGTAACTGTAACCAGAGACAAGCTGGCAACACAAAGGTTCTGACTTGGTGGTAATTTCTGATTTTCAGCAGAGTAAACCTCTGTTGGTGTATTAGTATATGTTCTGTACACAAACTTGAATGATCCATTTATGGTCCTGCCTTTACAATTACTAGCTGAGGAGAAGAAAAAAATGGGTGAAGAAAAAGCTATAGAGATACAGGAACAGAATGAGGTCATTGCTGTGGAGAAGGCAGAGGCTGAGGCAGCACTGGATCAAATCAAGCCCATTATGGAAGCTGCCAAACGGGAGGTCGAGAAGCTGGACAAGGCTGAAGTTACTGAGCTCAGGTGACTCATTTGTATGTACATAGCACAAACTCTTGGAAGTACACTGAGAGACCCTTGTTTGCTGGCTCTGAGCCTTAGCCTCATCTTTCTCACCTGCCTGTGGTCAGGCAGCAATTGTCTGGGTGCAGGGGTCACAGAATGCCCTGATTCCTGCCCCACGACTCTGCCTTTAGACAGTTCTACCAGCCTTTGTTTGCTGTTTACCCCCTCATTCTCTGGCCTGTGTCTGATGCACCAGAACCTGCCCTGGTTTTTACCTGAGCAATGGCTGTCCAAACCTGTTCATTTCTCCTCTTTTTTTGCTGTGTAAGTAGGAGCACATAACAGTTATTTTTCAGGCATACTTGCATAGCACAGAAATGTATTTCCCTGCTGAATTTACTCTTACCTGTATTTCAATAATACATCTTTTTTTTGAAGATTGATATAAAGCCAGACTTTGGCTCTCCCTAAAATAGTTGTCCCCAAAATAGCAGTGGCTCTTCCTTCCCTGCCACACTTGTTCAGTTTCCTTTCTCTCACAGATCTCTGGATCTTTCTCCAGCTGCTTCACTGCCTTAGGGAAGAATTTTGAGGCTCAGTGTTTTAAGCTTTCCACTGTTGAAATCCTTTAGGATTTTGTGGATCAAATTGTCTGAATACAGGAATTGGTTCCGAGCTTTTGAATAATTAATAATTTATTGTCTGACATGGGTTATCTTTTTCACTGTTGTGGCTTGTCTTATGTACAAGCTCCTGTGTTGCAATGCCTCTCTTAACAGGAAGTATCCATGTCTGGCATCGTGTGCTTTGTCTCCTCTTTTCCACTGTCTCTTTCTCCTGTTTTCCAGATCCTTTGCAACACCCCCAAAGCAGGTGCAGGTTGTTCTGGACTGTATTCTTATAATGAGAGGTTACAAAGAACAAAACTGGAAGAATGCCAAAGCAATGATGGCTGACACAAATTTCCTGCGACTTCTGCTGACGACAGATTTTAGAGAAATTCCATGGAGCAATGTGAAAGCTATGAGAGGTGAATTCCTGTTCTGGGTACTTGCAGTGAATATTGGATCTTGTTAATGGGAACAGCCAACAAAGTCTCTTTAATATTCTGACAAATATTTCCTGTTGTCTGTCATAGCATTGGCTGATGCTGCTGATAGGAAAAGATATTTCTTTGAGTGTTTTTGCACAGTTATTTAACTCACTTGCAATATTTCTGTGTTTGCCAATGTAGCTTTGTTAAAGAATCTTAATACTACCTGGGCTGAAATGGAAGTTATCAGCAGAGCAGGACTGGGAATGTTGAAGTTTGCTGAAGCAGTGGTGACCTACTGTGATGTAGTTAAAACAGTCAAGCCAAAGGAAGAAAAGGTAAAATGTGCTGGAATCAAACTCAGAGAAGGTCGAAACATTATCCTGATGGAAAAGATAATACTTGACCATTACATAGCCTGCCCACTTTTCCTATTGAAGTGCTTAAAAAGTGGTGTTTAGGAGAGCTGTAGCAGTGGCAGTGAGGCAGGTTGTCAGTCACAAATCACTGCATTTGTTGTGCCAGGATGTTGGGCTGTGGGTTGCCACCCATGCCAGTGCTTGAGGGACGAGGGAGGAGCACGTTCAGTTGGGATTTTGTAATCTAACATGCTCAGAAAAACACAGTTTAGAGCTGTTTACTAAAAACAAACTTTAAAACCCATGGCATTTGGACAGAGCAGAGGTCAGCAGTACACTAAATCCATGTTCCTTAAGCACAGACTTTTTGATTAGCTTTTTCTAGAATGACTGGAAATTCAGCTGTATTACCAAAAGAAATCTAATGTCCAACAGATGACGCTAAGTATTTTGTCAAGGAAAGGTTTTTTATATACAACTGATTACAGAGAAAGTATATTCACTAGATGACATGTCTATTTTTGGAGCCTTAATATTATTTTTATTAAGCATACAAACCTCCCCTTTTGTCAGGGCAGGAGAGTCCTGCTGGCCTCCAGTGCTTTAATATTCCTTGTGGGTACAAAACTGGGAGATTTCTCTGCTTTGGAACTGCAGTGTCAGACCATGACTGTGTTTAGGATGGGGACAGGAGGGTGACAGCCTCCAAAATCCTTCTGACACTCTTATGTTTCCTTCAAAATGTATTTTAGGTGGCCAGGCTAGAACGGAACTACGAATTAAGCAAGCGGGAGCTGGAAAGGATACAGGCAGAGCTGGCTGCCATTCAGGAAGAGCTTAAATCTTTGGGGGAAAAATATGAGCTGGCAATAAAAGAAAACCAAAAGTTACAAGAAGAAGCAGAGATAATGCAGAGAAGATTAGAGGCTGCTGACAAGCTCATTGCTGGCTTGAAATCTGAGAATGAGAGGTAAGTCTAGATTCAAGGAGGATCATTTTTGACACCAGAGGTTCATGTGTCAGTGATAAAATATATCAGGTGGAGACATTTTTGAAAATGTTGCTTTCTATGGTGTTTGTTTCTGAGAAGAGCTATTATCTCTTCTGAGCTAATATCCATTAGCTCTTGGAAAATAACTGAGATTAAATGGAAGAAGGTTCAGATCAACTCAGTGTCTGTGGCCACCACAATAGCGAGAGGAAACTGATCCTAAATTTGGGGGTCTGTCTCAGCCTGTATCTAAAGTAGCAGGAAATTCTGCACATAAACCTGATCTTCCTGGTACAGAATCTCCCATATAATTCTATCAGGTGGACAGAGGAATTCAAGGAATTAGAAATACGAAAGGTGAAGCTGCTTGGAGATTGTCTGCTCGCTGCTGCCTTTCTGTGCTACGTGGGAGCCTTCAGCTGGGAGTTCCGTCATGAAATGCTCTATCAAGTGTGGCAAGAAGATATTGTCTCAAGAGAAATTCCTGTCAGCCACCCATTTAAGTTAGAGAGCCTCCTGACCAACGAGGTGGAGGTCAGCAGGTATGTCCAGTCAGGAGACCCAGGGTGACATTGTAACGTGGGAGTCTGGAGCTGAATCTGCAGCAGAGAATTGGGATTGTGGGTGGAGGTGCACAGCCCTACCAGAGAGAGAATCTTCCATGTCTTTCTGATGAACAGGGGCCATTTGTTGTAATATGTTCAATAATCCAGGGATGTTCACTGAACTTAGACACAACTAATACCATTTCTAGGAAGTTTTTTAGGAGTTCCCTGTAAAATAAGTTTCCACAACCCAACAAGTGTCTTTTCATTGACTTCAGTGGGTTTGGTATTAAACCCAAGCCCAGGTAGCCCATGTATCAACTACCACAGGATTTCTCACCTAAGGCAACAGTCAGTGCAGTTACAATGAGTCAGGGAGTCAGTCTGAGCTGTGACACTGTCCCCAGAATCACATACTCTGTGTGTGTGTGTCCTTGTGTGCCTAACTGTGTGCTCAGTGAGATGCATCATTTTGCTGCCAAACGAAACGTGCTGAGTTTTCATCCCAGGCTGGTCCTTGGTCTGTTCTGTTCCCAGGTGGGTTTCCCAAGGGTTGCCCCCAGATGAGCTCTCCATCCAGAATGGAATCCTGACAACGTACTCCAGCCGCTTCGCTCTGTGCATCGACCCCCAGCAGCAGGCCTTGCACTGGATTAAGAAGAAAGAAGAAAAGAATAATCTGAAGGTAAAGATGGAAGATTGCTTTATCTCATTGCTGCTTGTTTTCAAAATATTTTGAATGGGAACCAGTTATGTATCACAGAATTATTGAATGGTTTGGGGATTGGGAAGGACCTTATAGTTCCACCCCTGGCCATGGGCAGGGACACCTTCCACTATCCCAGGTGGCTCCAAGCCTTGTCCAACCTGGCCTTGGACACTGCCAGAGATCCAGGGGCAGCCACAACTGCTATAGGAACCTCAACACCCTCACAGGGAAGGATTTCTTCCAAATGTCTAACTTAACCCTTGCCTCTTTCAGTCTGAAGCTATTCCCCCTTGTCCTATTGCTAAATGTTCTTGTCAAAAATCCCTCTCCAGCTCTCTTGGAGCCCCTTTAGGTTTTAAAAGGTGCTATAAGGTTTCCCTGCAGCCTTCTGTTCTTCAAGATGAACAACCCCAGCCTGTCTGCACATGCAGAAAGAGTCTAATCAAAAGATTGTGTAGCTTGAGTAGATGGTGTATTGTGATTTATCTCAGCTCCAGGATGGAAGTTCCATGTAGGACAATAAATGCACTTAGAGGCACAGCCAGAACTTTAAAGGGTAATTTCCAAAGGGAAATTATTCTCACTAATCAGAAAAAAAGCACCTTTACTGTTTTATGCAAATGTAGTTTAGATCATCTGTGAGAGGAAAGACAAAAAGCAGCAAAGAACAAACTTCATTAGCGTTGGCAACTACTGCAAAATAATAATGTTCAGCAATATGAATATCAGTTCTCCTGTCATGTTTTCCCATTGTTGTCTTGCAGATGGCTTCCTTTAATGACCCAGATTTCCTGAAACAATTAGAACAGGCCATCAAGTATGGAACCCCTTTCCTGGTGCACAGTGTTGATGAATACATCGACCCTGTGATAGACAATGTCTTAGAGAAGAATGTCAAAGTTGCACAGGGCCGAGCATTCATTGTCCTGGGGGACAAAGAGGTTGACTATGACAGTAATTTCAGAATGTACCTGAACACCAAATTAGCAAACCCAAAGTATTCTCCCTCTGTGTTTGGCAGAGCTATTGTTATCAATTATACAGGTAAGCTCAAGTGTGTACTTAATAGGAATTAAGCTGTTGTGCAAATTTAGGGCCTGAGTTGTTGTCTGAAACCTCAATGAAAGTTAAAAATTCATACTCTCCCTTATGCTCAGCATTTGATTAAATAGGAAGTCCTTCTCACTTCTCTCTTCTAATCTGCTAAATATTCTTCCTGCACTGCTCAGGTGAGGATGCTTTGGTAGAATTAAGATAGACAGTCATTAATTAACCAAGTCACTCTGGTGCATTGCTGTTTTTTTATGAGAGGATCGAGATGAAATGAGTTGTATAAAAACTGTCCTGTGCTTACAGAACTCTGTGTTCTGCCCATGTGTTGTACCTGTAGTTACCCTCAAGGGCCTAGAGGATCAGCTGCTCAGTGTCATCACGGGTTTTGAAAGGAGGGAATTGGAGGAACAGAGAGAACGTCTCATCCAGGAGACAAGTGAAAACAAAAACCTGCTGAAGGATCTGGAAGACACTCTCCTTCATGGACTGTCAACTTGCACAGGAAACATGTTGGACAATGTGGAATTGGTGGAAACCTTGGAAGAGACAAAATTCAAAGCTACTGAGGTACCAGCTCTGGGCTTTTTGGAAGGGTGTCTTTGAACAGAATATAATCTGTCTTCAGGGAAATCCTTAACAGGACCAAAGTGATGTTTGTTTACAGTTCTAAAGCAAAAGAATCCATCCTTGGAGTTTTCAGGCCACAGCTGGTCATCATAAACTTCTGCTTTGGACAGGAGTTGAACTAAAAATCCCCAGAGGGCCTTTCCCACACTATTTCCATGATTTTTTTTGTAAATCTGTGCCTTTGCTTTTCATAAATATACAAGGTGGGATTAATTTTATCTAACTTTTATTTTTTTTATAATTCATTCAACTTCTTTAGAGTTACCAGCCCAGATTCCCTCACACAGAAGCAGGCACTGAGCAGCTCTGATTCCTGAGCTATAATAGATCCACTCTGGGTCAGTAATTACAGTAATTGCAGGTGTGTAAAATCCCTGTCTGCCCAGGTGATTGAGAAACTGAAGCTGGCAGAGACAACAGCAGCAGATATCGACCTGCTCCGAGATGGCTACAGACCAGCTGCCAAGAGAGGGGCCATCCTCTTCTCTGTGCTGGCTGAGATGGCATTTGTCAACATCATGTACCAGTTCTCACTGGCCTCCTTCTTAGAGGTGTTTGGATTCGCTCTTAGGAAATCCATGCCCAGCCCTATTCTTCCTAAGAGGTTAAAAAACATCATGGATACCCTGACCCTGAACACCTACAACTATGGCTGCACAGGTTAGTGCTGTTCAACCAGGGGCTGAGACTGTTGTGCAAATAAAGGTGAAGCTCTGACTCCAGCTGGTTCATGTTAAAGAGACAAGTTGCCAAGCAGGGAATTCAGTGATGTTCAGGTCTCAGCACTGATCTTGATTCACATTTTCTTCTCTGCTATTTCTGTTAGAAGGAGCATTGCACATCACCCATGAAACTCTTGCAGAAATGTTTTTCTGAACACAGTTACAAATGGTAAAGGGACAGGGACTTGTACTGACTCTTCAAGCCTGATGAAAAGCCCCAGCTTTGATCCCCCTGATCACAGAATCATAGCATTGTTCAGGCTGGAGAAGACCTTCAGGAATATCAATTCCAGCTATCAATGAGATGATCTTTGTGAGGTGACCAGATCATAGAATCACAGAATGGTTTGGTTTGAAAGGGACCTTAGGAATCATCTGGTTCCAATGCCCTGCCATGGGCAGGGATGCCACTCCCTAGATCAGGCTGCTGAGGGCCCCATCCAAAATGGCCTTGAGCTCTTGCAGGGGTGGAGAATCCCATCAACCCCCCAACAGAGGAAGGATGTGGATTGAAAGATTGCTCCAGTTCCATGAGCTTTAGCAGCTGATTTTTGGAAATGTCCTTTTAACACAGGCTTGTTTGAGAAGCACAAGTTACTGTTCTCCTTTAATATGACTGTCAAGATAGAACAAGCTGAAGGCCGAGTTCCACAAGAGGAATTTGAGTTCTTTTTGAAAGGTAAAGTGAATATTTACATGTAAGTCTGTAGCTCTACATAGAAATAGCCAAAAGATCTTTTGAAGACAGAATCTTTGACTAGAGATGATTTACTACAAGCCAGCACCTCAAGAAGGGGAGCTCTCCCACTGAGGGAGCTGCACTGTGTTGGGTTTGTGGATCCTGCTATTTCTATTTCACATTAGCTAATTGTTAGGATGTTAAATGAGGAAAGTAATCTGTAGCTATTTTCTGACTATGCTGTATTGTTACTTTTCAAACAAATACATAATTTTAGAAATGTTTGCAAAGATAAAACTCTGGCTTTTGCAAGCACTTGTAAAATGCCATCTCTAATCTTACAGTGCTTCCAGGAATAAATTTCCACTTGGATCCTGTGTGCAGAGGGACTGTTTGTGTGGTCAGGCACGGGAGGGTTTCTGACATGGACACTGACTCTGCTTTCTCCATGTGCCTAGGCAATATTTCCCTGGAGAAGAGTGCCCGAAAGAAACCGCACGCTTGGCTTCCAGATCAAGGCTGGGAAGATCTCATTCGCTTGTCTGAACTATTTCCTGAGAAATTTGAATCTCTTCCAGATGATGTGGAAGAAAATCCAGATGTATGGAAAAATGTACGTGCTTTTTTTGCAATGCTGTTTTCTCTCCTAGTTTTTCTACAGGTATGAAATGTTAAGTGTGATGCAATGTGGCACAGCACTCTACATGGGGGACCTCTGTGGGCTTCTTCCCTCAAGGCTTTTCTTTGCTTCTTGACCTCAGTTAGTGATTGGCTTCTTTGCAGAAGAATTAAGGATTATATTATTTAAAAAACAAACCAAAATACCTTCCTTGGTACACTGTGGAATTTTCATTTGTCAGTCAAATGCCTTAGAAGAGTTATATACCGTGTTGAAGTCAGTGGAAATTTTCTGTTCAACCATGAACATTTCAGTGGTGTTTTTGTGCTGCTAAATTGTGCTTTGATCTTCTTGTGGCAGTGAATTCCATAGGCTATTGACAAACACAGATTTCCTTTGTTCCTCCTTTTAGCTTCATTCCATGCCTTTATTGCTTTATAGGAAGCCTTCCTGCAAGCAATCTGTTAATACCTTTTTGCTTTTGATGCCATTTTCTATATTTTAAGAGAATTAGGTGACATAAAATGAAAGTACAAATATGTTTCTGGACTTGAATACTTTATACCGGAAAATTCAGATTTTTTACATTCACCTGAACTTTTAATATTTACTTGCAGCTGATTGACTTTTTGTTGTGTCTCTTGACCCCTCATTCATCAAACTGATTTTCTCTTTGCTAGTGACAGATCCCCTGCATTCATTTGCACTGTGCTTGTCTTGCCAGTGGTACGACACAGATGCTCTGGAGCAGATGCCACTGCCAGTGCCCTACGAGGGGAATGTGACAGATTTCCAGAGGCTGCTGCTGCTGCGGTGCTTCCGCGTGGACCGGATGTACCGGGCGGTGACCGACTACGTGACCGCGACCATGGGCGAGACGTGAGTGCCTCAGATCCTGGGATCCCAGCCCAGGGCTCACACAGAGCTCTGGCAGTGCTTCTGTCAGTGCTGAGAGCAGGGGTTGTGTGTGAATGATTGCCACGTGCAGTCCCTCGGTGTGCAAGGCTCTGTGCACATTGGGATTCTCCCCGTGCCAGGTACGTGCAACCCCCCGTGATCAGCTTCGATGCCATCCTGCAGCAGAGCAGCCCTCTCTCACCCGTGGTTTTTATCCTGAGTCCTGGCTCTGATCCTGTCAGTGACCTCATGAAACTGGCTGAGAGGACAGATTTTAAAGCAGATAGGCTCAAATTCCTGGCCATGGGACAAGGCCAAGAGGAGGTAACTTGGATGGGAGGGTGGGGATGAGCTGTGTGCAGTGAGTGTGAATTGCAAGCCATGCTCCTGATGCTCTGGGACTGATCAAATTTCCTTTCCATAGGTCTGCTCCATTTTAAAAGGAGTAACCTCATGGTTCTGACACACATTTGTCAGTTAGGGAATAACATTTTACTGAGCATGCAAGGGGCCATTTGGCTGACTGGCTGCTGTTCTGGTTTGGGTGAAGGCAGATTCAGAATCAGATTTTTGGCTGTTAAAAATTAGAGATGAGAAGATGTTGCTGTGTATGGACATGAGGTGGTTGGAAGTTACAATGTTTGCTACCAGAAAGTTCTTCTGCTGTTTCTCCTTTTTCTGTGATATTCCTTTTTGTTATGGACACTAAGGTGGGATATCCAGAGCTTAACAGCTGATTGAATTTGCCATGATTTCAGTCAGTGGGAGAACTCCTATCAGACTCCTTTAGACCAGCACTTTCCTAGCAGGAAAAGCCACTGCACGAGCCCATCAGAGGCAGTTTGTTCTCAGGGTAGAGTTCCAGATGGTTCTCCTCCTGTCCTCAGATCGCTTTGCAGATGCTGGAGGAAGCAGAGGTCCATGGACAGTGGCTCATGTTGCAGAACTGTCACCTTTTGGTGAAGTGGCTCATCCACCTGGAAAAGGCCCTGGAGAAAATTACTGAGCCTCACGAAGATTTTCGCCTCTGGCTGACGACTGACCCAACTAAAGGCTTCCCAATTGGAATCCTGCAGAAGGCCTTAAAGGTGGGCAAATCCCAGTTGGGAGGGCAAGTCCTGGCCCTGGTACTCAGCAGAACAGGCTGGCTCTGGGAGGAGCCTGACCTGAGTACAGCACACTGGCCCAGGCTTAAAAATTCACTTTTTGTCTTTATTTAAGCCAAATCCTTTTTTCATCATCCAGTTTATTTTACTGGCCTGGTTCCTTTGGGTGAAAGCTGCTCAGCAGTTATTTCAAAGCAGAGGTTTGTCAGTAAACCTGGAAATATGACAAATGGTCTTTAGATTTAAATGCTGCCACAAGTGAGGAGTACCTGGAGTCAGAAATAGCCCTGTCAGCCCCAATGCTGCAGTGCAGAACCCAGAGCTGCCAGCCTGGCAGTGCCAGTGGAGCACAAGTTGGAACAGGATAAAGGTTTCCAGCTGCTACTTCAGGCTGCAGCATTTATCACTAAAAGCTGAGCTGATTATTCTGAAGGCACAGGCCGTGATTCTGCCCTAATGTTCTTTTCTGTGGCTGCTTTATTGCTGTTGTGGTGCCCTGTCCTGTAAACATCATTATTTCATTTCACAGATTGGAAAGCAGTGGCAGCTCTGGGCTGGTGTCCCACTCCTCCTGCAGTGGGAAGGGAGCTGCAGTGGATCTTTAGGGCTGCAGATCTGCACTTTGTGGGTCCTGCCAGGAGCACTGAGAACTGAGGTTTTAGAGCCCTTTGAAAAAGCTGCCAGGAAGCAGCAATGGCAGTTTGATCAGTAGGAAAGCCACACTGTTAAAGCATCTTACTGTGGGGATATAGGGCACATGAAAATGTGTAAAGTACTGATATTTCAGTAAATTAGATTTTCAAGTATGAGAAATACTAATGTCTTGCCAATAACATGACTAATTCCAAAATAATATCGAGTTCTCTTTGCATAGGTGTGTTTACCTTGATAAACTTAAAAGGTCTGTTTCATGTCTGTACTAAAGAAAAAATCCATTCTTTGACAGGCATTTGGAAAACAACTCAAAATGTCAAGCTTGCATTGTATAGCTTATTTAATGTGATATATTTACAACTTATTTTCCTCGAGTTATCCAGTAATTGATGGCTTCCCTAATTATTTTGATAGGTTGTTACAGAACCACCTAATGGTCTGAAACTGAATATGAGAGCCACCTACTTCAAAATTCCCCAGGAAGCCTTAGAGCAGTGCCCACATCCTGCCTTTAAATCCTTAGTCTATGTCTTGGCATTTTTCCATGCTGTGGTTCAGGAGAGAAGGAAGTTTGGGAAGGTTGGCTGGAATGTACCCTACGATTTTAATGAATCTGATTTCCAGGTAAGAAAACAATTGCAATGGCTCTTATATTCTTGAGTAGCCAGATTACTTTTGAAAACACAGCATTTATCCAGCTTTAACCTTTCTCACAATTAGATTTTGCTTAATATTTTTTTCTGCTTCTGTGGAGTCATGTAGACTCCTGATCTTCTATAATGTCAGTCTGGGATGCTAAAAATTAGATTCCAAATCCTTCATGTTCTTATTACCTCTCTCATGGGCTTCTTAAGAGGATTTATACTTAACTTTTTAATTATTTCAGAAAGAATTGTTACTTTTCAAACAAGAGCTACATTAAATAAAACCTATGAATATGTATATATGATTTATGAATCTTATCTCACATGTTCCAACAAATTCATTAGGTGTGCATGGAAATCCTTAACACATACTTGACAAAAGCTTTTGAACAAAAGGATGATCAAATCCCTTGGAGCAGCCTCAAGTACCTTATTGGGGAGGTGAGTGCTACAATGCCACAACAATTCAGATAAATGAAGTTTCCTTTCTGCAGGGGCTAAAGCTGGGAATCTTTCCTGGGCAGGTTTGAAACTCCAGTGCAGCCCTGAGCAAAGGCCTTAATCTCAGCCTCAGGGAATTAGGGCCACTGTGTGCAAGTGCACAACAGGGAGTGAAAATGAAAGTTAATTAATTCTGAGAGAGCCCTTGGGACCCTGTGCTGGCAGAGCAGAGCTGCTGGCACGTGGGGTGTCACTGGAGCTGTACAGGTGCCTGTTCTCAGAGCTGCTGCAATGTGAAGTCCTGCAGGAAATTGTTCCTTTGCAGCACTCCATCCCAGCTGAGCACGAGCTGGTACCTCAGGAGGGAACCAGAGCAGATGGGTGATCAGGAGTGCCCAGAGCAGCTCTCTCCAGACCAAGGCCAAATATTTCCTCCCTGTCCCCCTGAGAGGGGCCTGGAGATGTCCATGGGATCCATAAGGGAGACAGTGTCACACCACAGCCACTGCAAAAGCAAAGAGCATTTCTGACCTTTCAGTGACTTTTTAAAACTGTGTTTTCTGCTCCAAAAGCCAGTGCTGTCACCTTGATGTCACTGATTTCCAGGTCATGTATGGTGGGCGTGCAATCGACAGCTTTGACCGGCGCATCCTCACTGTCTACATGGATGAGTACCTTGGGGATTTCCTGTTTGACACATTCCAAGTGTTCCATTTTTACAAAAGTGACACAGTCGATTATAAAATTCCAGCAGGGAAGGGAAAAGATGACTTTGTTGGTAAGAAATGTTTCTCCTGCTATGTTAAAAGAAAAGCCTGCTTGCAGTGTGCACTGTCTCCATACCTCGTGTGAACAGAACTCCAGGCACTGCTGGTGTATGGATTGCAGTGTCACAATCCACAGGAGCAGTCCTTTGGAATGTGAGCTTGTCACTGAGCTCCTGGGGTGTTTAAAAAAAAAACCCAAAAAATAACCCAAACCACAAAACCTCAGTAAGGAGCATGCTAATTTTGTTAAGTGATATATAATACGGTGGGGGAGTCTCTGTGTGTGTTTAGAAGTGTTTATTCGATCTGTGCATTGCTCCACCAGTTAGTTACTTGATTTTTCTATTCAAGCAGAGCAATAGCAAAAGTGCTGTGGTGTTCTGGGTTCCCAGAGACTCTGTGGTTGTGTTCCAGAGGCCATTGAAGCTCTGCCACTTTCCAACAGCCCCGAGGTGCTGGGCCTTCACGCCAACGCCGAGATCGGGTATTACATGCAGGCAGTGCGGGACATGTGGGCTCACCTGCTCGAGCTGCAGCCCCAGACTGGTGCGTGCCCTGTCCCAACTGGGTTTGTGAGCAGGAATCTGCAGTGGTGGGGACAGTGACAGCAGCCCTGGTGGGGAGCGAGCTGGGGGCTGTGTCCCAGCCTCGGGGAGCAGAGGGAGCAAAGGCACTGCAGGGCTCAGGGCAAAGGTCAGAGCAGAAGGGTTGGGGGCACACTGATGCCAAAAGGTGACTCAGCTCTCAACCTTCTCCCTGATTTAGTCTCACCATAATTGTTTGGTTTCAGGTGAAACTGGTGCAGGAATTAGTCGAGATGAATATATTGCAAATGTTGCCAAGGATATAGAACACAAATTACCTCAAGTATTTGATCTTGACCACATCCGTAAAGGTTATGGGGTAAACATCTCCCCTACGACCGTGGTGCTGCTGCAGGAGCTGGAACGTTTCAATAAACTCATCGTTCGAATGGCAAAGTCACTGGCTGAGCTACAACGTGTAAGTGAAACCACAGCAGCTCCAGGGGGCCAGCTGGGCTGTGCCTGCCCTCACAACTCCTACCTTCGTTGCAGGCCTTGGCTGGGGAGGTGGGGATGAGCAGTGAGCTGGATGATGTGGCTCAGGCTCTCTTCAATGGGCAGATTCCTGGCATCTGGCGGCGCCTGGCCCCTGACACCCTGAAAACACTTGGCAATTGGATTATTTTCTTTAGAGCTCGATATGACCAGTACACCAGATGGGTAAGCAAGTGCCTCCAGAAAGCCTTTGGTGTTGTTAACCTGCACCATGTGCTGTGCAGGCTGGTGCAGAAGCCAGTGAACACTGCAGGTAAGTTCTTGAATTAGTGCCATCACTGCAAACTGTGGATGCAAGGCAGGCTCAGCCCAGCTCCTCTCTGAGGCCAGTGCAGGGTGAGTACCAGGTGCTGCCCATCACTCTGTGGTTGCAGGTCAGTGAGGGTGAGCCTGAGGTGATGTGGCTGTCGGGCCTGCACGTTCCAGAGTCCTACCTGACTGCTCTTGTTCAAGCCATCTGCAGGAAAAACAGGTGGCCCCTGGATCACTCCACCCTCTACACAGAGGTAACCAAGTACAGGAAGGCAGAAGACATCACTGAAGCCATTCAGGGTAGGTGTTTTCACAATTATTTGGCAGAAATAATGAAGTAGTTAATTGGTGAGCTAAAGAAATTGCTTAGCAATTATCTGGTTAAACCTTGGCAGGCATTTGCCCTGGGTTTGCTTTTCAGAGTCCTCATGATTTCCAGCTGGGAAGTAGCTGGGTTCTGGTCCCTGCAGAGCTTCTGTGTGCTCTTCCCACCCACAGGCAGGGATTTGAACTTACATGTCCCCCTTGCTTGCTCCCTATATATATATGTGTGTGTGTGTATAAATATATATATATATGTGTGTATGTGAATACATATATATATGTATGTGTACAAAGACACACTGATTTCTTTATGCCTTCAACACTACCAACCCCAGCAGGCTTGTAAAGACTTTTTTACACCACAAATAATATCCTGAAATGTACTTAAGCAAAAAGTGCCTACAAATATGTAAAATTTATTGTGTAAATATCTCTTTATGAGCTCTCTATGATTAGCACTGCTCTAATGACTAAATATAACAAGATGAGTACAGGGAAACAGCTAAACAAGGTTCTGAGTATGAGCTCTGATTAGAAACAGAGGAGCAAAAAAGTATCTTTTTTAAAAAAAATTAAATCTAAATGCTGTACTTGGTATTTGTACCAGAACAACTGTCCCAACCCTTCACCTGCTCTCACACTGTCAATGGTCAGGCCCAGGGGAGTTACAAAGCTCTCTGTGACTTGGGCAATTGGAGGGCAGCATTGCATTTACTCCTGCTATTGTTCACCATGTGTAGTATAACTGAGACAATTTAATTTGATTTCAAAATACAGCAGGATGAGAAAAACAAAGCTGTCAGAAAACTGCACCCTGTGCAGTGTGAAATGCAGTGTGTTTGTGATGAATGTAGTGCCCAGAACAGGGACTGCAGGAAGAGTTATCTTAAAAGATCTCCTAGATCTTTTCTAGGAGCTCAGTTTACCCAAATGCTGCATTTTCTGCCTTCACAGGCTGCTATGTTTCTGGCCTGTTCCTGGAAGGGGCAGACTGGGACATAGAGCAGGGCTGCCTCATGCAGAGCAAGCCCCGTGTCCCGGTGGTGGAGCTGCCCATCCTGAGGATCATCCCCATAGAAGCACACAGACTCAGACTCCAGGTACAGCTCCTGAATCCCTTCCTCCCACTGTCACATCTCCCCAGGGGCAGGCCCTGCTCTCTCTGCCCAGAAGCTGCATTTTATCATTACCACTCCCATGTGAAGCACCAGCTTTAACACTTCTCCTTACACCACCCCTCACTACTACAGTTTTTTTCTTCTAAGGGGGTTGATGCATTTGTTGCCTCTCTTCCCTTCAGGCATTCTGATCTTCTGTCACTCTTACACTCCCCTACTCTTTCCATTATTTCCCATCCCCAACAAATGACATGAAGAACATTTACACTTTCTGGCTATTGGATATTTCAGACCTGTAACAAAAAGAAGTGAATTTCTGAGGGCAGCCCTCTCTCCTGGAGGCCCTTGCTGTCTGCAGTCCCTTGGGCAGCTCGGGCAGTGCTCAGTGTCCCTGCTGCCTCCTGCTCTTCCAGAACACGCTGCGGACCCCGGTGTACACGACCTCCCTGCGCCGCAATGCCATGGGCTTCGGCCTCGTCTTTGAAGCTGACCTTTACACCACCAAGCACATTTCCCACTGGGTCCTCCAAGGTGTGTGTCTCACCCTGAACCCTGAATGACAGTCAAGAATAGGCACCATGTTCTTCCCCCAAATGCAACCCTTCAGAGGTGCAGGGGAAAGAAACCTCGACCCGGGCAGGGATTTCTGGCACCATGGGTGGGGTTGTGTTCACTCAGACACACCTGACTTCAGTTAGTGTTAGCTTGCTTGTATTACACTCCCAATAAACGTGTGAAGAGTGGAGTATTTTTTGTAATTTGTGTTTCCTTTTGGAACAGCTCCAAGCCCATCCGTGGCTGCAAAGAGAGAGAAAGTTGGTCTCACACACACAAAGACTGAGGTTTGCCTGGATGGTTGTAAGAAATGTCTTTAATTGCCCAAAGCATCACTTCTGCACTGCCTGGAAGCAGTGCCTCCCACCAGCCTCCAACAAGTGGCAGGGTAGGTCACTCATACAACACATGACCATAAAAATATGGTGCCAACAACCAAAGTAACCAAACCAGCTGCTGGTTAATGCAACACACGTAAACACAGTAAACCTCAGAGTAACAACCTTGCTTTAACCAACCCTTTCTGGGAACACAGCACTTCCCTATCCCTCCCCACCACTTGTGAAACAGATTCCTACCACAGAGCCAGCAAGGCGCGAGGCTGAGGCGGGTCTGGGACTTTGGGACAGCGAGTGACAGAGGGCAGGGGCGGGCAGAGGGCAGAGCCTCGCCAGGGATCAGCCCTGATCATGCTGTGGGAATCGAGCGGGACCACGGGAGGGAGGGAGAAGAGCTCTGCCAGTGGTCCAAGACACACACCAACACAGCTGCAGGAAAAGCTTACGAGGGGTAACTACAGCTGGCGAGGGGAGGGGACAGGGCAGGCAGGGATCCTTCATCAGCTGTCACAGAGAATACACGTTCCAAATTTTTAAAGGCACATCATAAGCTTAGCAGCATTTGGGAGCCAGTGTTTCTTGCTGGTCCTACTCAGAGGCTGCAGACAAGAGTGAAGCAGAGGTGAACAGAATATAAGAAAAAATGGACAAACTCGTGCTCCTATCCCAAAACTACATACCCTCCCAGCTCCCAGTATGCCTTTCTTTCCTAGAAAAAAAAGAATAAAAAATAATCAAGTAGTCTAACAGCTGTTGGGTCTACCTGCTACTTACTGGACAGAAGTAGGGGAATCTGGTCAAGTGCAAGGCAAGTCCATCCCAATCCACAAGGACAGAAATCAAGGATGCCAGGTTCTCCTGTATGAATTGGTCACATCACTTAAAACTAAATACTCACATTTTAGAGGGGCAGCTCAGGTTTCTAGGCTGGCAGCAGCCAGCATTGTCTGATGATGCCCAGAACAAGACTAAGGTTTTTAGGAAACAAAAATAATCCCTTTACAAAAAAAAGTGCAGATTAGAGCATAAAGAACCATTTCCACATTGGATAGCCAGTTACATTTCCTCCCTGGAAAAGGAGCTCTGAGCCAGTATGGAAGGTGCTACAAGTGCAGTGTTCTGACTAGCATAAAATGTGTCGTGAAGCCACTTGATTAAAAAAAGAAACCCAAAACAATCCCCACAAACAACCCAGTGTTCATACTCTTCCTATGAGGGTCCTTAACCCTTTAAATGGTGCTTCCCCACCCATATTTTACTTAAAGCCACAAACCAAAGTATTTAGGATTAATCAAGTAGTGCTTGCTGGGACTCTGGGGACGTCCTTAGGTCATTAAAGTGAACGTACACATGCCCAACTTTCAGTGCTGCTGCCAGAGTGGCTGTGGCAGAGGTCAGTGACAGCTCTGGAGTGCTCACACACACAGTGGAGACAAAACCCCTGCCAGCCAACACGTGTGGCTGCAGAGTGAGGGAGGGGTGTTCTCTCTAAGAGCACTCATCTAACTCAGCCCTGCCTTTGTCCACATGTGCACTTACACAAAATGGAGCAGCACTTGGAAGCAAGCGGTCAGGTCCCCCTGATTTGGCCACAGCGTGGAGTGGTTAAATACCTTGCCATATGAACACAGTCCTAGGAGGTTTCGTTAGAGCAAAATGTATTAATGATGTACCCGGGAGGAGTTTGGCATGCATGGGGCATCAAAAGAAACTTCACCGCAGGTGCTATTTACCCTACAGGCTCACAGTGCATAACCAGCACACAACAGCGCTTCCGTGGCGTGCTCAGACAGTTCTGTCTGTCCCCGAGTGCTTTCTGACCACTTTGCTCCCATGGACCTGATCCACGGCCAGGGTCTCCAGCTCCTGCGGCGGCTGGGCGTGGTGGATGCGGTGCGCCACGCCGACGTGCGCCTTGTGCGGCTTCTCGCGGCCGGGGCTCTGCGACTCGCCGGGCGCGCGATCCGACGGGATCGGGGGAATCACCAACGGCCTCTCCTTGATCAGATGCACCTCTGCCGACTCCCTGGCCAGCAGAAAGGGCGTGGGATCGGGCATGGCATCCACGGGCTCTCGCAGCACCAGCTTGCGGCTCTCCGAGCCTATTCTGTAGGCCTCTTCGAACTCGGGGTTCAGCGGGGTGGACAGGCTCTTCTTCATCCTGCGCCGCGGCGTCTCCGGCAGTTTGTCCTTGGGAGGGGACGGTTTGTAGCTGGACAGCACGGGGCTGCCAGACGGGGTCCCCTCCGAAGTCCCGCTGGCACTCATCAGCTTCTTCTTGGCCGCGTGCAGCTGAGAGGTCAGATAGGCAATCGTGCTCGCTCTCTGCTCCAGTTCGCTGGACAACATATTGAGCTTATGGCTTTTCATTTTTAACTCTTCCAAATACTTCTTTTCTCTTTCTTTAATAGTGTTTTCCAGCACCATTATCATCGCGTTCTTTTGTTCAAGTTCTTTCAACAATTCACTGTTTTCAGCTTCTTTGATTTTCAGCTGAGCTTCAAGATCTTTGCACTTACTTTTGAGTTCATCACTGCGTGAGCCACCACTTTCTAGAAGGAGAAGCAGAAGCGTTTCAAGTTACCAGCAGCCATTATATAAAACAGTGCAATGGGGCTCCTCCTGCCATCCCTAGGAGGAATCCCAAGGACTAACTTCAGCTAATACTCATCCCACACCATCCCTGATCCAGGGGTTAACCTCAGGCAGTTATCTTATCCCTGCTCTTTACCAGTTGTTAACATAATACATATAGAATAACCAGCATCTAGTGTCTACACACACACATATATATAAATAAATGCTTTGTGGTTAATTACAGAACCAGCTCAGCTAAGTTTTAAAAATAATCTCACTCTTCTGCCCCTAAAATTTGTGTCCTGTGTTCCCAGGGAACTGACTAGTGGAGTCAGCAGTTCCAGGTGCTATTCCTGGCTCTTTCACAGATTTTCTGCGTGACCTTGGGAAAGAACTTTTGACATTTACTTCATAAATAACTAAGTCTGGAGAGAAGGAAAAAAAATACAAACATTGAAAAATATTAGTAAATTGAACATGAACACTAAAATAAAAATTACTTGTATTCCTTACCTGATGAGTCTGAACTCTTTACAGTCAGCTCATAGGTTAAATCTAAGGAAAAAAAGTTGATTTTTGTTAGAAGATCATCATGGAGCCCATACATCACTTGGTTAGCAGATTTACAATGACAGCTTTCAATAAATACAGAATTAACCCTTCCCATTGCCCCAAGCAAGAACAGGAGATTCATTGCAAATATGTAAAACAACCGAACTATCAGCGTTTTAAAGAACAAATGACAAAAGCTTGGCTTTGATCAGCCAGTTTGCCATGAGAGGACCCTAAATCCACCCTGCAGGTGGGCTTTGCTGCTGGGGTTTCTGTGCTGAAGTGGAGCAGCAAGGAGCAGCAAGGAGTAGCAAGGAGCAGCAAGGAGCAGCAGGACTGGTACCTGTGCAGCGCTGCTGCAGCCGGCGCAGCTCCGCATGCAGCCCCTTCAGGGTGTTGGCGTGCTCCCGCTGCAGGAACAGCAGGTTCTTCTGGGCACTCTGCAGCTGGTACTCCAGGGTTGAGGTGGCCATCCTGACCCTGCCAGGGAACACACATGGAATTGTGATGGTGAGTTACCTCACAGACACAGGGATCCTCCTCCTGCAGCCAGGATCAGCAGGAATGACTGAATTCTACAGTTAATGCATTGATTGATGTGTGATCATCAAATGCCACAAAAGGTTTTTCTGCTTTAAGGCTATTTTTATTATAAGTGCTCTAAGTTCATCAAAAGCCTAATTATACTGTAGGCTGGAGCAAGGAACCCATTTGTTTGGAGCTAACACATTTAAAGGATTAACTTCAGACAGTCTAAGCCATAAATCCTGTTACAAGTTAAAAGCACAATTCTGAGGAATGGGCTACTGTGTCTATCTTGTCTATCTTGCTGAGGGTTTCCACTTACTCCCAGGGACACAGAGATTGGTAAAATCCAAGGAAGAAAGCACTAAAATGCAGCAGCTCTAAGGAAAAAGGCAAAGCAGGGGTCTGAGCAGAGCCAGGCTGGTGGCACTGCCATGGATGTGGCTGCCATGGGTGCCCCAACAGGGATGTGGGCACTGGGACCAGCACAAGGGAAGCTCCAGCTGCTCTTGGGTTTCCTCAACACTGGGCCCAATGACACAGAACGAGACAAGGACAATGCTTCTCTCAAAGAGAAAACAAACAGATTTTTCTTGCTGAGGTTACAGGTACATGGAAACGTGTTACAGCCCTGGGTTTCCCTCACAGAACAGCCTTGGCTGCAGCAGTGCTCACAGCCAAAGACAGACACCATTAACAGAATGATGCTCAGACATCCTTGAAGACCCCTGTGCTGCCAGTGTTGTGACTGGTCCTGATAAAGCAACAATGGATACAGCAGGAAAGGCTAAATTCTGTTCCATGTGTAGAAACCATTACAGTAATTAGGTTACAAGGGGAAGTGAAGAGTCAGAACTCCTGTTGCCTGGACAACCACCTGCAGTGGCACTGCAGCCATGCCTGGAATTATGGGATCACACACGGGGTCCAAGATGGACCTTACTGGGTTTGCCTTGGCATGGCAAATGTTCTCCACTGAGACTCTTTGGTATGGAGTCTTATGGCAAGAATTTTTTCCTACCAGTTTAAAATTGGTAGAGCATAAGCTCAGAGCAAGTGACACACTTTTGTTATTCCTAAACATATCACAGCCCTGTGTTTAATTTTATACTTTTATTCCCCAAAAGAACACCAGACTTGGCACTCCTGCATCTTGGTGACGCACTAAAGCACCTGGGGATGTGGTGTAGAAATCACACACACACACACACACACACACACACACACACACACACACAGCCCTCCTGATTTCAACAGTGACCTGAACTGACTCTGTCTTCTACTGACTTATCCCTACAGAAACAAATATTTGATTGTAAAAACATGAAATGAAGGTGTGGAAGATGTTAAGAAATCTGCTTCTGTGCAGGAGCCAAACAGCCTGGTTACCTTGTAACAGAGATCAAGGATTAAACTCAGTGCCCAAGAATGTGGGTGGCAGTGCCAACTGTGCTTTGTCCTAAGCAAAAATTATGGACCAAACACATTCTAAAAAGAGATTTCTAAGGTGGTTAAACAAATTTTGCAACACCCCATCACTGCCACACTGATGATTCCTTACAGCCACAGTGCTGGAGGGCTGTTGGAAGGGGCTCTCCACAGTCACAGCAATTACCGTGGGGCACCATTAATTCTGAGGAGTGAGGATATTTAAGCTGTGATACATTTTCAAAGTGACATCCTCTGGCTTGCAAAGCTGACATCAGACAGACAGCAGCTTTACTGAATCATCCCATTTCTTCAGTGTTCATCCTACTCTGATCGGCCGAGCATGACAGCAGGATAAAGCCACAGCTGGAGCTCTGACTGTGCAGGACACCGAGGCTCAGAAGGGATTCCTCATCGAGGAATGGATTTTCCAAAAGAAACCCTAAGCTGTGATAGAGTAGGTGAAAGAACAGACTCCACACAATAGCCCAGAGCTTCTGTTCTCACAATGGGTATTAATGGTGGCTTTCCACCTGTAACTGTAACTTGAACAGGAAAATATTGCCTGAATAGGAAAATATTCCATCACCAGCAACAGACAGGAAGTGTTCAGAGCTCAGTCCTTGCAAATAAATACGTTCATTAAAAACTAGTTTCGAAATGTTAAAAAAAAACAAAAACAGAGCAAGGCTCTCACAATTAACCTCCTCAATTGGTTTTTCACTTTGATCTTCTGCATCTGAAAGATCACACCAGGATTACCCGCTCTGAAGAAAACAAATACAATCAGAGGCAAAAGAGTGTTACAGGCTTAGGAAGAAAACAAGAACCACCAGCATCAGAGCATCCTCTTCCCTGCAGCAGCAATAAGTTAATCAGTGAGCTCAATTAAATCAACCCATGATGAGTTTTAGCTGCAGCCCCTCTGCAGCCTTTCTGTGCTTTTCCCCCTCCCAGCAGCCTCATCTGCTGTTCTCTCTCCTTCCCTTCCAGGGAAAGGGAAGGCCAGTGAGGGGAAGCCACAGCCTCCATGGCAGCAGATCCAGATCCAAACCCACTCACCCACCTGCTCAGGCCTTTTCAGCCAGCACAGCCAGCCCTGTGAACTCTGCCCCTGTGCTCTGGGAAACAGCCAAAACCAGCCACTGTCAAACCAGGGAAAGTGTCTTGCACAGACAGTTGCTATGCAGAGAGAGATTTGCTGTGTGCCATAGTCCTGGGATTGCACTAAGCTGATTTCATCTCAGGCTCTCTGAAACAAGGTCAAACACCATAAGAGAAACAGCAAATGCAGAAGTCAATGGTGCCCTTTACAGCCCAGAGGAGCAATCTCCACCTCCCACCATGGAAATTGGTGGGACAAGCTCCCAAACCTACCAGGCTCTGGCTGAGTGCTGGCAGATAAATGACACCAGTGCTGGCAAGAACTCTGTGGCTGCATACACAGCACAAAGTTATGTCACTATGGTTCTTCTCCCTTCCCCCTTGTCTCTGAACAAAAAAAGTGTTTGCTGTGTTCTTACACAGACAGAGCTGTGCAATGCAGAGCTTGGCAAAGTCCCCTGGGGACGCACGCAGCATTTGGGAAGGATGACACAACACTGAAGGGACACTGCAGTGTCCAGGGGTGACGGTGAGGGTGACACACCTCCTCCCTGGCAGCAGGACTGGCCCTAAACACCAAGTGTCCAACCTGTCAGCGACAGAGGCTTCCTGTGGATTGTGCAATGCTCTCCACCCTTCAAACATCCTCCATTTCTCATTTCTCAGGACCACCACTCCACCAAAAGTTTCTATATGTAGCTCAGAGATTGAGCCTCAACTCCTCCAAACAATGGATTCACAATTTCTCTTGAATATAGCCAAGGAGGAACAAATGGAATGAGTCAAACAGAATTGCCTTGGGAATGTTAAGTACAACACTTTAATCATGACTGCACCTACCTAAGCCATCCTCTTCCAGTAAAGCAGAGAAGGTAACTTCAATTATCATTCCTGTAAGCTCACCTTAAAAAGGAAATGTTCTGTCTCCTCACAAGTGCGTGTTCTCTTCAAAAGGGAACACACACACACAAAATCTTCTACGGAAAAGGAAAAAATATTAAACAGGAGCTTTCAAAATGCAACTTAATCACAAGCTCACCATAAACAGTCACTAACATTTTAACAGCCACGTCTTGCCTTGCTGGGGATGTGCAGGCTCCAGGCCTTTTTGGATCTTAAGCATTTGGAGAGAGTTCAAAACGATTCAAGGCAACGAGCATCTGGCTGCATATCAGAATGCCTTTGCACAAAATCAGAGCATCTCTACACCCTGCTGCAAGATAGGAGGAGGGAGATGCTAATCTCTGACCTTAGACACGAGTCCAAAGATGGAACAAAGCCCAAACAACAGTGATTTAACATTTTAAGTTTGGTATCCAGTAAACAGAACACAATAACCTCCTTTTACGTGGATGGGGTGACCATCACCTGAGAAGCTGCTTTAGCTCCCTGCCAACTCACAGCTTTGAAATATGTATGGGCAGACATTTTCCTCTCAACTGCTCACTGGCCAGTGCTCCATCAAAATGTAACAAAAGCTGCCAAAATGTCATTTGTTTGCTATACAAAACACAATTTCAAGAACAGTGGGTACCTCTTGTAAGAACCTCCAAAGTTTTAGCCACACCCCATTTTAAAGATTGTCACTGAACTCACCAAACTTGTCTAAACACAGCTCTAATGCTGAAATTACCAACAGGCACTTTGCTGTTCTTTGCTTAGATCAGCTCTCCATCTCCATAATGCCATCTCCAAAGTGTTTGCTCAGCTCCTTTCAAAGGACAGAACAAAGGAGACCCTGCAGCCTCCACAGCCAGCTCAAGGGCTTTGCTCTCCTTCTGCCTGGACATTTAAGTCCCCCACAAACTGATTCCATCACACCACTACACCTCTCCTAAAGCAGATCCAGCAGTAGCACAGCTCAGTGACAAACTGTTCCAGTTTCAGATTTCTGCTCACCCCTTGTTCATCCGTGCATCAGACTAAGCCAGTTCCCCTAGCCCAGTGCTGCTAAGCCAAGCTTTTCAGCCAATACACTCAGCCTACACACCCACCTGGGGACATCCCTCCCCTTCCCCAGGGCTCCCTTATCAGCAACCAGAACCTCCTGCAGCAACACCTCCATCCTCAGCCTTCTGCATTACAATACAACAATGCTTATACCTTGTGACTTGTTCTCATATTCGTTTGTGTGCTTTAAACCAAGCAGAATTAGTAGTTCTTTCCTGGAGACAATGGAGGGGAAGAAGGAACTGTGCCACTGTCCTCCCAGAGGAAGGACATGATTTTGCTTTCTCAGCTCCTTTTCCGTTTCTACTGCTTTTGATGCTATTTTGCTCAGTGGTTTCTCTGCCTTTCCCCATCATTTTCTGATCAGAGGCTGTGTAAACTCTTTACAGTTAATCTCTGAATGTCCTGCCAGCACACATTTCAGCATTTTAGTAAGAAGATGGTTTTTTGTTACTCCTACAGCAGCTGGTGTGGCAGCAGGAAGGATAATTGAGTGGACACCACCCTGGTGGCAATGATTGAATTCTGGATGCTCCAAAGGAACCAGCTGGGAATTTTGCACAGAACTCCTCGACTGCCTACGTGCCTGTCTACCTGGAGTCAGGAGCACTGACAGGAATAGTTCACATGGTGTTTTCTCTGTCCTTGAGACCACCCAACCCCAGAGCTGTCACAAGGGAAGAGACTAAAAGGAATCAGATGTTAAAATCACTGCTGTGACAGAGACTATTAGAGAACCAAATCAAATGGTCCTGCAGAGGCATTTCACACAGGCACAGTTATTGTGACCAAAACCAGGGTATGCAAAGCTGTGCCTGTACAGCTGTCAGGAACAAACAGCTTATTCTGGCAGGAAGCTTCGAAAATTACCTGACTTGAACCTAATTCACTTTAGGGAGACAAAGAAAAGTATTACCTAAATGACACTGACTTCAAAAGAACCCCTCTAACAATGATGAAGTGACAATAAAAGCCCTCACAAGTAAGACTACAATATCATGTAGAGGAACAGGTTGCTCCTCTTCTGCTCTCTAGCACAGGCTCCTAAAGAATGGCTCTTCTATTTTACTCACTCCTTCATTCTGAGGATAAAACAGTTTGTTAATTTAATATAGCCTCCACAGAATGCAAACTGCACCCCAGTCACAACCAGGCAGTCACAATGTTGCAAAGGCACGTTAGTCTTTCTAGTAAACCCATTTCTTTTGTCAGAAGAATGACAAGAAAATTAATATTCAATTCTCCCAGACTAACACAATATCAGTGTTACACATAAACCTGAGTCTCATTCTATTTTTTTCCAAAGTCATTAAGAAAGTTCTCCAGCTTCAGCTAAAGCTGAATCAGGACTTAAGTTAGTAAGGTGGGCTGTGGGTGGTTTTGGTACAAGGATCTGTTACGTGTAACTCTAAATTCATGCCTAGAAATCACACTATACTATGGAATAGTCATGGGCTTTTTGCACAGATCACATACTCACTTATAAACATTGCATGCCCTTTTTAAATTTTGTCCTCTGTGATGAAGAATGTGTCAATTGCACCGAAAACTGAAGAAAATGTACTTGTGCAATATCAAAATTTGCCCTTTCTGAAGCCTGCTGAAACACAAACCAGAAGAATTACTAAGCTGGTTTCACATAACCAGCTTGGCTGGGCCTTTTCCTGCTCCCAAACTCCACAAAACCCATCACCACACAGACATTTCACCACCCAGCCCACTCACATACACTGAGCAGGAATTCAGTGCTGCATTCCTGAAATGCTCCAGAATCACCTTCCTGGTCATTCAGTGAACCAGGTCAGGGAACTGGTGCAGCTCAAAACAAACTCGTTTTCCCACTGGCAGTTTTCAGGTGGCGGGTTCACTGTGCAGCACTGTAGAAAAAAATAAAAATAAAAAATAGAATCTGTAAGCAGGTCAGGGGGGTGGTACAGGCAGAGCTGCTTCCTGCAGCAGCGCCCGCTCCAGGCACTCGCCCGAGCTCCTGCTGCATGAACTGCAGAAATGATGGTTTTCAGAGGTTACCAAAAATATTTGTGAAATATGGCAAAATGCATCGAAGCCTTAGAGCAAGCTAAGGAAATCTGTCCTGAGAGATGATTTACAGAGAGCAGCTATTGCAAAGCCACTCTACAGAACTGCACAGCTATTTGCAGGCAAGTGTAACAGGCTGAGGAGATGCTGTTCTCTAATGCATTCTGTGATGCTGTTTCATAAGGCATCGATTTTCATTATTTTAGAACAGCAGTTACCATCAAACACACAAAAATTGGTCTCCACTTTGCTAAAGGTTTTGAGAGCTGCTGATGAAGGAAATCTGGGAGTGGTGATGATCTATGTCCAAGTCCTTTCTTAAGCAAGATTTTTTTAGTGTTAAATAGGATGCCAAGACAAAAGAGCCCAAACAGAGATGCTTTATACCCTCCCCTACATAACCCAGGTATCTCAAACTGAGACAGTAAAGCTACACAGCTCAAACCAAGCTCTCCTGAGGCCGGGAAGGAAACAAGCAGACACACTTCTGTTACAAAGGGAACCTGCCGGCTCTGACATCATTCCCACGGCTCTTCCTCACAGATGGACTCTTCCCGAGCTTGACACCTCTGCTCCACAGAAATTCGATCTGCCGTGCCTTTTGTGCCCTCCCTCCGGGCACGGACTCGGATTACAGGGAGCTACTGTTCCCTGGCATATTTTCAGCCTTTCTGAGACAGCTACCATTCTGTTCACACAGAAGCCATGACATTTAACAGTTTTCAGTCCAGCGCTGTTTTTAAATAACACTGATTTAAAATCTCATCTCTCTCAATCAAATAATTAAAACCAACAAGCAGCAATGTGTTTAAACATTTTAAATATAAACCAAAGGTTTCCTTGGAGTAAGATGAGAACAAACATGCCCCCCAATAGCAGGAAAGAAATAGCAATCCAAAGAAAAGGCTTTTTTCAATGATTATTTAAAACCACTCAAACAAACAGCTTGCAGAAGCTCAAACACACTCTGAAAACATCAGTTTCAGCAATATTTGTCATGCCTCTAACGTCTAGTAGTAAATAAATGTATTGTTCCTATTTATAGTACCATGGTCTTTAACAGCACCAGGAGAAATGTGCTGGTAGATATCTGCAAAACATTATTAAACAAAATCATTCACTGCTCACACGGAGATAGACTAACACCCATTATCACACTGCTGGACATCCTGGTTCAGAGGAAGGTATTTTTTACATCACTTAAGAATGAGCACAGAGAAGAACCAGGCCCACATTCACTGACAATACTACAGCCAGACAGGTAAAGGTGACAGAACGGAGGTGAGGGACAGGGGGTAACCAGGGGGTTAAACATTCCCACTCGGCTCCACTCAGTGAACCATTTGCCATCTGACGAGCTTTTCACATCTACACTGGATTCCAAGGGAGCCGAGGATTTGTCTCAGCGGGGCTGGGTGAGGTTTGTGCCTGGACAAAGGGCACCCTCCCACCTCAACCTCAACCACTTCAACCTCAACCACCTCAAGCCCTGGAGTGCCGTGCCTGGAGAGTCTCGGGCTCAGCCCGAGCCTTCGGGGAGCGCTGGTTCCACAACGGGCGGGCAGCAGCAGCCCCTGTCCCAGCAGCAGCCCCTGTCCCAGCAGCAGCCCCTGTCCCAGCAGCAGCCCTGTGTCTGTGCTGCCGGACTGTCACAGCCACCGTGCCCACAGGAAGCCACAGCACCGCCCTGCCAGGAACCTGCCCTCCTCCAACACCAACACCCGGGAATTTTCCTGTCGGTGCCTGTGCTTTCCAAACCAGCAACAAGAAAAAACTGTCCCACACTCAACTCTTCCCCTTCTTCAAGTTACTTAACTGCTGAATTTTCAGTAAAGTGCTGCTCAACTAAACCCATCACTATTAGTTACTAACAGGCACATGTACATAAATACACAAAGAAAGGATCACTTATCAGCAAAAAAATTATTCAGCATTATAAATCTTCACAGAGATGAAGATGACTGTTCTCGCTACAAAACAAACTACAACTTGCTACCTTTTTTAAACTTTACATGAACTTGAGTAAAAATGATTAACAGTAATCTTCTCACCCAATACAAAAACAATCCTTCACAGTTCTGCTCCTTTAAAAACCACTATTTTTAAGTCACAGAACAGAAATTAGATGCCTAACAATTACAACTGTACTTCCTCTATTATGCTATTTATAATGTTAAATAAACATTTTATTTTACTTTACATTATGATCCACATTCTGCCATAACAGCACTGGGGAGTTTGTGTTCTGCCTCCTGCAGTTAAAGGACTGACTAATGTGGCAAATCTGGATGAACAAATCTATCGCCCTTAACACCTACAGCCTCTTGAAGTAGGGCACGCTAAGGAACACTGGGATTTTTGTAACAAAACACATTTTAAAAAATCATTTAAAAGCCCTGAAAGTATGCAGCTACATCTGAACCATGATGTAAAGGAAACAACTGTAAGAAATTAAATTATTGCTGTTCTATAGTTTGCAACAATTACTGGACTGGAAACTACTTAAGAGTACCTGGACTGGTCACGAGACCTTTGTCTTTTCTAAGGGGATGAGGGAGGAAACTTTACAGATATATTAAGCAGAAGAACAACAAGAGGATGAAAACAAGTGGTTAGCATCATTTTAGCTAATATTCTTTCTTTCCACTTAAGCAGCTGATACTTTCCTCTGTTACGACCTTCTGATCTTTGTTGTTGCACTAAAAATGACTGCTGGAGCCTAAGTACAACCAAAAGCTTGAAAAATCAACAATATTACAAGTCAGCCATTATCTATATAAAGCACTTCCTTTAAATTGTCAAGCCAAGAAGCAACGTGCAGTTTAAGAGCATAAATGTCAGTCTCCCAGAGGCTCAGTCATAATAACGCACTACAGAATTGCATTCACTAATGAGCAAATTACATGGGAAAATGCACTGTATTTACAGTCACATCCATTTGTCTTTTATTTTTTAATTAAGGAGTATAATTGATATTGCAAAAGCTCAATACAGCTTTTTAAGTGTAAGCATCTTACCATCTAAGTAAAGCCAACAAGTACCTTGGACGCTTCCTGTGCACCTGCAATGCAGATCAAAATAGACAATTCCACCCCCAGGGATGCCTCAGCTTCTGTGTTCACGTTTACCTTCACTGTCTCAGCTTTACTCAGTTTAATAAGGTGGGCTCAGGTGCATTCTGCTGCCGTCCAGGGCCCCTCCTTGCTCCCTGCTGTCCCACCCCATGTCCTGCGTAGGGAAACTGCGTCTGGAAGCATCTCCGCGTCTGAAGACGCCCTGCACTTCTCAGCTGCCATATCCACAGACAACAGGCGTTCTCCTCCAAAGGAAAAACCTCCTCCTCTCAAACGAAGGATATTTCCTAGCCACCCCAAAATATCCACAATTCACCCGTCCAGCCCTTTGCAGGCCCTGTGCTGCTCATGAAAACGACACTGTTGTTGTCACTTTGTCGAGTGAGAAGGTGCGATGCAAAAGGCGCCTGCGAAGGATGCGGGAGGATGCGGAGTAAAACCCGCCCCGGCGGCCGCTCTCCTGCTCTGGGGCACATCCCAAACAGAAAATACCGACACGTCCTTGCCCCCGGACCGGCGGAAAGACAAGGGGGGTACAGCGAGATGCAGGGCAGACCTTCACCCCCCGTGCCCCAGCGAGGAGCGGAGGGCCCCGGGCGCTCTCAGGGAGCGCTTTGGGCCGGCGCCAGCGCCCGGCCACCGGCCCGGAGCCGCCCTGCGCGCACCCGCCGCGCTGCCC
>VZTB01015658.1:787723-914212 GCA_013397245.1 Thryothorus ludovicianus
GGTCTCTAAAACAGCAGGTGTGCTCTTGGCTCTCGGCCAGAGACACCCGGCCGTGTATTTTGCTTTATCACCTTCTCCTCATTGTCTTTTATTAAACCTTTTAAATCCTACCAAGAAAGTGAACCTCGTTTTACACAAGGAGAATGAAAACGGGAAGGGCACCAGGTGTGTGGGAATGTGCATTCCCAGGAGAGGCTGGGGTGGTTTAAGCCCAGCTGGAAATGAAGCACCACACAACTCCCCTCTCTCTTCTTCTTCCCCCACCGGTGGAATGGGGGAGGAGAATCAAAAGTAAAACTTGTAGGTGGAGATAAGAACAGTTCAGTAATTGAAAATAAAGTGAAATAGAATAATAATGATAGATGATAATGATAATAAAAAGGAGAAGGAAAAGCACCCAGAACAAGTGATGCACAATGCAATTGCTCATCTGCAGCTGACTGATGTCAGACTGACCCTCCCCAAACCCAGGTCAGTCCTCCCTTCCAGGTGACTCCCCCAGTTATGCCACTGGGCATTTTGTTCTGTGCTGTGGAAAATCCCTTTGGCCTGTTCAGGTCATCTCTGCCAGCTTTGCTCCCTCTCAGTTTCTTTTGCAAACCTCCTCACAGGCAAAGCGTGATACACAAAGAAAGAAAAAATGAGTTCCTGACCTAGGATAAACAGAACTTAACAAAAACCAAACCAGTGTGTTCTCAACACCATTCTCACTCCAAATCCAGAACACAGCACTGGAGCAGCTGCTGAGGATAACTGAGCTCCCTCCCTGCTGAGGTGCACCAGGTGTGTTGGCAGCAGGGTGTGTGCACGTGTGTGTTGGTGTGAAGGATGAGGGGGGTGCAGACACATCTGTGAGCAGAATTTGTGCTGTGTCCTCCAAAGGATCATGGCAACACGCGTGTGGATGTGTGGGAAAAAGCCTGCCTGGAGTTTGGGGGGGTGGTTTGTGCTATTGGCACACGTGTGTGTGAGTCTCCCCCAGCTGCAGCAGAGCCCCAGGAGAGCTGGGGTTGGAATTCCTGCAGTCTGTCCTGCTCTGCACATGCCCCTTCACTCTGCACTGTCACTGCTGCATTAATAAATGAATAATTGTGACCTTCAGCTGCCCACCAGCAGGGTAGCTCTGAGTGTGCAGCCCTACATGGTTGGATATTCTCTGCATTTTCCCAGCAAATCAATGTTGAAAATGATGGCACATGGCAAAGTCACTGGCTTGTGATTCTGTCTCTGTCAGATGCACACAAGCATTTATGGATGCAGTGTCTTTTCTATGTTTGTAATGGAAATAAAATACTTCATTATAAAGGGGCTTCAAAATTAAGAGACAGAAACTTGGCTTTTTGAAGCAACCAACAGAAAAGGCCAGTGAAGTTTCTAGAAGTGAGAGATAATTTTCTTAGTCAAAAGATGCAGATACACAGCACAGGGAAGTATTTCACACCTTCACCAAAATCAAATTCAGCGTCAAGCTGCAAGCTGCTGGCTCTACCTACCTTCAAGGGGATTCTGTTGTGTGTGAGGATGTGGAGGATGGATCTTTATGTACTTTGCACCTTGCAGCTCCTAAAGCCAGGGAAAAGGAAGCACAACATAGCCTAGAGGAAAATATTTTAAAGAAAATTCATTAGTCAAAGCTAAAGCCAAGGATGACCAGTTTTAAATGTGTGTTTAGAAGTGAAAACCTTGGTACAGGGGGAGATTTAGCTCTGCCAGCAGCAGCACAGGAAGGCACTTCCATCAAAGCTTTTTATATAAAACGTGGACTCTTAATTTAGGATTCTGTTAGGTGACAACCGAGTCTGGGAAAATGATTCAGTTAGAACCTGTGCCAAAAGAGAAATGCATTTGCCATCTGAATCATCCTGGCAGGAAAGACAGGAGGATGTTAAATTCAATATGGATCTCTAATAACTGAACACAAATGAAGGAAAACCCCCATCTGTGTTGTTCCAAAGAAGTGCTTTTTATTAACAGGCCTCAAGATGTGACATTTATAGAACAGAAATATGTACCTGTACTCTGTGTAAGGAAAACCTGTTGGAAATCAAGGGATAAAAATATATTCATTCAGAAATAAAACTGAAATAGTCCCTGAGCATTTTTTCCATGTGTCCCCTGGTTTCTCTGAAATTTTCATTTCTCAGAAGTTTCAGCCTGCAAATGGCACCTCAATTTGTCATCCTTTGAAAGGCTGCTCTGCCCCTCGCCAGGTGAGCAGCACTGAGCTGCCCCAGTTTC
The DNA here is from genome assembly GCA_013397245.1 of Thryothorus ludovicianus. Lineage (NCBI taxonomy): Eukaryota > Metazoa > Chordata > Aves > Passeriformes > Certhiidae > Thryothorus > Thryothorus ludovicianus. The sequence continues at coordinate 789,962 of VZTB01015658.1, forward strand.
TTCATGTTCAAAATGGAACACAAGCGTGGTAATTATTAACATTAATATCTGCAAAATTCTTTAACAATCCTGAAGAGGGGAGTGCAGTATAACACAGTTACAGCTCAGCAACTTTAACTGGAGGAAGTTCTGACCCCCATTGCAACCCCTGAACTTTGGAGATAGCCAGAAATTCAAATCCCCCCAATCCATCAAAGGGCAAACACCAGGCTCTCAGATATAGCATTTGCAGTAAAATCTCACAATGTTTGTGGTCCCCCAAAATCAAAGATCACAAAAGCTTTGTCATGATGTGCAGTGATCTGTAAAGCTTCTTGCTGGCTCTCTGCTTTCCAGGTGCCTGTCTCCTAATTTTTCTTTTGCTTGCTTTGTTTTTTAAAAAGCAGAGGTTACAGGGAGAGGGGAGAGCAGCAGAGCAGAAGCAGGAAGGTTTAATCACCTCTCCTGTGTCGCTGCACACGGATGTTGTTTCTCTCTGCTGTGCATCTCTAATATCAACAAGCACAGCTGGCCTGGTTCTGATTCCGGTAATGCAGATCTAAATCCAGGCACCCTCCACCCTATAAAGCCAAAAGAGTTATTATTAATTAGATCAGCGTGGCTGAGATGAGAATCCGGGATTAGCTTCCCATTCACCCCGTCGGGAAGGGGAGCAGCAGGGGCTGTCCCTCTGTGAGAGCAGGAGCTCACAGCCCTGGGCGAGGGAGGGCAAGGGGAAGGGATTGTGCAGAGCCTTTCCCAGAGCTTGGTGGGCAACAACAGCCAGGATGAAACTCAACCAAAACATTGAAATCTGCTGGGTGATGTGATCCCTCCCCATTTCACAGGGGAAGATTTTAAAAATCAGAAACAAAGATAAATAAGTGTGTGTGGAGAGAGAGAGACCTCTAACAGTGGATCTTATTTTGTACCTCTGCTGCCAGACATGCCATTGGAGGAGCAGCAGTTAAAATCCTCTCTGCTTTATCCTGCTCAGTGGCACCATCCCAGCCAGCATTCCTCCCGCAGGGCTCTTCCTGAGCGCTGTCTTTGGTCCCTTTGCTGCACTCTACCAACAGCCTCTAAGATAATTAGCAGTCATCAGATGAAAATTAATTTTTAACAAACTTCTCCCTGCGTGGGAGAGGGAGTGGAAAGCTCACTGAAAAGTCTGTGCAGGGAGTGACGACAGGTCCTTTTATCATCCTCCGAAAAACAGTGACAATTACCAAGGATTTATTTACAGAAGTTGGGAGGAATAAGGGAGATCCTGTCAGCTCCTTAAGGCAGAGACTGATTTTAGTAATTGTTTCTCCTTTGTTTGGGCCGGGGGGCTCCTGGTACCAGAGGAAACCTGCTGCAGAACAGGGAACATCTGATGGCAAGTGCTGAAACTGATGCCCAGACATCTACTGAGGAGGAGAAAGCAGGTCAGGATGCAGGAGATGCCTGATCCAGCCTGACGTTTGGGCAGGGAGGAGCAGAAGGTGGCAGCTGCTGCGAGCTGCGTGTCTGTACAGGGGGGCACAGCACACAGACCCTCCCTGCGACTCAGCTGCTCCCAGCAGGGAAATGGTGCTGAGCAGAGCCAGCTGTGCCCCAGCTGTGCCCCACTGGCCTGCATTGCCTTAGGGTCACCACTTTGCAGCCGGGTGCTCAGGAGCACCAGCAGCTGGTTTTAGCAGGAGACAGCATCATCTGCAAATAGCTTTGCTGTGCTCTGCCTTGCTTTGGCTCCCTCAGCTGCAGGCAGCCAGAAGGGTTCTGCATCCCTTGGATCATATATTGCCCAGAAAGCTAATTTAGAGCAAGCTGCCCTTATCTCATCCATTAAATGTGCAAGTGAATTGACCTACTCCCTGATCGTAAAACATTGCTACAATTGGCTGGGAGAAGGCGTCTGTCCCTTACTCAGCTCCCTTATCTCCACTTTACCAACCAGACTCTTAGTAAATCCATTATTTTTCAGCATTAATTCATGAGATGGCCATTAGCCAGGATTCTGTGACTGTACAAACAAGGGCAAAAGCAGTTCCCACCTTTCGATTATATCATGGGTCTTTCCCAGAAACCTCTGGAGTAAGGGCTCTCATTCCAATCAGAAAGGGTGTAATTAAGGCCCAAAACAGCTTTCAAAAAGCTCTTCAGCTAAACAGCTAAACTTAGACAATTAGTCCACAAAGGAAAAAGGACGAGTTGTAAATAGCCTAGAAATAAGAGGAGAAGAACAAACATTTTTTTCCTCGGGCAAAAGAAAACCTGTGAAATCTACATTTTAAGACTTTCACAAATCCCGCCCCCCCTCAAATTAAGAAATCCAGCCCGGGGTCTGCCAGCAGTCACTGACAGGTTTCGATGTGTACGCTCGGGCTCTGCCTACTGTATTCTATCGAGGATCATCAGGAAAAAAGCACTGACCTCTGTGTCCAGGGAACAAAAGCCATCCCTGCTCGTGTGGGTGCTGTGGCCATTCCCGTGCATTAGCGCTCGTCACACACATTTACACACGAGCCGTGATCGCTGCCTTTCGGGTCAGGGATAAAACCGCTCTGGAGAAGCGGATCCGCAGTGGGAGATGTACCCTTGGGATAAAGAAATATTAAATTATCAGCGTCAGGAAACCTACTGCAATGTGACTCGGCAGCTGTGCAGTACTAGGCTGAGGCTGTTTACTCTGGATTTTTTAAACCTGGCCTCCACTGATTTTTTTTTCCCCTCTCTGAATCATTTCCCATCATTGCTGAGTCTGATAGCCTCGCTCAGCCCTGTGCTGCCACAATCCTCCATCCCCTCCTCATAATAAGCAGTGCCCATGGGAAGAGAACTTTCAGTCTGGTTGGTCAAAGAGTGGGAGAAATCAAAGATGTATTAAGGATGGAAAATACCTAAATATAGGATTCCTTTTGCTGAGATTCAAGGCATGGAAATATTAAATAACTTGCCAGAGCACACTGGGAAGCTGAGCTACATTGCCTGAGGGCCTGCCTCACATTTTAAGAGAGATGATCTCTATTCCTGTGGAACAGAATATGCTCATTGTTAGCTCGGGAAGTACAGATGCCTGTAATCTGTCTTTTTAAAAGGGTTTTTAATGACCAGGAAACAGCGCAAAGATCTGAGCTTGCCTTGTAAACCCAAGCCACGTACTGCCTGTAAGCACAGCATTCCACCGCCCCACAAGTCAGCTGCTCCCTGGTCTCTAGGTGAGGGAAAACGAAAGGAGTTTATTTTATCTTCCCTGATGGTGGCTGGTAATGACCTGCGAATTGGTGTCATGTGTGGCTTTTTTTTTTTTTTCTTTTTTTTTTTTTTCAGGCTGTAAAACAATTAGGTCTGGTCCCCAGTTAGAGTTTTGCTCCTTGTGTCTGGGAGGGTTTTTGTGCTTGCTGCCGGGGAGCACTGGGTGTCTGGGAGTTGTAAAGATGTCTGTGGTTTTATTGCTAGATTTTTACAAACCTCAGGTTTGTATTTTTATTATGATTGCAGCTGTGAGGACATTAAAAAAAAAAGATCGTGTTTCTCTTTGAGATTGCATTTCACTCTGTTGATCTTTCTCCTGACATTTCAGGGAGTTGGGGGATACTGGCAAAACATGCAGGATAAGCAAAGGAGATCTCCTTCACCCCAAATCCTACCTTTGCCAAACTGGGGAGGCACAGGATGTTTTCATTTATTAAATTAACATAGACTCGGGCTGGTGAGAAGCAGCGCCTGCTGAGAGCAGGGCTTGCTGTGATGCTAACAGCCCTAGACAGTGCCATTTTCCCTCTCCTGTTACAGCTGCTGAATCTTTTCCCAGCCTTCTCTTTTGCTCAGCCAAACCTTATCTAAATATTCTGTTCTTGGGGCAACAGACAAATTGCACAGCTGTTTAACTGTCACTGTTTCAGACCTGTTTTCAGACTGCAGGGTTGTGTTTCAGATTGATTAAGCAAATGATACACGAAGAGGAAATCTCTCCCTTCCATCTCTTAGCTGAGACTAATGGGGAAGTTGAGATGTAGAGATGTGCTGTCATTTGGCTGCTGTAGAGCTGTATCAATTCTCTGTTCTCACTAGTCAGGGGAATTCTAAAAATCTTTTCATCTTGCCTTAAAGATACAGAATTGGTTTCCATCAGCTTGCTGAAAAGAAACCCAAAAAAGGCACGTAGAAACCTGCAGACTTGAAACTCATGGTCAGTCTCAGGTCGTATCTTTTTATTATGTTCACTTTCAAAGGACCCCAAAGAACTTGGCAGCTATTAAGGAGGTGGTGATAGAGCTGTAAATTACATGGCAGTGCCCTGGAAAGAACCAGTTTCAGTATTTGGAAAGAAGAAAGCTAAAGTCAATTTACTGTGTGAGCTGTTGCAAACACTCAAGACTTTCTGATTGATAGGATGAAGATGGGAGCAACTTAGGACAGAAAAATTTTTGATGTTGGGAGTTATTCTGGATTATTTATTATCAGAGATTGTTCATTCCAGGCACTGATAATGACAGCGCTGTAGTCACCAAGTCTCAGCCTGAAATAAACTATTTATGGGTACCATTAAAATGCTGTTGCTCGTGTCCTCAACAGATTTGGCTGGGATGTACTCTGGGATAACACTGGGATAAGTGGCTGCTTGAAAAACTGTCCGGAGCCTTTGCAGGGTTCAGGGTGCTGGTTTTCCTTCTGCTCTGTGACCTTTAGCAAGGCAGTTCCCTTCTCTCTGCCCACCTCCTGCCTGGCTGGGGCTGCCTCAGGCTGTACAAATCTGCAGCGCCTGGAACAGCAGGACGGGGATGTTGGTAGAGGCTTCTTGGCAGCAGAGGGATGCCAGCAGCAGATAATCACCAACTGGAGTCATCGGGTTTGCATAAACACAAAGCTGCTCCATCAGGGACAGTCTGTGCCCTGAACACTCTCTGGGCCTTCTGTGAGCCCCTGCTGACAGCAGATCTGTCCCTGGGGCAGGTTCCTCCCTGGGCCTCTGCACACGCCTGGGGCACCAACAGTGCCCCAGGGCTCCGGGGAATATTTGTGAATAAAACCAGAGAAGATATAAAGCTTTGGTTTTTGTTTTGTGTTTTTCCATGCAGGGTATGGTGGTTTGGCATCTGTCAGGCAAACAGATTAAGAACAGATGGGGAAAAATGTGAAACCCCGTTGATCTCCAAGGGATTATTTCAGAAACACGGGGAACAAACGTATGCTGGATTCTGGCCCCTGCTCTTACGTCCTTTCTGCAGGCACTGCCCCAAACGTGTTTTGTGCTGGTGAACAGTTCTGCCTCTGTGCCTTAGGCACCTCCACCCCCACTCTCTTATGCTGCTGTTCCCTTCCTGCCCCACCTCAGGCCTTACCTGGGCTGCACCAGGGAGCTACTTGGGATTCCTTCCCCTGCAAAGTGAGGCAGAAGGGCTGCACCCTGCCCTGAAGCTGCAGCACAGAGACCCTGACCCCTTCCTCTGACCATGCTGGAGGTTCCCAGCTCTGACAGTTGGTTTATTGTCCCTCTTTAAAGCCAGCTCAGGTCACCAACATCCCCGAGCGCGTCCCCGATCCCATCCCCGAGCGCGTCCCCGAGCGCAGTTCCGCCCGCAGCCAGCAGAGGGCACCCGCCGCCCGCGCACAGCGCAAAGGCGGGAATGGGTCGAGAATGGGTCGGGAATGGACCGGGAATAGTTTGGGAATGGATCGGGAATAGTTTGGGAATAGGTTTGGAATAGTTAGGGAATGGTTCAGGAGTGGGTCGGGAATAGTTAGGGAATGGTTCAGGAGTGGGTTTGGAATAGCTTGGGAATAGGTCGGAAATAGCTCGGAAATAATTCGGGATCGGCCACCGGCAAGAAGGACCTGGAGGGAGAGTGGAAGCTCAGCCTCAGGGAAGAGCCGAAGAAGTGTGCAGCGACCTTTGAAAATGCTGAACCCGCTGCATTATGTACACCCATGCAAGCTGCAGCTAATCAGCGAGCAATTATCTCCCTAAATCCCCCTTCTTTGGGGGCCTGGGACCCGTACACAGAATACCGAGTCAGAATAGTTTAAAGCTAGGTACACCACGTCTGTGCTCAAGAAATCAGTCAGTTCCTCAGTTCCTGAATGGTGCTGTGGGTGATGCCCACGGTGCCTGGATGAGCCTGGGTTTTGGTCCTCTGGCTACCCCTTCCCTTCTGACTCTCCCCTGTGTTGGAGAGAAATACGGATTTTACTTCTGGCCCACAAAGGAAATCTTGGTTTTCAACGAGCCATTGAACAAAATACCTGGAGCTGGAAAGGGAACACAGAGGAACATGCAGAGAAACGTACCTAAGTCTTGGAGAAAGTACTGCTGCCTTTCACCACAAATGGGCCTCCAGCTCTCCTGGGCAATATCTGGATAACATGGAACCTTCCAGGCAGCACTTCATGAGCTGCATGGTGCTGGAGCTGAGCCTGGACACGGCCTGTAGGCTCTGCTCCTCACCAGGGGCTCCCATGTCCACCTGGGCTCTTGCCAGTCTTGCAGGAATAACCAGGGCTACAAGGCACGGGGCTCCATCTCCCACTGATCCCCAGCTGCCTGTAACTGGGATCAGCTGGAGGAGAGCACCCAGGAGGTCCCACTTGGCTCAACAATTAAAGCTGTCTCCATCCCAGAATTAGCACAAGCCAAATCTCTCTGCAACAACTTCAGGGATAGATTTTCAGGAGCAGAACCAGTGCGTGTGGCAGCTAAGTGCCTGGCTAACCAGGGGAAGGATGAGGTACAGCCAACATCCAGGTGGACCTCGGGTCCATAACAGAGGCCAGACCCCTCACTGGCTGTAAAAGTCCTACATAAGGCTTTAAAGATTTGTTAGCAGTAATTAAGCAGCTTTCTGGTCCCATCAGCTAGATGTAACAATCCCTCCTAGCCCATTAACAAAAGGAGCTGGCAAGCCTGGATTTGATGACTGAGTGAACAATATGAAGAGGTGGTGATTTGCTGGCGATGTGTTAAAACAGGCAACAAATCAGCTGGCAGCCTGCACTGGACAGAAACAAAACCAAAGCAAGAGGCAGATGACTTTGAATGGGCTCCAAAGGTCACAGAGAAACAAGCAAAAACTGATAAAGTTCACAGGAAAACAGAGTGAGCAGAAGGAGCACTGCATCTTCTTGGCACTGGGAGCGGTTGGCATCCGACTTGGAACGAATGTATTTCTGAGTTAAAAAAAATGCATTTATCTGGAGGGAAGCTGGAGGCATAAAACCCAAAATGAACTGGTGCATGTGAGCTTGGCTGTTCCAGCACTGGGAGAGTGTGCAGGGACTGTGGTGCTGGCAAAGGCAGAGCTCCAGTGCCACAGGGATGGTGACACAGGGGGCAGAATCCAAGGGTGGCTGTCCCCCACGGTGGGTGCAAGGGGCCACAGCTGCAGGACTGTGACTGCACCCCAAGGTGCTCCACACTGTCCCATCAGTCACAGGTCAGGAGAACAATGCAGGAGGATCAGCTCCTGCATTAGAGCTCAGAGTCCGATGGTCTTTACGTGAGGCAAGACAGAACCACGGATGAGAAAGAAGCAAAAAAAGTCCCTTTGCACTGAGGATGCACCAAAGTGGAAAAAGCACTGCCAAGCCAGTGCAAGGAGCTCAGAACATCCTGGAGGTTGGATGAATATCCCGAAGGTGGGATGCCTAGAGCAGAGGAGGATGAGTGTTAGTTGGTACTTTCCTAATTACAGGATCTGCTAAGCTATTTTAAGCCATGTTCCATGCAATATTGAAACACACAAGTTTTCATCTTTTGGCAGTTTGGTTGGTACAGCATCTAATTATCCCTGCAGCTTGGGGATGGTAGAAAATGCTTTTCAGACACCCAACAAAGATAAAATAGGTAGAAAATGTGCAAGCATTCCCTTCTCTCTTGGACTTTGGCAAGGGCAGAATTCAGCTCCCAGAGTATCTCCTGCACGTTTGTCTTAGTATTTGCATTAGGAAGCATCTGTAGGAGGCTTGGAGCAACCAAGCCCAGAGAAATGGGAAACACATAAGGGAATGGTTTATTCCAGTTCATCCCAGTGCTGTGACATGAGGAGTTCAACTCAGTGTGTGAGTTGCAAACTTCCAGTAGTCCTTGAGGGGTTGGAGCTCCTGAGGGCATCACCTTTCTGCAACCAGCAATCTTCAGCCTCAGAAATCAGAAAGAGTTCAATCCACATGCCAAACCAGGAGCTTCTGACTGCCCCCAGTAAGGGCACTGGGCTTTTGGGATCCATGGGAGAGACCTTCATAAAGATCCCAGCCTGAAGCCTCTTAGAAACGAGTGTCTAGGCTTTGTAATGCAAAAAAAAATCTTATATCCTGCAAGCCCCTGCATGTCCCTGCCATGGGGCTGTGGAGGGTTCATGGGAGGGAGGGATTGTATCAGTGCTGTCTGGTTTGGGTGGAGGAGTGGGTGGTGGATGATGCCATTTCCAATTCCTAGCAGGAATCTGGATGTGTCTGTGCTGGGAAATTGCAAAATAGAACATTGTGCTAATGAATGCCAAACAGGAGGGGTTTCAATATACATCATCAGAATAACCTTTAGCAACCATTAGATGCCTTACATCCATGAGTGTCTCATAAGGAGTATTTATATTTATTACGTGGCAATGGAAATCCATCTCAAGAGCGACCTGCCCAGTGCAACCATAATGCCCAGTTAGCACTGGATTGTCCAAAGTGCACAGAATGAAACACCCTCTGTTCATTCACGCTCTGGGAGTGCTGGTTTCTCCACTGGCAGCCCTCTGCACTAACTAAAATACCTCTGAGCCAGTCCAACAAGTTTTTTTTCCCAGGTTTGCTTCTCCACGGTGTAACCACAGATCGTGCTCTGTGGAAAGCTTTGAAAAGTCTAGAGTTACTGTAGGTTGCAGTGGTTGGATTTGATCCTAAAACAATGAAACTGAACGTGAAGAAAGACACAGATGGCTGTCGCCTCTGTGCCATTTGGAGTGAGGGCTGGTTCCCAGCCAGGCAGCCCCATGCCACAGTTACACAAATAAAGGCAGCAGAGTTGTTTGCAGGGTACACTCACCTCTGACAGGCTGTGGCACGAGGGATAAAACAGCAGAGGGATTTCAGAGAGGGCAAAAAGGTCACCACACCTGAAGGACAGAGGATTTCAGGGCACAGGGTCATCAAATCTGTCAAAGAAGGAAAAGGAGGCTTTGCTGTGGCTCCTGAGGTACCTGGGTACCGTGTGCTCCTGGGCATGGAGAAACCTGACAGCCCTTCCTGTGCTTGTCCTGAGTAACATCAACTCCTTGGGATGGGCACACTCACGTGGAGTTCAGCCCAACAGCCAACAACAAAGAGAGGCAGAGAAGGGAAGAGCCTGATGGAAGGAGGAATGAGAAGAAGCCATGGGAAAATAATTCAAATTGCCTTGAGCGAGGGTGCACTGCCAAGGTCTAGACCTTGAATTCAGTGTGGTGTAAGGGGATGTAAACAAAACTGCATCCTCTGACTCCAGGGCTGGATTTAGTCCTGTCATGAATTCCAAGAAGACACAAAGGGGTAAGACTGGGCTTCAGCCTCCCATTAAAAATGCTCTTCTCCAGCGAGACACTAGTAATATCTCTGATAATTAAACTACTAATCAACCCCTTTTAAAAACTGCCTGATGGTTCCCATCTCAATCTCCTGTGAGGATGGGGAGGCTTAGAAATTTAATACAATTCTGTGGTTGAGTTAAACATCAGGCAGGTTTCAGACTGTGCTTTACTAGAACCAGATGAATTTCTAAGCTCAAAATCCAGCATACAGAATGCTGATTAAGTTTGATCTGGTGACCATCTGTCCTTGTGTTTGTAGTATGAGTAGCTAAATGAAATTCTGGGAAAAAAAAGGGTTATCTTAAATACATACAGGATAAAGCAAATTGAAGAAAGCCCCTTTCACTGTTGCTATGTGAATCTTCTCAGCAAGAGGGGAAGATTAGGTTAGTCTCTGAAGTTACATATGCTCAAGTTCACTTTTTTGGACTCTGAGAAGCTGAGACATCAATCTGTAACTTTTGCTTGAATTGCATCTTGTGAATTTTCATTTAACTGCACACTAAACCCAAGCAGACAGTCAGCTGAGTTCTGTAGTGAGAAATGTTTCATGGTCACAGAAAGTCAGCATCTTGGAAGGTGTAAATTGGTGCAGCTCAATGCAATTTCCCTCCCTTTCCAACTTGACTTGGGCCAGTAATCACCCCAAATTGCTCCCCCACTCCTTCACCCTTTAATCTATCTATATCTATTGATTTACCCATCTTTTTACTTAGATTGAGCAAGTGAAGACAATTGAATTATGAGAAATAGCTCAATAAGCAACCAAAGTTCAGCTAAGAGCAGAGGTGATGGCTGCCAGACTTTTTTTTTTTTTTCCCCCAATCATAATGGAAATTTGCTGGAGAAAAGAACAGTGTGATAAATGATGGCATAACATAATGCCCTCCTTTGAAGAGAGCCAGCTACAAGGCTGGGCCCATCTGCAGACTGAATAGGGAAGAAGAGAAAGTATTGGGAAATGCAGAAAGGAGCTCTGTGGGGGTCACAAATACCAAAACAGACAGTGCTGGACAGGCTTTCTAATGGAAATGGTTTGTAACATGCAAAGGCACCAGCCTGGGTCCCCCAGCCCCATCTCAGGCCACGGGCTCCGCAGGGAGCAAACCCAAATCCAGACTGTGTCCTTTGCCAGCTTTCCCCAGCTGCCCCAGGGACTTTGCTCTTTGAAACGGAGGGTATCTGTTCTTTAAAAGGAGCTGTTCACATGTCAGCACGGCAGCCTGTGACCAGCAGAGATGCCGAGGATGGCTGCAGGGCTTGGGCTGGGGCGCAGCACAGCTCTGCCAGAGGAGGCAGCTCAGCAGAAACCACCACAAACCCGGCTGGCTGAGGTTTGGGGAGTGCCCTGGGGTGGGGGAAGCTCTCTCTGCTACGAGGGCAGCTGCCTGGTCCAGGTTTTCCCACTGCTCACCCTGAGCCTGGCTGCTTGATCTCCTGCTGAAAGGGAGAAGTCTGCAGCTGAGATGCTTTTCTGGAGGAAGAGAGAGCCATGAGAAGTCCCTTGTGGGATGGGCATGAAAGGAGTTTGGCAGGAAGAGCCAAGCAGATGCGTTTGTAAGTCCATGTTTATTGTCTGGCTGGCTCTGGTGACCCCCTGCATCCCCAGGCACTCGCTCCTGCCTGGGCTAATGTTCACTTTGGAGGTCACACGGACAGTACCTGTGCAAATGCATCTGGCTTTGATAAACCCTGCCATTAGAGTTCAAAGGCTCCAGCTGACACAAGAAAAGGCAGGCATTAGGATCCTTTCTACCTCAGACAACCCTAGGAAAAGAGCACATTGTTTGGACGTCACTGGGCTACATCTATGGTTTTTACGTGGCCTTTTTCTTTTTATTTTCATTTTCTTTGTGAAGTTTAAAGAGATGCTTGTTTTTCTTGCTAATTCTTTCCTCCCGGGTGCTGATAGGGATCTCTGTAACATGAGGCCAGCTGGAAGAAATTCAAACTGCTTTCTAAATGTTGTTATGATAGAGTGTGGGGGACATGTCTTTGAAGCTGCTGGGCTCAGGAGAAGTTAGGGGCAATTAAACTCTTTCTGGAACAAATTTGGAACCCTTACCTGTGAAAAGATGAGCCACTAGCTGGTGTCACCTCATGCCAACCTCTAGGCAAAAGAAAACTTAAGTAGATGCTATTCAATTGATGTTTCTGCATCCTGGGAGGATGGGAGCCTTGGGCACAGCCAGGTCCTGGTGCAAGGGAGGCTGCAGCCTGGCTGTTCAACTAAACAGTCCAGTTTAAGTGGAGGTGTGAAGGTGCACTGATTTGTGCTTCACATCTCAAATTAATCCATCTTTTAATCCAGGAGAAGGAGTAAGGGAAAACTCTCTCTGCCTTCTTGCTCCAAAAAAAGGTAAATATTTTCAAGTCATTCACTGAAAGCAGAATCTCTTGCTGGCAAACGCGTGAGGCAAGTCAAGGCCTTTCCACTCTCTCCTTCCCAGCTCTCTCTGCAGCCTGGATTGAAAATGCCCAGGGAACAGGGCTCTGTCAGCCCCATGGACACCCTTCCACATGGCACACGCTGCTTATCTGCACTTTGGCAGAGATAAAGGAGCAGAAAAAGAGAGAAGCCCTCTAGAGAGGAGATATTCAGCCCAATGTTTGTATTACTGATTCAGTCCTAGTGTAGGGAAAAAAAATAAAAAGGAAATAAAGGCTTTCTTCAGAGCCAGACTTTCAGAACAGCCCAGTGGTTTATGGAGTGCTGGCCCTGTTTGAAAATCTGGCTTCAGTCATGGCTACTGAGCCCTTACAAGTTTCTTCTTCAGAGAAGAGACTTGATGGGACTCGGGCATGGTGGGAGGCTGACAAGCCCTCATGAAAGACATTTGTAATGTGTGGGGCCTTGGAAGCAACAGGAAGAGACAGCCAAGAGCCCTGAGGAGCTGGAGAGGAAGAAGCTGCACATGGTCTCTAAGAATCCAGGTCTGCTGGGCTTCTCCTCCCTCCTCTCCTTCCCTTTGTAGCTGTTTCCTGCACAGACAGTTTCTATAGGCATTTCCTGGGAAGGCTGCACAGCCAAAGTTGCATTTAAAAAGAATTTTTTTGGGGTTTTTTTTTTTTTTTTCCAAACCACACTCTTCAGAGTTAGAGAGTGTGTGTGGAGCAGGGAAGTATAATATGAATGCAACTTTATCTGCACGGACAAAGCATAAGCAAGTTACAGCCAGCTCTAACAGACTCTACATCAAATCACACAGTGGCAAAAGCAGCACGCTGCCTGGAGGCAGCCCACTCCAGCTTTCCAGGGCTCTGCTCCATCATTCCCTCCCTTCTCCAGGGTGAAAAGCAAAGGTCACAGCAAAGCAGGTGCCCCCTGGCCACCTCCTGGCCCTGGGTGCTGTGACAGCGCTGCTGCTGTCGTCACCCTGTGCTTCCACACAGGGTCCCTCCTCTCTCCATCCACCTGCTTGTTCTTGCCTTTTCCATGATGCTAGGAGTGTTTTGGGGCAGGAATGGTGTGTTTGTGTGGCTGTGTAGAAGGTTTTGTAAGGGGCCCAGTTTCCTAGCTGAAGGCTCTGAGTGCTCCAGTGGCCACATCTCATTGGACATTAAAACTCCCTGCCTTGGAGGAGATAGTGTGGGGCCACTTTCCCTCCTTTTTGGCTACAAGGAGGCTTGGCAACAACCTCCAGTAGGGATGTATTCACCCTTCTGTGCCTGTGGCAAAGCTCTGGGAAGGGCTCCCTTTGTGGGAGGCCTTTAGGATAAACGTACACAGCTCTGAGGAATGAGAAATCCTTGCTCCTGCCCCACAGCATGGGGAAGCACTGGAACACCAGGGACATCTAATTGCTATGAATAATGGCAGCTGCAAATGGAGAAATCAGACAGCTTTGGCTCTGCCTGGTTCCTCTAGGCTCCACAGATGAACAAAACTAGGGTGATATTTGACAATTCTGGTGCCAAGGCAGGGCAGGCAGGTTTGGAAAAGAAAAAGATCCCCCTTGACATCTCCTATATGCATAATGCTTTATGAGGGGCACAAGATCTGAAGTCCATGACAACCCCACCCAAGAACTGATGCCAGGTTGGCCCAAAGGATGCAGCTGAGATCTGCCAGCTAATTATTCCATTAGTCATTTTAAATAACTAACTCAGCCAAGGATGATCACACCCAGCTGTGACACCTGTAATTGAAACGACGCAGGGAACAGGATGAATATCCCCAGATAAAATCCAGGGAAGGCACTCCTGCTGCTCTCCCTGATTGAGCCTCTCAAGACAAGTAAAAACACAGAGCAGCAGCCCAGGGTGAAATGCCCATGAGCAATTAAACAGAGGAGTGCCCTGGCAAGAACACTGGCAAATGAACGTGTCCTAAGAACACCCAGGAACCTCTGGGGACAGAATCACCCTGTCCTGAGCTATGCTTCACATCCATCTCCCCCGAAATCACACCATGCTTGTTCTTCCTCAGCCCCACGAGGGCTGTAATCCAACCCTTCCTCCCCATGCCAGAGCAAGTGAGTGCCCAGTGAGTCTCATTCCCCTTAACTCCAGCAAAACCCAAGAATATGGAGCACCGGGAATGCGGAGCAGCCTCCAGAACTGCCACCCTCAAAACCCAAAGTGCAGAGTGTGTTTCAGAATGAAAGCAGTTTGAGCAGTGTCAGCTCTGCCTGTGTTTGTTTCTATGGAAAATTGTTACTTTAATGTGAGTCATGGGAGTAATTAAGGGATAAATAGCAGCACTGCAGTTCGTCAACACGCTTGTGCCATTGCAAAAGCAAAGGGAAGTGTGTGCATTCCTACAGAGACACAAATCCAGCCAGGGTGCTGGCAAAATATCTGCTCCCATCTTCTGGGCTTTGGCAGTCTCCTCTGGGCTTAGGCTGGTGTCGATCAGGAATAGCCCTGCTGATGTGATTTACTGGAGAATCTGGGGGGGTGGTTCCATTTAAATCAGGGAGAGACCAGTGCAGGAACAGAACCTCATGAAATGGGGCAGGCTTACATGGCTGCTGTTTGTTAAACTTGACAGCAAAAGAAAAACATATTGCACCTCTGCTGATTTTTTGTTCTTTTTTTCTTCTTTAGGATATGCTGAACAAAAGGAAGAGCTTGCAGATGTTCCCTGTAAAAGCACTGTCTGAATGGCACCTGAGCTGTTCTAGCCCTCCCTGTGGGATCACCAGGGCTGTGAATCAGGCCAGCAAGGGTGGAATTTGGAGGTGGAATGGCTGTGGGATGGGGCATTGACTCTTGCCAGGTGTTGGAGGGAATCTCCATCCTGGCCATTTGGCTAAACCAGCACTTTGCCAGGCTGGCCCAAAGGTCTTAGCCAAGGAGCTTGTGTCCAGAAAAGCATTTATCAGAACCCCTTGGTGCTTCTGGACACACCTCTGTGGCACAAAGGAGCTCCACTGAGCCATTCAAATGGCTCCAGGCTGGTGGTGCTCAGCAGCCTGGACTGCCCTGTAGGAGATTCCTGCAGCCCCATTCCTTCTGCCCAGCAGGATCCAGCACCACCAGCCCCTCAGGGCTTCTGGGGGCACTGGCAGCTGCTTTGGAGGGGGATCTGAGGAAAGACTTGAAGAGCATTGAGTGCCAGGAGTGCTCTGCATTTGCACCTGTCCATGTGGAAAGACACTTTCTCAGCTAAAATCCACACTCTGGGCCCATCCTCTGTATTCCTTTCTCCTTAGGATTTGCAGATGATTTCAAACAAGTCAGTTTTCCATTCTCTAATAAGCAATTTAAATGCTAAAGGGCAGTGCCTCTGTTGAAGGCAACTGAAGCCAAGGGAGCTGTGACAGTTTATGCCAGCTGAAGCTTTGCCTTTAAGTAAATGTTTTAAACTTTCCACTAAGGAGCCTAAAATAAGCCATAGCATGAAACATTAAGAGCAAAGAATGAACTCTGGAGACCAGAGGGATTTGGGAAATGAAATGAGATCCATCTTGCTGGCACATTTCCCCCCCTTGTCTATTTTTGGAATGTAAAAAATTCCCCCAGATTTGTCTTTCACAAACCAGCCTTTTGTTGGGTGAGCAGCGTCCCAATTCACAGCGAGCAGGTGAGCCCTGGCAAGGCAGGATGCAAAGCACAGAGCTGGAAACTACAAATATCTTTTACTGCTGGAGAACAGAAGAGCTTGGCACAGGTGCTGTTTGTTTTCTCTGCTTTTTAGCCCGTGCAAACAAATAGGAGAGGAACAAGATTTGTGTTTGGGGAGCAGAGCAAGTGGTGATGAACCCAACTCTTCTCTGGGGCTCTATGATCCCTGCCAGGAGCCAGGAGGTTTTCCTGGGGGATTATAGATGGGTTTGACCATGCAAGGTGTGTTCACACAGCTGAGAGGGAGGCAGACAGGCTCAGGAAACCTGGGCTCTGACTCCTGCCTGTGGGATTAACTTCTGAGGGGACCCCAGCCTGTCACTTAAAGCCCAGCTCTCCCTCTGGCTTGCAACCACACTTTCCACTGACTTTAAATGGAGCGGGGGATCTCTGTTGCTTATGAAAACTGAGCTTCCAAACACTTCACTCTCCACAAGAAGGAGAATATTTTGAGATCAGTGGATAAGAACACCTGGGAGTGCTAATACCTATGTGCCCTGCCAAGATGCTGGGAGATTAAGGAAATATTTTGAGGGCTCTAAGATCTGATGAGGTGGGTATGGGGCTGTTTAGTATATCAAGGATATATTTTTCTCCCTCCTTTATTTTTTTTTTCCACAAATGGAAGAACTCAGGCAGAGAGGGGGGCTTCTGAGACTCATAAATTTTCATAAATTGAAGACAAAGAGCACATCTAATGGCACCCTAAGACTTGAATATCACCAAAGAAGACATAGCTGAAAAAGTAAATTTTTGGGAATGCTGGCTGCGCAGGCTATTATTCCAAAAAAGGATGTTATGAAGCTGATAAGGGTTTAGAAAAGATTTTCCCTGTAGTGGGAGACTCCATCCCCTCAGTTTGGGGCAGTATACATTTAGGAAGACAATAGACTGGAGTGTGTGCAAAGAGAATAAAATGATTGATAAAGAGGTTTTGAAAACATGACCTACAAAAAAAGGTGGAAGGAAGGGAATTTGTTTAGTCTAGAAGAGAGAAGAATGAGTGGAACATGATAATGATCTTCCAATATTTGCAAAAGGGATAGGAACTTTTCTTCAGAACCTTGGGAAGGGCAAGAAGAAATCAGCCTAATTTATTGCCAGGAAGTTTTAGACAGTACTGTGGGTAAAGCCAGCTAAAGAGAAAGCTTTAGGATGGGCTGCCTAGGGAAATGTTCATCATTTTAAGTTTTTAAGAAGAGACTGTAGCAATCCAGCTATAAACCCAGGTACTTTACAAAACAAATCATGGTGTTTGCAGAGATAAGAATACCCCAGCGTGGGCAGACAGTTGCTTACACAAAAGTGTTTTGAAAGTCACCCAGGTGTAACAGCACTGAACAGCAGTTGATTCACTCCAAATTAAATAAGTATAACCGGTGTGGGAGTAACAAACAGCATTTTTGTTTCCAAAATTGCTTTTAGACTTCATCTCTAAAGAATAAGTAGTTACTTAAAAAGCACTAATGACAAAGGAAATTACAGAGAAAGGTGACTGTGGTCCTGACCTCAACAGGAGAGTGCTACAACACCTGGAGGGCTTTCAAAGCTGGCAGATCACAGTATAAATAATCTAATACAGACTCTGACTCAGGTAATGCAGCCTTAAGAGGATGCACCTTTATCTCTGTCTACTCTTCCTCTCACCTCCTGTGCCTGAAGAGCAAAACCAGAAACATTATATATAATTTTACACTCCTAATCACTGGCCCAAGTTGGTGCTCTTGCAGCCCTGTCTCCCTACAGCACAGAAATCAATCCTGCTGCACTGCAGGATGGAGAAAGTTCAAGATCCACTCCCCTGCAAGGCACAGCTTCCTCCCAGGCAGGATATGGAAATGCTGGAAGGGAGGAATGCAGCACATACAGAGACCACAGCCACTGGGACAGTGCTGGTTATGGAGGCCACTCACTCACCAGCCCAGGCAGAAATCTGCAGGCATCTCCTGACAAACAACCCAACCCCAGCTCTTCTTGCAACACCTAATTAAAGGCAAAACATCCTTCCCCAAAAGACTGAGCCTTGAATCTTGTGAGTGCTGCTGGTTGTTTGGAAATGAGAAGATCTGCAGGAATTGCTGTTCTCTGATCCTCTCCAGTCTCCTGATGGGGAGAAGCAGCAGCATATTGGCTGAGAGGAGACCACAGGCTGCTGATAATATCTGGGTGAATACCCACACCCAGTTATGTTATCCCTCCAAAATCTCCTCCAGGACTGTTTTTTGAACAGCACCTGGAGAAATTCTGCTAGAGGATGGTAGCACAGGCCAAAGAATGACTCAAAACCACCTACTCATTTTAGGATATTAAGGGGTCTGAAAGGATTGGATGCTGCAAAGGTGAGAGCTGGTTGTGTAGCACTGCTGCATAACAAACCTGGAAGCTCTGGATAAGAATAATGATAAAAATTCCTATCTTATAGACACAGCCTTGCTCTCTTCTCCAAGGGCAAGGCTGTGCACAGCTAGCTTCTTTGTGAGCCCAGAGATCTGCTCTACACCAGTGTGAATTAGGATGTTCCCAGGGTGGGACTCACAGTTGCATGACAGCAACACATCCGTGTGGGGCTGCAGGAATTTGATGCAAGCACTTCCCTGCTTCATTCCCTGGAGACTGCCTGGCTGCTCTGATTTGCTTGCCAGAAGGGCTCTTGTGTCTGAGCCTCGCTGCAGGGATGCCCTGTGTTAGTTCCTCTTCCATTTTTCACTTTTTTTTTTTCTTTTTGCCTAGGAAACCTCTGGTTAGGCAGGACTGAGCGTCCTTGAAAGCACCAGTTATAACAAACAACCAGGGGCAGAGCTCAGGCAAACGCTGTGCGAGTCACAGGTCACAGCTGGAAGTGGTTTTAGGGGAAATTCAAAATTACTGTCAAAAGCAGTTCTCTCTCATTTTAATTGTAATTGGTTAATCTCATTTTATTTGCCTTGCGGCTATGGCTGTGAAGCTCAGGAAACTCTCAGGGCCCCTGCTCTGCTCTCAGTTATCCTGGGAGCAATTCTGAAGACTTCAGCAGAGTTGCTTTGGGTTTATCCCTTGTGCCACTGAGACCAGAGGCCACTGCTCTGAAAAGTCCTTGGCAAAGGGAGGAATGAATGTGGCAGGCGGCTGTTCCTTTTCCAGAAGTGAAACCAGACACACGGTATTCACTGATTTAACCTTCTGTGTGGCCCCTCTGCTGAGCTGCCAGTGCAGGGAGCCATGGTTTTGTGTGTGTCAGTCTCTTCATCCTCTCTGGAGCTGGAGGAGAGGAGGGATGGGCAGGGCTACAGCTGGGAAGGTGTGAATACAAAGCCAGGACAGCATCAGCTGAGAATATACTCCATGAAACAGAAAGCCAGCAGCAGTCTGCTCCTGTGGGCATGGCATGCATCATGCACAGAGCCATGGGCAAGCTCTCCACTGAGAGGTTAAACCTCTCCCTGAGTACACCCAGGGCACTGTTAGACCAGGGGTATCCCATCAAAGTGCAGAGAAAACAAATCCCTCGGGATGCTGCAAACACGGGATGTGTCAAGAGCTGGCGGTGCCTGGTGAGGAGTTTGGCACAGACCCGAGTGAGCACACATCAAGCAGGGTGTCCAGGGCCTCTGTCTCCCCAGCCTCCCCTCAGCACACGTGTGCAGTCGCATGGAATTTGCTGTTTTGACTCGCAGGCAAGTCAAAAAGCTGTCGAACAGCGATCGCATCTAACACCACTCATCATCACCATCAATTGTTCTCCAAATGAAACAGGCCACGTCGCCAAGCAAAATGCTTGGGAAGATATTTTTCCACTGGACACGTGTCCAAAATAAATACAGGAAAATCTCCTTCTCCAAGCACTTTTCCTGATTACTTTTCATTTGAATCATTAGTAAACCCGAGATACACACACAATAGCACAAGACTGATGAAAACTCACTTCAACATAGCGCCCCATTTTTTTTCCCAGAGATTAATCCTCTTTGTTATTCTCAGTGTATGAGAAAAACATTCCTCCAGCCTATTCAAAGCCAAAAAAAGACATGTACATCTTCACACGTGCATCCCTTGTTACACGGATGCTTTTTGCAGCTGGTCATTTCAGCCCTGAAGGACGCTCTGGTGGG
Source organism: Thryothorus ludovicianus (assembly GCA_013397245.1). Lineage (NCBI taxonomy): Eukaryota > Metazoa > Chordata > Aves > Passeriformes > Certhiidae > Thryothorus > Thryothorus ludovicianus. The sequence goes on from VZTB01015658.1 coordinate 809,634, forward strand.
TTCTTGCCACGGTGTGTATAAGCCCACGTTTACTGTTAAGTCTGTCTGCCCTAACATGCCATGTTGAGATGAGATCCTGTTGCTGCAGCTTTGGGATTTTGCTTCAAAGGAACACCAAGATCCACCTCAGTGACTAATCCCATCCTAGACAGATTCCAAGTTTGCTGCCCTGATTTGCAATGAATAGGGGCAGGGAAGAAACCCCATATCTCTGTGAGGACTGAGAATAATGACCACCTGCACTGAGATCTGCAACCAGGGCAGAAGCACAAGGAAAGGAGAGCTTGGAACAGCCATGGCTTTCCCTCACTGCCTGTGTGCAGGAGCTCTAAGCACTCATCCCTTCACTGAGCTGCTCAGTGTCACTCCAGGAAGGGCCCCCCAGGCCCTCGGAGCAAGAGCTGCTCATCATGGCCAGGGTTTAGTTCTGCTGAGATCTGAATCCAAACCACACAGAGCCTCTTAACTTCAGTGGGTCCCACCCAAACGGCCCAGGTTCACTCAAACCTCAAAGCCAGACCCATCCCAGGCTCCGTGCACAAGACCTTCTCTCTTCTTCTCTTTGTTCAAATCCCTGCCTGCAGCGGATGTCCTGGAGAACCTGGCTTGCAGCTGGAGACCATAATGAAACTTATGGAATGTTCACTCAACTCCAATAACCCAGGGATGGGAAAGGCAAATTACAGGCCTCTAGTCCTTGGCTTCTATGTGCTGGCATTGCCTTTGAATGTGCTGAACGCCGTGGACAAGAAATGCTCTGGTTTGCAAGAAAGCAGGTTTCCAGCCAGCTACTTTTACTGGGTGGGTTTCGTAATGGATCAGTACCCAGCTCTGCTCGTCTCCATTTCAGTGTGACAGGACAGATCACAAGAAATGGATGCACTGAGCAGTGATACTAGCAGGTGGGAGGGACTCCAAGGATTTTCCACAATCCATCCCACACCTGGCATACCAAACACCAGGCTGGTTACTTATTTCTCTGCAAAGCAGTGGGCAGCCCAGGGCCCCATCTGGAGGTGACTACATCCAAATGGAAGCCATTAATTTCAGTCTATCCTGACCACTGCATGCAGTCGAGCCCCACTGCTTTCTGTCTTCCACCACTTGGAAGCTGGGGCTCTGGACACAGCTTTCTGGGTGCACCAGAGCTGTGCTGAACTGTGCAACAGCTGCAGCACAACCAAGAGCCTTCCCCAAACTCACAGCCACCAGCCAGGTGTTGTTCAAACTCGCTCAGGCAGAGCCCACAGCAATGGATTATGTTTCCATGAAAAGCTGAGGGAGCAGGTAGCAGCCATGGCAGGGACTGTGGCTGTAGGATCTGGTCATACCTACAAAGCAGGAGGTGGAGGGAGGAGAGGGCTGGAGCTGCATTGTGCTGATTCATTAGTGCTGACATCCCAACAAACTGGAGCTTTGGAATAAATCTGACTTTGTGTTCCCTCCTTCTTCCCACCCCCAAGCCACTGCATTATTTCTCACAGAACAAAAATCCTGTCTCTTGTCCAGCTCTACCACCAGAGCACTAATCCTTGGGCTGTGGTGTTGGATTAAGTCTTGGACCCTGAGAAAGCACTTCCAAGGCACAGTGAAGATTTTATTTCTTGGGGTCTAACCCATGTGCAGCTTCCAGCTGCCACGGTTGTGAAATTGTGCCTTTTCTTTTGCTTTTAAGTGGCCCAGATGAAGCAAGGAAAGGAGGGCTGTTCTGAGAGACTATTCCTAATGGTCTGAAAATAAACCCAGTATTTTTCTTGGCTTGTAAGGGAAAATGGTTACCTTGATCACAACTTGGTTCTAACATACATTTCAGACAGTAATGAAGACTGCAGATACAAGACTTGTACAGGCTCTGTTACACAAACCTTCATAGAGGCTTTTTTTTTTCTTTTCCTTTCCATTCTATACCCAAAACTCTGCCTGGTATAGCTAAGGACCTCTAATGGCTTTTTGGGAAAAGGAACTTTATCTCAGGTGCTAAAGTTGGGAGCCACCTTTTATTCCTTGCCATACTGACAAAAGGTTAATGAAACAGAACTGGCATTTCATCAAGGCCAGCACTGAAAACTAGGGACAGAGCTGCCATTAAAAATAACCAGATGCATGTGCTTCTACCCCTGACACACCGGTCTTGAAATATCTCCCTTTTGGGTTGTACAGCTTCCAAGGAATAGCAGGAAATTACAATTGTTACACTGGCCAGAGAATGGATTTAATTTGTACTGTTTTATCCTCCCTGTTGGAAACTATCCTCTCTTTTCTTCCACGCCAGCTAGGAAGGAAAGAAAAAATTCAGCAAACCCAACACATTTCTGTATGAAGCCTTCCATGCAGTTGGATCACAGCCTACCTCGAGGCATGCTTGCTTCCTCTATCAAAGGTATGGACTGTTTCCCTTCTTCAGGGTTTACTGTGACATATCCACATAGGGCATTCTACAGACAAATTGATGGGTGCTTAATTAAAGACAGTTTGAAAATCTCTGGTTGGTGAGTTCAACTGGTACACCAAGCTGATGCTAAGGGTGTAGATGTCTAAGTGCTACAGAAAAGCTGTTTTTTGGGGTGATAAAGAGCTGGAAAAGGGATTGTGCACATGCCAGGGCAAAGCCTGCTGGTTACAGTTGAAGTGTCTGCAAGAGGAAAATAGACTTTTGGGATTCAGAGGAAGGAAGAAGCTGCAGTACAAGTAACACGTGAAACTGTCCAGGAGTGAGTGTCCAAACAGAGGCTCCAGAGCCTTGGCTGGTTTGGATTAGTTCAGCAAGCATCAGACTCTTACTAAGACAACCACATTGTGCAAGCTCAGAGAAGGAGCTGGGCAAGTTATAAGCATGTACACAATGGTGAGGTTGCTTCAGCTGAAGGGTAATTACTTGTTGAGCAATCATAATCCAAGTCATTTGATCTCCTGTCTGTATGAGAGAGAGGTTTGCACTCATCCAAGCCACCTGTTTTCCTCAAGTAGGTACAGCTCTGGGCTCCACAGCTGGAAACAGCCTTTGGAAGAACAGGTTGCTGGCCTGGATAGATGACAAAGAGCTGCAGATTTATGAGAGATGAGCAATGATAGACAGTTTTTTTTTAAAAAAAAGATGAATTTTGTATTCTTGTGACATCACAGTGGGAATAGATTTGGCTCTGTTAAGGCTGGAGAGATGATTGCAGTGACTGAGAGGCTTAATGAATTACTGCTCATCAGCTGAGCTGTGGTAACTGCCTGTGCTGTTGGACACTCACAGTACATTGTGTTAGCTCACGGCTGATTTGAGGCACAGTGAGGCATAATGTGGTTATCCAGAGCACAAACTGGCCTGAGCCCACAGCCAAAAACCCCTTTGCTTTTTGAAAAGTACCTGGTCATGTTAATTGGCTCCAGTGGGATGGCTTTAGCAGCTCGTGTGGCTCCCCAAGCTCACAGGAGGACTGAGGGTGGTTCTGAACTTAGAGAGGTCCTGTTCCAGCCAGGCTCTGCACCCTATGGACAGCACAGCCCCAGGATCTGCACCAGAAGGGGTTTCTAACTGACTCAGGAGGGAGGAATCACAGGAATGTATTAACAGCACAAACCTGGGAGGTCTAAAGGAGGTTGGGAGGAGAACAGCAGCTCTGCAGCGAGGCCTGGGAAAGCTCTGGAGCTGTTCTGCTCCAGTGCTCCAGCCCCGAGGTGATGTGGCTGGAAGCAGATGAAAGGCAGCTGGCAAGGCACGGTGAATCACTCCTGTTGGGAGCCTTCCCTCTCTCAGCAGGGACTGCAGCCAAGAGCTGAACTGACTCACAATAGCAGAATGGGCAGATGATGAGGCAGAGGATGGCACAACTCTGATCCATGCCTGTCACGGGGCCAGGCCATGTCAGGTCCAACAGCACCCCTGGGGCAGGAGAACTGCAGCAGCATTCTGGTGGGGCTGCCATTGCCAATGCTGTTGAGACTTTCTGGCTATCTTTTCTGCCTCCTAAAGCTTAATTTTCTCTTCCCTAGAAGAGAAACAGGAGTTTCCAGAAGACCTGTCTCTCTAGCTGCCTTCAGTCTTACCCTGCCAATGCAGAGTGTTGAAGGAGAGAGGATGCAGAAGGGAGAGGAGAGTCAGACCTGGAAAGTGAAACAAAAGAAGGAGCAGGACTGAGGGGAGAGCACAGGGGGCAGGGGGGACAGGCTGCTGCACTGGGGTTCGTGGCACTGTGGTGATGCAGAAAGGAGGGAGAGGATGGGTGAGGAGGGAGAAGAGAGCAGACATCGAGGAGCAGGGACATGGATGTGGCCACGAGGCACTGGAGTCTGACCAGGCAATCCAGGCTGGATAAGCTGTGCTCAGTTTCCTCTCCTCCAGGTGCCATGCCCACAGGCTGTGGCTTTCAGCTCAAAGGGCCACCATGAGGGGATGTAAGTACAGATTGGGGCTTGGCTGCTGTTTGTGTGATGCCTCCTGGGAACTCCTGGCTTGACATGGCCTGCAAAAATATTCAGCAATTCCTTGTACCTTTATAGTGGTCTGGACAAAATTTACAGCAAGAGAAAGAGGCCCAGGAAAAGCTGTTTGCATGGTAGGTCCACACAAAGAACACTTAATCCTGGGTTTTGCTACCTGTCACAGAGTATTACACTCCCCTGCAGCTGACCCCCACCGTGGAGCAGAGCTGCTTCCCCCAGCAGCAGGGCTGCACTCCCAGATCTGTGTTTGTGTTCAGGAGGGCTCTTTCCAAGGCATCAGACAAACGGGGAGCTCTGGGAGGTGGGGCTGAGAGTAGGCAACTGTCAAACCCTTTTATAGAAGGTCCCACAGGAATTTGTTTTCCTCCTATTTTTAAGTTGAAAAGGATCGAGTTTCACTGCAGGAAATAGTTCTTCTCCTCCTCCCTCCCACACACCTTTAATTTTTTTCTACAGCATGTTGGAAGAGCAGGCTGCTGTCTGCCTCAGGTTTCCAAGAATCAGGCAAACTGGAAGCAAAGCACTTGTGATCTGCAGCCAAGGAAGCAAAGGGAGAGAGGCTGGAGGTGTTCCTGTCTGCAAATGTTCAGAGCCTTAGGGTGCCTTTATTGGTGAGATACACCTTTCCCCATCCCTTTTAATCAGGTTGAGATTGTAATCAGGGTTTCAGAAGAGGTTTCTGTGGAAGTCCCTAGAGAAAAACAATACCCATATTCATTGAAGCTGCCCTGCTTCTTGCCCAGTAGAACAGTGTCTCTGGAAGATGCTGGGGAGTGCAGCAGCCCACCCTCAAAGAGTCTCTGCATTGTATCACTTGCAGGGCTGACATTTGCAACAGCACTCAAACACAGGCCTGACCCTTCATTCCTGTTAGAAACAAACACATTGTTTGTTTGCAAGTGCACTGACCTTAACATCTCCACGTGCCCAGGTTCTGCTAATGTCACAGCACAGATCCTGCACATTGACAAACCTGCACCATTTGCAGATGCAAAATGTGCATCCATGCACGGGGGCTCTGGGCAAGATGCACTTAAGCCACCAGACTCCATCCTGCAGTTCAGCTCCCAGCCTGTCACTGAGGATTGAGAGCAGGAGTCTGGCTAATGAGCAACAGCCTGATGGACACCTTTTTATCCTCAGCATCCACAGCCCAGTGATTCACCCACTCCTTCCCCATTCTGCTGATACTGATAATTTTGCTCACCAGGCACACCCACCCTCACCTGCTCCAGCTCATTTCTCCTGTTTCCTGTCAGTGACAGTACAGACAATGCCTCCTTTATAGGTGCTTCCACATGCCTGGTGGAAAACCTATCGAGACTAGCACAGTTGTATCAATGATCTCCTGTTTATTATTCCTCCTGGCATGGCATTTGCCATTACCTCCCTAGCACAGGCAGTGTTTCCCATTCATCTTGTCTCAGCCAGTTGTTTGCAGCAGGAGGCTTCAAAAGAGACAAAGCTACAATTGATGGGAAACATAAGGCCAGGCTGCTGCCAAAAGGGGGTTTCCTCAGGGATATCCACAGCCTTAGAAATAGTTATCACAGTCTCTTTCAACAGTGGTTGTGCACACCTGTTTAAAAAGCTTTGCCTTTGGACCTGTCTTTCTGATCACCTTTGTTGGCCACCTGTTACCCAAACACTCTTTAAGTTCACATCCAATCAGTATTGGGTAAATAACTCCTTCTCACTCCACTGAAGCCTGTGACTTACTCTAGAGTGTGCCAGAGGGCTGTCACTGGAGCAGCCCCTCAAATCTCAGGGCTGATATGTGTTTCTGGCCTGCAGAGTGATGTTAGAGTGGTTTCAAGTAAAGTCTGTCAGAGATTCATCTGCAGACCTGTTCCAAGAGAATTTAGGGAGATGTCTGCTCTCCTCACTTCTGTCAGAAGGGCACAGAATCACCAATTACATGCATTTCTCAGGCATCACAAAATAGAAAAGGGCATTTCAGAGATAAAGGTCTAACCAAGTTCTTGAGTTTTGCTCTGGTACAGAGATTCAGAAACACCCTCTCTGTTTATGCTAACATTGTTCTGGCAAACATGGCCACTGCCCTAGAGCTGAGTGTATTCCATGGACATAAAACTGGAATGGGGCTGAATCTTTCAGTTTTCAATAAGTCAAATGGCACTACGAGGGTTGCAGTAGTAAAGTGCTGATGTAACCAGCCTTCTGCAAAATACTGTGCACTAGGTTTCTGCTATTATTAGAGCCACAATACTTTCCCTTTTCAGTCACAAAGGGGCAAGTAGGATGCTTTTCTCTAAAGTGTATATGGTGGAAACTTGGAGTCGTGAAAACAGAGCAAGACACACAGGACACACTAAGGAGATCAGATTTGAGTTTGTAAAGAAACTCAGCTGGCAGAGGGAAGATGTGGATTAGAGCAGACAAAGAGTGAGAGTTCAGCTGGGGAACAGACCACAGCTATCCTGGAGGAAGAAAGAACTTTTCCAACCCTCCCTTCCCAACAGTTTCACTGTGAAGCCTCACAGATTCTGACCTAGAACTGCCCTCTTCCTCCTCCACTCCTGCATGGACTGGCTGTCTGGAACATTATCTCAGCACTGCTCACATCCCACTGGGTTCTCTCTGCCTGCACCTCCCAGGCTCTGGTAACAGATACCTCTGAGTCAGAAGATGAAACCACCACGGTGTGGTTATTTCAGTTCCTTCCTTTTTGTTCACCTTTAGGAGCCAGTAGTGGCTCCTGGAAGCAAATCACCCAGCCTGGGTGGAGCTCTCACCAGGGGAAAGACCAAGGTCTGTGCTGTTCAGACACTCCAAGTCCTGGACTCTCATTAGTAGAACGATATTGCTGCCTCAGTCACTCTGGAAAATCCACACACAATCAAGAGTTCCTTGGCAAGATTCACATTCCACAAGCACAGGGTGAGTCCCTGCACCCTCCAAAAGAGCTGGAAGGGTGCTGCAGGCAAGCCCTTCATATTTCACATGGGCCTTCCACAGAAATGTGGACAGAGCCAGGTAGGGCCCAGCAGCCAGGGGCTGCCCCTGCTTCAGTGGGCCAGGAAAACCATGCACATATGGAAAGAGGCCCTGGGAAGAAGGTGAAGAATTTAGCAAGTTAGAGAAGAGAAACAACAGGAAATGCTGCTGCTGGCTAAGCATCTTCATTCAGAAGTTATTTGTAAATACAGCTCCTGCTCCTACTGTTTTTTTGGCCCCTTGGCATCACAGAGGAGCCATAAATTCAGGTACTGTTTATGCCAAAGTCTGGGGAAGGTGCTGTAGCCTGACTCAAAATGTGGGCTGGCACCCCTGCTGAGCAGAACAGGAATGTGCTGTTCCTCCACACAGGTCTTAACATTTCAAACCAGACAGAGGGAACAAATGCCCACAGACCTTTTTATTGTCAGGAGAGACTGGCAGAGCCTCATCTACATGCCTACAGCCCCAGAATGTCTTTCCATGAACATTTCCAGCATGCAAGCCACAAAAGAACATTTTCATCCTTGGAACACCACTGTGGCAGGAGACTGTCCCAAGGAGGGATGAAGGCTTAGCTCACAGCACTGTCCAACCCTGAGCACAGTTTGTTTTTCTTGCAGGAGAAGCTAGGCAGTGAGGGGCTAGATCCTCCCTCCAGTTCAACTTGCAGAGCATCCACACAGTTCAGTGTTGCTTGAACCAAATGCCAGCCTTGCAGGAGGAAAGGGATCCCTGTGGGATTTTTCCAGGCACTCTGGAGCAATTCAGAAGGTTACCACCATGAGCAAGAACATACCTGCAACAGGCACGGGCAGAAAAATGGGCTAAAATGGCCTTTTGTGTGTCTTCCTTCGTGCTAGGTTCACACTGATAATGCTGTCTGGATTTGCAACTGTCTAGACAATGGGAAAATTAGCATCATGAAACTGGATAGTTTTGTGAAATGCCCAGCCAAATATCTGGGAAATATTTTTGTAATGGTTGTCCTCAGAGGGAGATATGAGCCTGTCCATGAGAGATGCAGCTCTTTTGTCTTGTATTCTGGTGAGGGGTGGAGGGGTTTTACTGAGCCCACTGAGCCTCATCTGCCATGGTTTCCAGCCAGACACTGGTGCTACTGGGGAGGAAAATAAGAACACAGCACAACCATGGCAAATGAGCTTTCTGTAGGCTGGAGCTGCTGCTTTTCTGGCATGGAAAGGGAATTTCATCCTAAGAGCTAGAGGCTAGGACTGTATGAACAGTGGTTTACCTCTGGAGACAAACAACCAGAAGGCAGTGTCTGCCCAGCCTGTCTTACAGCCTGCAGTTAAACCCAAAGGATTTCTAGGCTGCAGGGTGAGAGCTTACAGAGGGCAAACAAAACTCATTCTGAGCCTCTTGCCTGGAGCCCCAGGAGCACAGGGATTGGAGATGCACAGGGATCTCTTCTCCTCTCACCCTGGACAAGATGCAGCAGCCAGAATTGTGCTCACAGCTGAGCTGGGATGTGCTCTGTCTCCATGGCCACTCTTCCATAGAGCTGGAAGACCCAATACAGTGAGAAACCTGATGCAGAGCAGCACTGTAAGAAACAACCTGGATGCAGAAGCCAGGCTAGAAGCAAAACAGGTAAATACAATCTAGTGCCCAGCTGATTGGGGTGAGCTCAGTGGTCCCAAAGTGTTGTACTTCGATTAGCCCTATATGCTCAGGATTTTAAAGAGGAAGGCAGTTTTGCTCTTGAGATAATGCAGAAACAGTTTAGAGAAATAAAAGCCTCTGTTCGCCCATTTTATGTCAGAGTAAGATAATAATTAATACCCTTCATATCCTATTGAAGGAATTTTCTACCTATGACAAAATAGCAACACTGTAAAGTTAACATTTTTGTGCTGCAGATTCTGTTGTTTGACTTTCCTGAGCTATTTCCTTGCCCCCATCCATCACAACCCTGACTGGATAATTCCACACACCCCCCCCCTCCAGTTTTTGTAGAAGTAATCTTTTGAGTTTTGTGAAGTTGATCTTGGCTCATGGCACACATCCCACATCTGTTTTCCTAGGCCTTACTGTTTGACTCAGAATGATTGCATTTTAACTTCATCCCCCCACTGCTACCGTCAAGTGTAAAACCCAAACCAAGCACTCCCACCCTCCCAGGGCATACCTGATGTCTGGGGAGGCACATGTCCCCTCACCTCCTGGTACTGAATAGTGAGAGGTTACTGTAAGAATGCTGGCTGCTTATTTATTATTCTTGAAGATGATACGCTCTGAACTGACAGCATAGGTTAAATACAATTATTTCTGTATGAGCGAGTTTTCAAAGCTCTCCTTTTGGTTCTCATCCAAGATCCTTAAAAGCACATCATTAAGGATAAGCATGCACACGGAGCAGTGGGATGTGACATGTTCTTTAACTTGTCATGTTGGTTTTGCTACCTTTTGAAGTTGAAAGAGAGAGAAACTGCCCATCCTTGTTTTTGGGCAAACTGCCACACACTTCCAGGAGACTTTGGACCAAAGACCTCACTGCTGCATGTCCAAGGTGACTTGGCAGAACCATCCCTAGGTACTGCAAGACACAAACTTCCAGGTGGAAAATACTTGCTGAAAAGCTTGGTCTCAACAAGATTCAGACTTTCCCAAGCTGAAACTTTTAAAACTCCTCAATCTCTTTGAAACCATAAGCTCTTGGCTTCTTAGCACCTTGCTGAATTTCAGCAGGGGTGATTGGAAGAGAAAAATGCTGAGTTCAGTAAGACAACATGTACATTTGAGATAGGATATGGTCAGGGAAGAGCACATCTGTTGGGCATGTAGTCAGAAAATCTCTGCTGGACCTCTGCTGATTCATGACCTTCAGTTAAATTTGGTTAGATATGTCTGGGCTGGATTTGCTGCCTACCATTCTGCATCTGGTAATAGAGTTAATAAATACTTCTTTCAGCATCATCTTTCCTGTGGTATTTTACTCAGTCCAATTCTGCTACTAGGCAGAACTCAGAAATGCAGAAATCTGCCAGTTAGAGTGCAAACCCAGAAGTTTTCTCCCTAAAGACAGAAGCACTTCCTCAGGTCAGTATCCCACCACAGGTACCATTTCACCTTTCACACAGTCAGCCCAGTTTCCAGATGACCCCTAGAACACATGACAACCATTTTTGAACACCAGAAGCAGATACACAGAAGAAATCCATATGATCCAAACAACTACAGAAAATGTTTAACATGCTAAGCCTGTGCTGGAATTAGGGCACACAGGTGCCCTAGAACCACTAGGTTCTAGGTGGTAGAACCACTGAGCACCGAAGGCTGAAAGCTGCAGAGTTGCAGGGATAGAAATGTGCTGGTGTAGCAAACCTAGCTCTGCACTAGCCCAGAGGTTGCCAGCACAGTTTGTCTCCATCACTCTGCAGTGTATCCCTCCCACATGCTCAGGTTGCAATAAATCCCAATTATTCCCCACTGCAGGCATCACTCAAGTGTTGATGGCTAGACCAAGAGAACTTAAACAAAGCAGCTCCACAAGCCATACTCATTTATCCACTGTCTCACTCCTTTTTTGCTTCAGAGGAGGCCGTGGCTAAGAGTGGACACATCAGTGCAGTAACAGGATCATCCAAAGCCACATCCTCACATGTGTTGCCATGTGTCACATCAGGGCACAAACCTTCCCCTCTAACATAAGTAATAAGGGGCTGTGTGTTTTGGAGCAAGGGGAATGTGGCTGAGGTTCTTCCTTTGCTGACACACCACAGTGCTAAGCTGCTGTGGCAGGCACCAGGAGGAACAAATGTAGAGTCAAAGGCATTATAATCTAAGGAAGGGCTGGAGAAACCCAAACTGAGATGTCATAAAAACACAAGCCAGAATTCATTACCCTTGTAACCAAAAAGAAACTACTGATATGCCAGTTTCCACCATAAATAGCTATAGTTGAGGGTCTGAGTTTATAAAACATTGAATGACTTACCATGTGTTGCACTGGATGGTTTTGGTCGGAAGTCCACAAAGGATCTGTTAGACAGCAATTTCTCCTGTTGAGACAAAAACTCAGAGGTAAAAATTGCCTTGCCAAGCCCAGAAGATAAGCACAAAGACACATTGTTTTAAATCACAGGAGAGCAGAGAGTGCTGGAACAAAGCAAATACAAACTCTTGGGGTGTTTAGACTACAGCCTGTCTGCCTTTTTCCAAGTTGGGTTGAATGAAAAAGCAATTTACAGCGAGTTCAGGATTACTGCAGTCATGCCAGTGAGTCCCAGATGCACAGAGTGTTGTTTAATCTGGGACAGCAGCTCATTTACAGGTAAAGCTTCCAGGTGTTTACAAGGCAGTGTGGTAGGGAGGAGCAGGCTCACAACAACTGGCCCCAATCCTGTTTTCCCCCATCTCCTCTGTGGATGCCCAAGCCCCCTTGCAAATGGGTCCCACTGCATTTTCTGCCTTTATCCAGTACAGCTTTATCCCTGAAGGTGTGGTGGGGATGGGCATGGTCAGCAGGAGATATCCCAGGTTTTCCTTTCTCTGCCAGGGGTTTGCTTAGTTCCTGTGCCCTGAGCACCTTATTCACCACAGAAGTAGGTCTAATATCCAGATTTCAAACTTGCAATTCCCTGGACTAGAACTGGTTGGTGGAGGTATGTAAGAAGTGCAGAAAAACAGTTCAGACACTACAGGTTCTCCATGCTGATTGCCAAACAGATTAATCCTGTTAACTTCCATAGGATGGGTGGGCTGCCTTTGTCCAGAGGACTCCAAAGCAGGTCCAGTTTGAAGAAGGGGAGATCCAAGGCTGGCCATGAAGCTGGGAAAATGGATTATGGCACAAACTTTCTCACTGTGCACAGTGATGGAGGTGAACAGAGACTCTTGGGAATTAGGCTGAATTCTCCTTCCCCAAGGATTTTGCTCACTCTGGGATATACCCTGAGCATATTTGCCAAGCTTATTTAAACAAACATGGGGAAGCTCCTTGAGGCAGGACCCACAACTTCCCAGCTCCTGAAGGTCTCAAACCAGCAGTTAAAAAAAGGCAGGAGGGTTTTTTTCAGCAGTTGCTTTGTGTGACATGGAGGGCTGAGGAAATTTGAAAGACAAATTATTAAAAATAAAAAGCAGTGCAAAAACAGATTAGGAAACTACTGTGCCGTGACTATTAATGAAGCAATAGAAAATATCAATCACTCCCTGGCCTCTGAAGCTTGCTGTGAGAGAAGAATTAGGAGATTTTATGTTCCAAGTACCAGGAAACCACAGGGCCCTGGTGCCTAGTTTTCAAAAGAACACTGAATCACAGGGAGGAAAGCAGAGTGCTGCAAAGAGCCAAGGGCAGAGTTTAAAAATAGCAGCTTTCAGTTTTGCTGCTTTTTTCTTCTTCTTAAGTGCCTGGATATAGGATCATGTCAGAGGGTGGATAAAGAGAGCAGACCAGCCCCTGTGGAGACAGAAGTGTTCCTGAATGAAGTGCTGCCAGTCGGGGGTTGTGGGCTGCTCATTTTGCACTCCAGCTCTCCCCCTCAAAGGAACCAGTCTCTCCTGCTCCTCCTGTCTGCCCAGCACAAGAGAAGGGCACTGGGGGAGTGGGGACTGGGGAGCTTTTCAAGCCCATCAGTGTATGCAGAAGCCAGTGCAACTGAGCAAAGCCAGGGCCTGAATGTGTGATGCAGCCAGAGCCATCCCCTTCTGGACACAGGCAGGGCCAATTTCCCATGGCATTAAGGACACTTTTGAAATGCTGTGCAAGGAATGGGATTTACTGAGATGCTGGTGCTGATGCTCTGGGCGTGTGGGCAGGGAGAAACCTTGTCTGGCTGCTGTACACTGGCAGATGTGCTAAACCAAGAGAAAGGATATCTGACTTCTGATGCTGCTCAATTTTGTCCAGCCCTCAGACTCTGTATTTTGCATCTCTTGAAAGACCAGCAGACCAAAGCCACAGCATCTACCAAAGCACAATTCTACGTGGAGAAATTGAGTGTTGGTACTTTAGACAGGGAAAGGAGACAGATAAGTATCTCCTGAAATGGACAGTAAAGCTTTAAGTCATACAGTGGGGTAACAACGGTGATGGTTTTAAAGCAGAAATGGGCAGGGACGGCAGAAAGAAATGAAATCTCATCCAAATAGATTGACAAACAGATATGTCTTTAGGTAGCTGAATTTAGAAGACAAAGCTCAGTGCTTGCAGAGAGGCAGGATGCCCCTGTGGGCCTTTGCTTTGTCTGTGAGAAGAAGAAAGGCACAGCTGATGCTCTGGATAAGGCTGTCTGCATCTGCCTCTCCAGGGAAGTCTGCTGTGTCTTATGACTCACTGCTCAGAGGATGCTCTCAAATCTATAGAGGAAAAATTCGTGTAATAAGGGCAGCAGGAGCAGGGAGCCACATAAAATCCCTTTTCCCAATTAAGCAAGCAGAAACACAAACCCTTTTCCCCAGCCTTCTCAGGGACAAAACAAGCAAGTTTTTCACTGCAATAAGCTATGATTGAAATGGAAGGGAAAGAAATACTGGCTCTGTCACTTGGTTAATAGGAGTACACAAATCTCTTAAACTGCTACCAGTTCAATTGTGAGATTGAATCATTGCAAGTTCAGTTTCTCCTGTCACCAGCAAGGACTTCCAGGCTCTAGTGTGGACAACAACCAACATTCACAAAAAACTGAGTACAGTTTAAAAGCAAAAACCTTGTATGGATAATTATGCTGACCGAGCCCTAAAGGAATATTTTAACTTTACAAATACGCAGAAAAATCCCAACCATCTGGAATCTGGAGTATTTCCTTGTAAAGGAGATTCCACTGCAAAGTCCTCTGTTCTTGCTGTTATTTGAGATTGGCTGCTGACACAACCAACTGGACTCCAGTGACCTGCATGGCATTGAGATCTTCATTCCTGAGGCTCATAAAAGAACCCAGTGGTGCCACAGGCCAGTGTAGTTGCCATGTCACATGCACAGGCTGTTAAGCAGAAAACCTCCTGTTTTCATGGAGATAAGGAGCCCCACGGGTCCTAGAGATGCTCCAAGGCACACACAAAGTTAATTGCCCTTGCTGTCCTCCAAAAGAACCAAAGCCAGGATGTATTAGGAGCAAATCCAGTGTCCTGCCCTCCAAGCAGACCTGAAAGCTTTTATTATGTGGGAAAATCTTTAAAGCCCAAATTCAGATCCAGTTCATCCACTGCTTCCCTCAGCCTTGCAGGTACAAAAAGCTCCTTCAGCCCAGCTGGCCTGGGATTTTCCCTTGCTCAGCTTTCAGTAGAGATCAGTGGGACTGCTGATAAAAGCAGAAATGCCCTATAATGCAGCCCTAATGGTAGAAGAGCTCTCACAAAATTACCACTCCAGGGACTTTCTTGGGGTTTCTGCACCTGTAAAAGACTGACTGGGATGTGGCAAAACTGTCATCCCAATACAGGGAGGCAGTTCAGAACAGGAGCAGCACTCCATACAATATTCCCCTCTTTTAAATGTAGATATTGCAGCAGATTGGAAAAACAGGTGGTTTCTCCTCTGAGAATATATACCAGGGAGCATTCTAAGAAGCAGGGCCAAGATGAATTAACCTGATCAACTACAGTAAACTTACTGTAAAGTGCAGGAAACATGAAGCACTGTATTTTCTCATTTGTGTCTTGGAAGACAAATTTGCTCCTGAGCTTCTTTTGGAGGGCAGTAGGAGAGGGCTCAAAGCAACACACTGCTGCATCTTCATCTACCATTGCACCCTACCAGCACAGATCCCTGCACTTCCTTGCACATTTTAGCCCTCAGCAGTTGTGAAGTACCAACAAATACACAAACTCGAGCCTGGGGAGTTTTCTGTTTTTCATCTGGAAGATTTCAAAAGGTTTCACAAGGGCCAGAATGAAAAGGCATTTGGATGTTTCCTAGACAAAACCTTGTTGTTTTCATTCTGCAGGAAGAGCTGACACTTTAAAAGACAACCAACCAGCCACAGACATTGAGAAATGGTGCAAGACATCTTTGAGTTTGTCTTTGCCAGTGCTTTGACCTCACCACAGCGACCAGACAGAGCTTGCTGAAAACTTCTCAATACTTGGAAAAATAGTGGCACCACTCTGCTATCTCTCATCCAAAGCAATGCATGAACACATTGTACTCCTGCAACAATTCTGGCCCTTGGCTGCATTTTGGGGCTGTAAACACAGGCAGCAGTGGAGGGGGCACAAGAGAAGAGCAGAGGAAGGCTGCTGGTAATGATGGAGAGTATTTTTTTAAGAGTTCAATGTGGCTGCACAAGGAACAAGCCAGGCACAAGGAACATCATGCTCACATTCCCCAGGTACACCCTGGATTGAAATCCTGATGGATTTCTGTACCCCTCAGTGCTGCAGAGTAGGGTTTCCTTGGGGTTTTAGAGAGCAGCAATGTAAAGCTATTTCTGAGAGAATGACACTGTTAAGATACATGGTGATATACCAGCAAAACCCAGAGTCTCTGGCACAACTAGAAATGTAAGAGTTTTCCAAGAGATATGTCCTTTTATGGAGAGGATGTGGCTGTGATCATGCACTTTGCTATCATAACAATAAAAAGCCACCAGCATCTCCTGACACCTCCAGTGCAAGCATTTGTGGTAACCCAATAATTTGTAAGCAATTAGGACACGGTGCTGTATGTTTAGAAATCCTTAAGTAGAAAGGAAAAAGGTTTTCCAAGGAAGTGGCACTTACATCTTCCTTTCAACTTCCCTGTGTGTTTGCATTACAGCCAAGGGCTAATCTGAAGTAGCCTGAGTGTTCTAATCAGGGATCCTCCATAAAAATCCTACTGAAATTTGAGATTTTTCTAGTTTAAGTTGGATCACACTCCTGGTAACAAGCTGCCAGCTCTCTGGCAACTTCTGTGACAAATATAAGGAAATATGAAAGAACTAAACATCTCAAATTCCCTTTCTCTGCAAAGAGAACCTTACCTAAGACATTTAAAATACCATTATCAAAAAACAAAGCTCCAGTGGAACCTTGTTAAGAATAAGTTTGCATTGAGAGCAAAGAGATGGATGTCCAGCAGTGAAAGTTCAGGCATGTTTTGACACAGGAGAATTCTCACATCACAGCCTGGTCCCAGAATAAACAGTGGCAAAATCCTTTTTGTAATAGGCCCAGTGGTTTGGATCATATTAATGCCAGCAGACACTTGACCTGGCTGTCTTGCCAGCTCCCAGGTTCATGTTTTCCTCCTTTGTTCATTAGGCATTTGAAGCAACAATATCTAATTCCTCACCTGTTTTCAAGGAAAAGAAAAAACTAAACCCTTAAGAAGCTTTCTCTGTTCTCTTCCCAGTTACACCTCCAGCTGGTTTTTCCCTTTGCATTGCTAGTTCTGTGCAAATCCAGTTAACTCTGAAAATAAACTCCTGGCATTTAAAAAACCCTTCACTCTGATTTTAGATGGAATTTTGAACCTTTCCAAAGGAATTCTTGTGACTGCCCATGGAGATCCTACATATCATTCCGTCTCTAGCACTGGATTGGATGAGAAACTGAAGCATAAATTTGCCAGGTGATATAAACTGTGTTTTCCACATATTCATGCATTCAGATTAGTTCTCTGCTAACAACAACTCAGCAGCAGTAAAACTGGCTATAAAACTCCATCATCAGGTATTCTGGAAGCCAAATCTCTGAGGTCTTAAAATGACTGCCTGTTGCCCAGGCCTACAGAGCAAGGCCAAATTACTGCAAGGAGCTCACTTCATTATCCCTGCACTGGGTGAGCTGGACCAGCACTAAGGCCCCAGTGTCAGGCACTGCAAGGCAGCCCCTGCCCTTGGGAGTTTGAGATCTAAACCAGACAAAGCAGAGAATAGTCCTGAATTGCCTTTTCCTACGCTGGAATATTTCAGATGAATAAAGCTGCAGGTTTTGGCAGGCAGTATCCAGCTCTGAACAATTTGCTTTGTATCCAGACTGCTTAAAAGATACCAGGGTGAATTCTTCCCATTGATTTTATTTTTGGGAAGAGTCCCAGGTCTTTGATTTAACTCCATTTTTTGATTGCACATTGTAACTCTGCCAAACAAGGGAACAGCACTACCTCTAGCAGATCCTTTGGGACCTACACTGATGTCAGTGGAGCCCAGGCACCTTTTGTTCTTTTGTTTTTGTTTCTCCTCCAGGACCACGTGGCCACCACGATCCAAAGGGGAAACAACACTTGATGTGCACTCAGGAGCAAGGCTGGGGTACCACAGTTTGGACATGACATCAACACAGCCCACGCCTGCACTCCTGACAGGGCTGGAGCCCCGGGAGCCTCCCCAGGAACACAAAACAGCTTCTCATGTCTCATTTCTGCCTCAGTTTTACTGAGGAATTTTCCTGCTGCACTTCAGCTGGAATAATATTTTAAGCAAATAGTGATGACTGCAGAGGCAAGTTAAGGGAAGGCATCTAGTAGCTGGAAATCAGGTCCATTACTCTGTATTAAATATTAAGCTCAGTGTTGTAAGCCAGACAATTGCATACTGAATTAATAATGTTATTTATTCCATTTAGTGGATTATGGAGGACACTTAATCATCGTGGCATTTTAAATCAGAGCTGGCATCAACAGCTCAGCTCTGAGAGTATTATATGGAGACACAGAGATGGATTGAGTAGCTGGAGGTGAAGGGAGTGCAAATGTGTGAAATACAGAAGGTTTGTAATAATAAAGTTATATGGCCTTGATTGTTCATTTGGATACTTATACTCCAACAACATCTAAGAAAGCATAAGTAAGTCCCCAAAGATAAGCTTGAGCTGGAGCTTCTGTAATATCTGAAGGAACTTCTTTTCTTTTTGTAGAAGAGCTACAGATTTTCAAGCAAATCCCAAAAATATCTGCTCAGTCAAAACATGAAAATGTCATGGGATATTCTGAAGCTTATTTTTTTCTGGCAAACTGTAGATAAAATAATAAAACTATCTGAAGATTAAAAAAATATATTGATACAGCTGTCTGAAAGCAGTTGGTTTTTTTTTTTTAAACCCAGAGTGGCCAATTATTCTTCCAGACTTCAACACTGAAAATCAAAGAAATTTTTGCAGAAGTTTCAGCAGCAGGAATCCTACCTATTGAAATATAGGGATTAAAATATTTAAAAGGTTCAAGGTATCTCCCCTCTCGTTATTCTTTAATTTTTTACTTCCTAATTTTAGTTTCTCTGATTGCCATCTTTTTTAGCCATATGAAGAAATGGTTCCCCAGGTATCATGCAAGAATCCACATTTTCCCCAATCACTCAGCAGGAACACCCTATCACTCCTTAGGCACATTTCTCAACCTTAATCACCTCCAATTGCCACGGGTTCTAAAATTCAGTCTACTGGAGAATTTCTGCAGAACTGCTCTGCCATTTCCTGCAGCTCTGATTTTCGCGCCTTTCATGGAACAATTTCATTGACTTCACAGGAGCCTATCTGGATTTACACCTGTGCAAAAACGAGGCAAGAAAACCTGACCCTTGCTGTGGAATATCAGGTTCCTGAATGCATTCTGTATCTCCAAGAATCTCCCCATTTACAAAGGTGAACAGCTGTTGCTATAAATCAGTCTGAACCAGCCATTAGAACTTCATCCAGATGATCCGTTTAAAATATACAAAGGCAATGTTTTGGAAATGAAAATCTACCTTCGTGTCCTCAGGGACACCTTCTGTTAGAGAAAAAATCTCATAATTCAAGGCTAAAATTAGTTCACTTCAATGCTCCTTCAGGAGAGCCACGATACTCAAGAGTAACATCGCCCTGCGAAGGCCTGTTAGATGACTTAAGGGATTCCAAACATCTGGTAATTTGGTAAATACTGCTTTGGAGACATCTAACATCTTTTTCAACTTCTCCGTGGGTGTAACTCTTTGCTGTTAGCTGGGATGGCTGTATCTGGTTCAGTTCCCATCAACCATTTTCTGCTGGAATAGGAAACACTTGCTAAAGTGTGGAAACAGCTGGCAGAGTTGGCTGTGCATGAACAAAACACACTCTTGTTTCTGACCACAGACTGGCCTTTAAGTTCCAACTGAGATTGCCAAGGGCTCTGCTTGGATTTTTGGACGAGACCAGGTCACTCAAGATGTACAGGCTGATTGTGTTAAGGGCTGGTTCTTGCAGCATAACACTCACTGTCAGCAGGGATAAAACTTTGTGCAAGTAGAGGGGAGCAGGATGAGCAGCCCCATTTCATTAGCTGGGGAACTGAGGCACAGGAAGGTTAAATGATTGGCCTCTGGACAGTGAGAGAAAGAGACTCATGTATCTTTTTCTGACAGAAAGACTGACATGCAAGTGTTCTCCTCACAGCACTCACCCAGCAGGACAGGCTGCAGGGGACAGTGTTCATACAGGTACCTGTGCTCCAGGGTCCCTTTGGCACCCAGCTCCCCTGGGACACCAGGGACCCACCTCACCTCCTGCTCATTAGTGACTCCAGCTCCCTGATTACACAGCACACCTATGGCTAAAGGGGCCAGCTGGTTGGTCAGCCCTGCACTGAGCACTGAGTGATCACCTGTTCCCAAAAAGCAGCTTCCTCTGCCTTCACCAGGTCCCTGCTTAGCCCTCAATGGAAAGGCTAAATCATGCATCATTGTTCTGATGGGCTTTGTCTCTCTCAGGGTTCTGGAGAGTTAGGCATAACAATAACATGAGGAAACCAATGAAACACAGACAGAGCTCTACCCTGAGCCCCCAGACTGTCACACAGAGTAACCATCTCAGCTCCTTTCACTCAATTCCTTCTGCTCTTCTGAGACCATGAAAAGGATCTTTATGATATGCGGGAAGGGATGAAGTATTAACTATCAAAAACTAGACTGAAGTAACTGAGAGCCTGCCTTATTTTCTCTTTGATGTATACTTATGTAAATTCAAATAAATATGCTTAAATGTAACCTGTCTTCAATTCTAGCAGAGCTTATTAAATCTATTTATGCGAGACAAGCTAGGCTCCATGGAATGCCAGGAACTCCCCTGACATTTGCCTTCCTACTTAATGTGATATTCTATGATTACACATACCAGAGCCTTTCATTCAGGCATTTTAATTTACAAATACTTTTTACATTTCTTAACGCCCCTGTGGACAGGCATTAAGAGTCCACTTTATTCAGGAGCAATCAATCCAAGTGCAGCAGGGCAGCCAGTTTTGCTCCAGATCACGCACTGAAATACTAGCAGAGCTTGGAAAACTCCTTCCATGTCACTCAGAAACACAATTTCCATTAAGAGCAGACACATTCTCTCAATGCTGGGCCAAACACTCCGAGCTGAGATGCAGAGGGAAAGCTCAGTAGCAGGCAGGCCACAGGAAGGAGGTCAAAACTGGCATCCCCAAAGCAGCCAAGGACAGTGACCACCCCTCCTCTGCCAAGGTCACTCACCAAGCAAGTGCTGCTCTCCATGGTGCAAATCTGTCAGATATTTCCTCCATGTCTCTGTCCAGAGCCAAGTTACCTGCTAAAAGAGAAGAAGGTATAAGTAAATGGCATCAACTCAGTCTTCCTACAGCAATCTGCACATTCCAATACAATCCTGACTCCTCAGAGAGGACTGGCAACTCATTGCTTCCCAAGAAAGCTGAGATTTGGGCTCTATTATTTCTGGAGTTTTTAATGCCCTTTAATAATGAATTGCTTCTCTGACAGCCCCTGAGATGAGTCCAGTCTTTAGGGCTGGCAGAGCTGAGAGAAGCCTGCCCAGTCTGGTAAGTTCCAAGGAGCACAGGTTCCAGTGGGACTCCTGCCAGAGCCCAAAGGACACCAACTCCTCTTTTACTGGCTCTCCAGGCAGCTTCCAGCACTCAGCAACACTTCAGCCTACTTGCAGTCATTATAACCAGTACCTGAAACTCCCCTTCAAGTCCATTTTCAAACAAAGAACACACAGCCAAGCACCTTCCATGCAGGAGCTCAGCTCCCAAGGACACTTTTGCCTCCCACCTGCAGGACAAGAGCCCTTGGTGGAGCACAGCTGCCTCTGGCAGGCAGGTGACAATTTCTTCACACAAAGAAGCCCCTGCCCTACCTGGGTTAGGAGGGCACCTCCAGCTCTGCACCAGAATTAGCCAGGACAGGGGAATCAAGAGGCCCCTCTTGAGAGGTCAAATTCAGGTAAATGAGCCACACCTGTGCTGCTTTAGGGCAACAGAGCACCAACAGCCCCCAGGTGTTAGAAACAAACCACCTACTTTGCCTTTGCTTGGGCTTTGTAGTGAGAGGGTGACCTGGCTGCAGAAAGGAGAGAAGATAAAACCCAGGGTGCATTTTGCATCTGTAGGAAGAGATCTGGGCTGCAGCAGGGAGAACTGAGAGATAAACAGCCCTGGGGATAGCTCAGAATGAATCTTGCAGCAGCATTTTTGTTTGCAGGCCTGTTCCTTGCAATGTTTTAGAAGGATAAACTCAAAACTGCCATCCCTCCATGTAAATAAAGGGATTTGTCATAAAGCTAACAGATCCTGCTCTGAAGTAGTTCCCCAGAATATGAAGTGACAATGAGGTGCCTAAGAAAATAACTTTCCCACTGCCTGGGAAAAGCCATTCCTAGGATGGTAACTTTCCAGCTGTGATCAATATGGGCTTCGGGAGAAAACAGGGGCCTGAAAGACTCTGTGTATGGTCTGCACAAGGAGAACAAAGGCAACAAATAAAACTGAGGTATTTGTAAAAGGTCTGTGTCTTACCCCCAATTATCAGCTTTAAGGTAAGTTCTTGGAATGGTTACAACCAGCCAGTAACTCTGTGGAAATCTCATACACATCTGGCAGACAAGGGGCTGTAAACTGGTGCTTGTAGCCTTTGCCCACCCAGGAGATCACCCTGAGAGATCTGGTCCATCCTGCACTCCCACAAACTCTTCAGGTGCTATTCTCTGGCTTCCCCTTTGCTGCAAAAGGTGACTGAAATTTGTTGTTCCAATGCTTTTACAGTTGTATTGTGCCCAAAAAGTTGAAGCAGAGAAACATGAGCCTGTGGCCTCCCAAACCCTGGGGCTCCACCAGAGTTTTGCAGTTCATTTACACTGAGTCAGGATTTGCTGCCAGGTTTGAACCCCCACTGCCTCCCCCTGCTACCCTTCTGGACTCACAGATTTCTCCTACCATTTCCCCCATCCTTTCCCCTGGGCTTGTGAGAACAAAGAAGCTCATGTTTGACAATTACTCCACGCAGAATCATTAGGTGGGCTTATGGAGTCCAGTGATGGAAACCATTTACCTCATGGGTCAGTCCCACTTTCCCTGGCCCAGCCTGCCACCTCCCTCTCTTGCTGACTGTGGCAAGTTGGCCAGAAAACAACTGACATATTTTAAGAGCTGTATTGTCACAAAACCAAAGTTATGATGGACAGGGAGCAAGCAGGCTCATTTCATGAAGAAATACACTGACAGCTCTTCCCCCCTTGTGTCACTTCATGGACTCCAGGGCAATTTCAACAGCACAGAACACAGACTCATCCATCCAGGGGAAAACAAGGCTTCCTTCAAACCCTCTTTTATTTACTCCAGTCAGCTGTGCTGAGTGTATCGATTCAATCAGCTATTTCCTTAACCAGAAAACCAGATGTGCGCCGTCACGGCCCATCTACGGGGACTGAATCCATGCCATTTAGAAATGCAGAATAAAAATAAAAAATCCCAAGAAAGCTGAGATATGCTGATGTTTGGAGCTCTCAGTTTCCTAGGTAAATTGCTTTCTTTTGAGTCACATTTATTTTTCTTACCTCCAAAGAAATGCTGTTTTAGCCGCATTTCTTGGAAACAGTCTTGAGATCTAATGGGTTGTTACTGATGTGAATTCTCAGAGTGGAGAATAGGGGGAATGCAGCATTATCTTTGCTTCTGGGCATCAGCAACTTCTGCAAGCAATGTGGTGTAGTGCATGCCATTCCTTGCTAAAGCAATTAATTACCTTGGTCCCTAATGAGAAGAGCTGTTCAGGTTAAAAACAGCCAACATTGGAACTCTCTAAACTCCTCATTGGAGTTTAGCTCTGGACATCTGGGTGGATGTGTGTGTGAATTAGGGAGGCCACATTGTCAGCTTCCCTCTGTTTCTTCTCAGGCCACGTCCTGTTATTTTCCTCTTTGCTTCTTAGGGACACTACAGCTGAGGGAGGTCACTGCAGCAGCTCCTCCTTGCAAAGAGTCACCAAGGAAATGTGGTTTGGCTTTGTTCTGCTTTGTGTACTGGGTACCAGGTCTCCAGGTCAATTATTTCCCAAGTGAGTCCAAGGAGTAGAGGAGAGGATGCCCATGGATTGTGTGAGGAGTTATCCATCTGCTGAGTCTTTTCTTCACCCCAAAGGCTGCTGCAGGTGGGGTGCACACAGCCACAGTCCCACAGATGCTGCCCTTGCTGGGATGGGGACACAGGGTGAGCAAACATCTGCACACAGGAGGCCGTGCCCCAGCTGAGCCTGCAGCCACAGAGAGGAGCCTTTGTGCAGGCACAGGCTGGGATTTGCTGGCTGGAGGGCTCTTCCAGCAATGCAGCTGTAACATGCTACATGCCAGATTGTAGACATTCCTGGGGCAGCTTTCCAGAACGTGAATAAACTCAGGATATACGTATAAACCCAGCACACAGTGTGGGCTCTGGAGGTAGCCTGGCATTGCCTTTGCACATGTACAGCCTGAAGGGATTTCTTCAAGCCCAGATGTCCCCTTCAGTTCCAGGATCCACATGTGCTGATCAATTCTTGCTCTGTACTGGAGAAATTATCTCAGTATGTCATACCTCCCCAGTGCACAAAGACTCATTCTGACTGCACTGTCCTTTGGCTGCCCATCCAACAAAAGACAGCTCTGAAACACCACAAACACGAGCAGGGGGGCAATGGGAACATGAGACAGGGCTCAGGGAAGCCTGAGTAGGATGCAGAGTGTGTGAGTTGGTCCACACTGGGTACCCAGTCACAAGGGTAAGAGTCACAAGTGATTCACTGCACAGGGAAGAGTTACTTTAGAAAATGAATGATTCAAATTCAAGAATTGCCAAATAGCATTCAGACAAGCCATACCCTAATGCCTACCTAAACAGCATCTGTCCTGTGACATTTAGCATTGCCTGGAAAAAAAAACCAGAGGGGAAATATGGCAGCAGAGACAACAAACACTTGAGAAAGACAAAGTGTAAATGCATCTCCAACAGCTGAGTAATCTCAGTCTCTGGGGAAATGTGCCTGCCCTGTAGATGTGGTTTCCTCTGGTGCAAGACCCCTCAAAAGAGTCAGTGGGGTCGTTCTGTTCATACAATCACAATGCCTTTGTGTAATTGAGCACCACTAATTAAAACCAAAAGGAAGGGAATATTTTCCAAAAAGGTCTTGCTATTTTTCCTCCCCTTAAGAGAGTTTTCTGACATCTGAAGAGTGGAGCTCTGTGTGGGCATGGGCACACACATAAATGAATCTAGAGATGGCTTGTGCCCCTGTCATAACTGTCACAGATGCAGAGAGAAATAAGTCAAGAGGAACAACAAACTCTGAAAAGTCACACAGCCAAACACTGGGTTTGAAAACAGGAAAATGTCACATGTACTGTTCTGCTCCTGACCTGTACCTTACACTGTACTATTTTGTGTGTTGTTCTTTCTCTTCCCCAGAGAAGACAGAAACCAGACCTTAAAACAATCACAATGAATTTTCAAATCAATAACATGTGAGACTTTGTCTAAAGGGTAAAGTTGTTGTAAAAATCAATGTCAGAGAGAGCGCTTTGCCAATTCAATTACACTTGTTCCTCTCAAACTGACACAAAAAAAAAAGAAAAAGAAAAAAGAAAGAAAAAAAAAAAAGGAAAAAAAGTGGACTTATTTCAAGCCCAATAAATATTCCTTGGACTAACATCCCAATTTTGTAAATATTCTCAGGGCTTCTTATGCCAGCTCCCCTCAAGGGGTCATAATTAACTCTAAATAGGGTTACCTTGTTTCAGAATCAGTCTAATGTCAAGCAGTGTTTCTGCTTGTGTCCACAATTTTAAAATAATGTTGTATCCATTAAATAGCATGAAGGCTTCCCAGAAATGGGAACCATACGTCAAAATTGAAACACAAATAAGTGTGATTAGACATGGCAGCTGTCTAGAAAATATTCAGCTATTTCACTGAGTTTTGGGCAAAACGTGAATGATTGTACCTATTCCAGTAAGTGCAGAACCAGAAAGGCTCCCACATTACCCTCTGCTTCTCGAGGCAAATTTCATTTTAAGATTGACCCTAAAGCAAAAGAAAACAGCAAGATAAAAGTGTAAGCAGCTGTGCCTTCTGCTGGCTTGGCTGGAGACTTCAAGGAGTTTGTGATTCACTTTGTCAGAGATGTAGCACATAGCACCCAGGCCACTGGAAGGGCTGAATGGAACAGCAAAATCCCAAGGCATGGAATATCCTGGTGTCCAGGTAAAATGTTTGTCCAGTCCTTGTCAAGTCTATCAATAATATTCCCACAGCTGAAAGAAAATGAATGGGAAGTAAATGCCAACACCAGTAATTCAGGTGCAAAACCAAGCTCTGAATCACCCTCTCCTCTTGTATGAGAGAAATATCCTATAAATATACCCCAAATACAGACTCAGTTACAGAAACACCCTGGAAATCTGTATTTGGTTATCTTGAAACTAAAACACGCCAGGAATTTGGGTGAGCTTTTTCTTGCAGACTATCATTATTGGCACTTGATCAGATGCAGATAAGTTAGGTTTCCAGCTTGCAAAGAGAATAATGCAAAAGGAATTGGAATAGATTAATTTCACATGTTCCATTTCAGGACAGGTAGGGATTTCTTTTAAGCATTGAAGAAGCATAAATATAAATCTGTGCTATAGCAGCACTGCAATTTAAAAGAAAGTTCTAAAGCTTCCAGTCTGTGAGTTTTTGCAACAATTAGAAATGTGGGGTTTATTCAGTTAAGTATCAAGTGAATAGATTCAGAAGCTGTTGAGCATTTATTACTATTTCTGCAGATACTTGATTACATGCTTTGTTTGTCCCTCAACAGGGGAAGAATGGATTTCAGTGGTTTCCAGAGGAGAGTATGAACAGCACAGGAGCATGTTTTGAAAGGATGTGGCTATTTGGAGTAATGTGAGAGATTCTGAAGGAAAAACAGCTTTGCTTTTTGGAACAGATGTCAGAACCCACTGCAGGACATAACAATTGCACAGCTAATCACACACCACCATGAATTTCTTCTCCAGATCTTGGGCTTAGACAGCATAAGAAGAGCATCAGGGCAAATGGAGAATGAAACAGCCTGCAAGGAATGGTCAGATAAGCAAAGTGAGGGACTTGCCAAGGTAAATCAGAGAGGAGGCTGTGTTGCAGCAGTTGGTGTTTCACAGGGATGTGTGCCAAGTCTCCTAACTCACAGGTATCTCATAGAGAAGTTTGGGACCATCACTGCAAGCCTAATGCCTGGAAAAAAAAGCTGGGAGATCCTGGAAAACAGAGTATTGCAGAAGAAAACAACCCAGAATCTAAGAACCAATCCATTTGTGATTGCTTCTCCCTGGAGGAATCACTTCAGGGAAATCTGCATTCATTACTGATGCTTTACAGACTGACAGAGCCTCCCTCCAGCATCTCCTTTTCCCATGCTGAAACTACCCTGTGAACACCCTGCTCACTGGGATACTGCAGACAAGTGGTGTTGGTGAAAAAAATTGCAATCTGCAAAAGAACATTTCTAGGAAATGGAACTACACCAGGATTTATGATGAAAACCTCAGTAGACAGAGAACACTGCAGGATATAACCCTCAAAACATTCCCACCAAGCCTTCTTTTCTCTAAAGATCTCTGCTTATGCTGTAGAAGCAGTAAAATACTTTAAAAATACTGAATGGTCAATAAATAAAGCAATTGATGAGGTACAGATTAACAGATCAGCTGGAAAAACTAAAAAGAAATAAAATCACAGTGTTTTTAAGCTATTGTCTCTTCTGTTGAAAAGGTACCATATCTGGTTCTTTACTTAAAATGCTGCCAGACAAGAGGGAAGAGATATTAAAACCCTTCCAGACATTAAAGTATTAGAACACACTTCAGTTTTGTTAGAGAAGAAATGCACAATAGGAAGAGAATATCCTTGCAGTATCTTCTCACAAATTAACTGGCAGCTCTAAAAGCAATTGCCTTGCAAAAGCCTGGACTGATGTTACATCTGATCTCATGAAAATAGCCATAAAGTCTGACTTACCAAGATGACTCTGCTGGCTTTAAGCCTCAACGAATAACATAAACCTAAAAATAGAGTTTGAGTCTATAAAAATCAAAACAAAGTTTGATGCAGAGACAGCTTTGCAAGCAAAAATGAAAATATTGAATTCTCCATTAGGAAAACACATATAATAGACCAGCTTGGGAAAATCTGTTTGAATACCATGAACTTTGTGGATATCAGCATGAAAGGCAAAGCTCTTTGAAGAATAGAATCTCTTTTATTGATTGTCAGAAAACTGAAATGTTCCTTCCACAAGGTGATGAAAAAATCCTGTTGGGACCTGGCTGTGGATACTGGGATTCATGGGCTTTTGTGACTTGTTTTAAGTGAGCTGCTCCTGCATGGGGTGATATTTCTGTCCTCAGCTATCCCTGCAAGCCAGGTTGTGCTGCCATTTCTATTTACAGATGGGGAATAAAGACAAACAAGAGTCAAGGGCCAAATTTCCAACTGCACTTGTTTATGGAAATTAAAGTATTTCTTGAAACACAGCTCAAAGGTGCCTAGACAGGGCTTGATTTCCTTCCAGCCCATTTCAGTGGGAGGCTCCAAAATAGCATAAAATACAATACCTGAACATTATGATGAAAGGTTAGAAGCATCTGTTGCAGAACCTGCTGGCTACTGTGATCCCAGTGGCTTTCCTGTGCTCATCCTCACTATGACAGTCTGGAATTCACACTGGCCTTGAGACTGTGAGTGGTGCAGCTCCTAAAATGCAACAGTGAGGATGCCATCAACATCTGTGCACTCTGTTCAGATGTTACACCACATGGGAAGGTGATCTGAACACCTAACAAATTGTTTCCATGAAGTTTTGGGGAGGAATCTAGCTTTCCATGTGAATGCTGAGGAGGACTTAATAGATCAGGGAGTTTCTGCCAAAGAACTCTGCCTCTACTCTTTATGAAGCTTGCTGAAACTCTTAGACATACTCTTTATGACTTTTGAACTTTAAAACCAGGACAAACCCAGAGTCCCTCTCCTGGCAGTAACAACACTCAGAGCCCTTAAGAGAGACTGTCCAGAGGTGCAATTACTTAGGGCAAACCTGAACTGTTCTTTAGCAGTACATTTCTCTCTTAGTTTATGTTAGAACAGATTTGGGATAAGTCCAAGAGCCCCTTCAGTTATCCCATGGCGTTAGATATAAACTTAGACATAAACAGATGAATGGGGATATAATTCAGCATCAACCCAGGACAGAAGTGCAGAGCATCCTCGCTGGTTGTGTTGCTGCACAGCAGATCCCTGAGTGAGGCTGCAAGCTCCCAGCAGATGGGGGGTAAATTTGGGAGTGCATTCTGCCAACAAAGCGAGCAGCCTTTAAACAGAGTTTCAAATGTGATTAAAAGTCCAGGTAGCCACTAGGCCAGAAGAGAATAATCTCTCTGTCTCTGTGAAGTCCTTTCCTTTCCAGTGGCTGTTCTGGCAGTTGAGGCCCAGCCAGAATGAAAGATGCTTTGCATGACTTTCAGTGTTTACTCTCACAGGAAGCACAGTATCCTGTCTGGCTCTTGGTATGCTCACCACCTGACTCCGGCATGCTCCAGACAGCGAAGCCTTTTTACCCAACTGGAATGTGCTGCAGTTCAAATGTCGGGAATAAAATAAGCAAGAAGGGCTGCTCTGCTAGCTGGGAGGTCAGGGCACTATTTGCTTAAGGGTTAGCATAGAATTGGGCTCTTTCTGTCACGGGCAGGCAGAGGGACACAGCACCGTGTGGCTGTGCCTGTAGTGAACTCCTAGGGGGCTGTGATCCTCCACACTGCAGCCTTTGGCCATCTCTGAGAGGGTGGCTCATAAAGAACCAGGACAGTCCAGATTGTCAGAGGGAGTGAGAATCTGCCTCACTCTGTAAGGCAAGGGGTGGTGAGCAGGTCCCCAAAAATGGCCGAGTGACATTTCTGTGACTTGGTGCTGTAATGTCATCAGTAACAAAGAGCAATTCCCCCAGCCTTGCACTTGGTGCTGATGCATTTGGCAGCACACAGTGCTTGGGCTCACCATCCACAGGACATGAATAGACTGGAAAAGGCCCAGGCAAGAGCCATGAATTGAATTAAAAGGTTACAAAATAAGTTTCAAGCAGAAGCATCCAGTACTGCAATTTCTTCTTCTTGTTACGGAGTGATCTTATATTCTGTTGAAGCAGAAATATGAGGAGCAAAACTGACCAAAGACTTTTCATTCTGGCAGACTTGATAGATTTGCTTGGCTGGGGGTTGAAGTGAGAAATTAGAGTAGCAATGAAGTGAACATTTCTAATAAATGGAACAATTTACTAAGGTAGCAATCAACTCTTCACTACTGGCAACCTCTAATGCAGGCTGGACTCTTTTCTCAAACACATATTCAGTTCAAAGGACATTAATTTCAATTTGATTTTGATTACTACAGTCTACAATATATGGAGAGTCAGAACTGATGCGCTCATGGATCATCCCAGAAGTGTGGGAAACCTCTGATTCCCTTTTGTACAGATATTAACATTGAGATATTTGTTACTAGTTCTGCCCAACTGCCCCAAAATTTGCTGCCTGATCACAAGTAGTGCCTCCCAAGGAGATGGCTCATTGCTGAAGCCGTGCAATTTTCCCTCCTTAACTCAAGTTACATTTTTTGAGTTGAATAAACTTAGGGAAAGTTCACAGGACTATGTGATCTGTAATTTCATACAATAACTAGCTGTAAACTCTCTGTGTTGATTCAGAAACCAAGAAACCCCCAAGATACATTTCTTAAAAACCAATTAAATACTCCTCTGAACAGCACACAAATGTACAATCTCAGGTTGCACATAACACAAAACCAGCCCAGCATTTTCTTCCTAATAAGCATAGCAATATAAACACAACAACAGACATTGTTTTCTAATTAGAAGAATGTACCATGAGATGTTTACAGACCCCTATGGAAATGTACAGACATTTGGTTGCCTAGCAAATGAAGGAAATGGAGAAGTCTCTCAGCTGGGACACTCATAATTAGGTTGGCAAAGGGAAAAATAAAATGTCTAGAAGCAAAGAGAGGCAATAGTCCCACACTGACCCAAGAAAGGCTAAGACAGTGCCAAGGAGAGGTACATAAAGGTGAATTTTCCAGTGTTTTTATTTGAATATTAGCTTACCATAACTGTGTGTGTGTGAGCAGCTGCATTCAGGCTCCCCGTTGGAAGGACTCAGTGGGAGTGCTGACACATGGAAGCTGCTGTGTGGCCTCGTCTCTGTGGGACATGGTCTTGATGTCGATACTTGGCAGGGTCTGGGAACTTCTCTCCTTCAGGGCAGGATGTGGCTGGGCAGACACTGCATTCATGGGAGACAGATCCAGTGTGAGGCAGCAGCTCCTGGTTGTGCAAAACACCAGCAAGAGAGGCCCATGTGGAGGTGAGACCAAAGAGATGTGCCACAGCACCCATAAAATGGGTTTCCTGATGGCTGGGTAGCAAAATGCTTTGGCCAGCTGGATTTCCAAGGCTGCACCATTTATGTCTGTGGCCTGGGTCTCCAAAAGCAGCATCTCCTGGACTCTCAGCACAGCTGTGTCTGAGAACTGGTCCACAGCAATCCTCCAACCCTGCCTTTGCTGTGAGCCATGGAAGACAAGTTCCTACACTGCTGGCTTTTGTGCTCCAACAAATAAAAGCCTTGAAAAAGACAATTTTTACTGCCATCATGGCTGGCTCCAAAATAGAAACTTTGCAGTTTTGATTCTGTTGGTGCCACAAGGAAACTGTCCCTTTATGCACACAGCAAGCAGTTCTGCTTCCAAATTTTCACACCTTCATTCTGATGTTGGCTGCCTCCTCTGGGGAAGTGAAAACAACAAAGCCTAGTGCAAAGAAACAATGTGTTTTCCTAGGAGTTAAATGGTCAAATAAACGTGGGAAAAAGTGTCACACGCTTGTGAAAGAAACGAGTTTCTCAGGCTTCCTCCCTCATTGTGGTATTGATTACCACAGAACAAACTTTCCATCCCAACTCCTACCCATAGTTACATCTCCAGACTATGCTTCATACAACATTCCTTCTCCCTGGAAAAGCAGGAGGAAACCTGTCTGTGCAGCAAGACTCAATCCCACAGCACCACTGCAAGAATTTTCTCCTTCCACGCTGCCACAGCTCAAGGGTTTTACCTCATAGTGCCTGGCTTGGGGAGGGCAGGGGAGTGTAAAGTTGCTTTGATATAAAAATTGCTTTACAGGAGCTCTTAGGACCATGTTACACAGCTAAAGGACATACATGAAT
This sequence comes from Thryothorus ludovicianus, assembly GCA_013397245.1. Taxonomy (NCBI): domain Eukaryota; kingdom Metazoa; phylum Chordata; class Aves; order Passeriformes; family Certhiidae; genus Thryothorus; species Thryothorus ludovicianus. The sequence continues at coordinate 841,485 of VZTB01015658.1, forward strand.
CCTGCATATAACTTGAAAAGAATTTGGTTTTAATCTGAAACCTTGAATTTTACGTATGGGAAAAAGCCAGTAAGTTTCAGATTGTTTATTTATGATGGAGTGGTGGGAATGTAGGTAAAACTAACTCCATAATAATCAGCCAGCTCTGCTTTTGGCCAAACAACTTCTACACCTAGCAAATGGCGTTTGCAGCATTTTTAATCCTTTTTAATCCCACTTTTATCCCATAGACACTTCAGATCAGCAGTTTTCAGCCGCCATGAAGTTTATTTTCCAGTGCAAACACAATGCTTTAAACTGTGATTTTTAACTTGCAGATAATATCTTTCTTACCCCTTTGGACCCTCAGCAATAGCACATCACCCTCTATGGCTCTGCAGAGCACAGGGATACAGTCACTGCCCAGAAAAACAGCTGCATTTGTGTCACTCAGCCCCAGGATTTCTGCACAATTAGAAATTTTGCCTGGCTTTAACACACAGGAGTACAAGGTGTGGTGAAGCAGGGGGAAGGGATGTTTGCAATGGCTCGAATCTGCAAGGATGGTTTCCAGCTGCATTTCACATATGATCTGGGGTTTGGATGAGGTTTTAACAGAATTTCTCCATGAATTATGCAAGAGCCTGCTGGAATGCTGCAAGTACACCGAGGCACAGACTTGTTGAAGAAGCAACCCTCAGACAACCCCCTGCCATCTGACACTCAAACCAAATGAAAGCCCACTCCAAAAGGCAGAGAGTCTTAGGTTGGGGGGGAAAGCGAGCAGAGGACCCCAGTGGTGCGGGTGGCGGGGTGGGGACACGCGGTGGGTGACCTGCTGCAGTACAGCACTAGATGGTGCTGTATTTTAGAAATAACTCTGCCTCGCGGGTCCCTTGATGCTGGATGCAGGCTCGGAGATGTGGCAAACACACACAGGCTCCTTTTGAGAAACGCTGCTGCTCTTTTCAAGGAGAGTATGGATTTTCCTTTCTGCCCGTTTATAGCACAGGAGTTAATACAGACTATGAATCTGTAACTGGGGGGTTGCCAGTTAAACTCTCCAAGTGCTGCTGTTACATTTGGGTGTGTGATGGGAACGTCAGAGCACTGTAAAAGTGTCAGGAACAACACTGTGTCCATATTTACCTTTCCCTGACTTAGCCTCTTGCTCTTGATTTAGAGCTCTTGCATTTTTTGCTCTTGCATTCAATTCCACCAGAAAAGCCCTGGCCTGCACAGGAACACTGTCACCCTGGGAAAGTGGGTGGCACTGAGCATGTGGCTGGTGCCAGGAAAGTCTTCAGTGGTGTTTTTAGAGAAGCATCCATCCTTAGGTTGTCACACTGCTACAGGCTGTACCACACAAGGAGCTGGGACCCCGTGCCTCCCCACTGGTATCACTTACTGCAGGAGGGCTGTTCAGAGGTGACAGAGAAGCCACAGGCACCCAGGTGAAGTGGAGGAAAGCAGCTTTTAAATCAGTGGCCTAAAAAGGCACCTGTAGAAGGAGATGGCTGGCCTCCAGGGTTTACTCCTCCTGCTGTTTCTCACTGCACTTGTGCTGGTTTGTGGTGCATTTCTGAAGATGCTGGGCACACATTCAGAGCTGGCCCATTACCCTCACTCCCAGAGACTCCAGCAGGCAGAGCAGGTGCTCAGCAGTTGGCTGGATCCAGCCTTGGCTGCAATGGGCAAAGCCTTCTATCAGCTCTCCCTGGGGTAGGAAGGGCTCAGAGACACCTGCTTGTTCCAGTTGGCCATCCAAGGAAGCAGACACTCTCTCTTCCCTCCTGCTTTGCTTCCAGGCGCAAGTGAGTTTGGTTTCCTGGCCACAAACAGGGCAGTCTGAGCCAGGAAAGGGTAATTAATGTCAGAAAAGATCAGGGACGCAGCACAGCGCAGCTCACTTGGCAGAAGCACAAAGCAGAGGGGGGAGATGTCTTTTAGAGAGCCTGCAAGAGGCCAAACCAGCCAAATGAGCTCTGCAGTGGCTGGGCCAGGTTGTTCACATGGCAGTCAGTCCCTTCAAGGGGCCATTTAACTTCCTCTATGGGGCATCAGCAGCCCAAACACAGCTTTTTTGGTAGGGAAGGATGGGGCAAACACGGGTTTGCCTCTCCTCATAAGGTGTGGATGAAAGGACAAGGCAGCTTCAAAAGAAATATGAGCCTGTATGGAAGGCTGTAGGATGGAGGCTGGCACAGGCAGCGTGTCTGCAGGGATGCTCACTAGCTGAGTGAGAACAGGCCCATTCCTGGCTGTGTGCCGAGCAGCCTGCCCCATCACACAGCATGGCAAGGTTTAGCTTGGCAGCAGAGGTGGTGTCTGGCTGCCAGAGCCTTGGAGGGAAGTCAGGAGCCAAGGAAGCACCGTTCCAATGGGCTAATGAACTCATGCTCAGGAGTTTTGGCTTTGCTAACAGTCAGTGGTTAAACAGAGGAGGAAGGTTTGTGATCACTGCTTCATAGTCTGCACAACCCCACCATTTTTAGGGGGCCTAAAAGGATGGGGTCTCCCACCTCAGGTAAAACCCAGGTGTTGTGGGATGTGCTGTGCTCCGATGCCAAAGCAAGTATGGTAGCTAAATTAAATTAAGAGAGTCCAGGATAATCCAAAATGCATCGTAGTGCTCTGGGAATTAGCACTCCACAGCACACTCCAGTGTTCTCAGCAGGAGTTGCCTCCTCTTACCCCAGGTCCCTCTGGCATCTGTAAAATGACAAAGGATGCCAATCCCGAGGACTGTGTATAGACTGAAGCAGGGAGAAGCAGAAAGAAAGAGGACACTGTCTGCAGCAGACAGCAGGGCAATAGTGTGTCATGTCATACCTGAGGATGCTATTTTGAGAGCTCAAGACAGGATGAAGGAAGTAGAGTTATTAAACTCACTGGGAAAAGGCATTGGAAGTGGCTGGCACCTGTCCCAGACTGGAGAGAGAGAGAGAGGCTCTGCAGACAGCCCAGGAAAACCAAAACATGCCTTTCCTTACATAAGGAAGAGCAGCCAGACTGGGACTCAGCCTTGGCTCAGAGTCCACCTGCAAATTGTCTGCCACAGTCTGCTCTCACCACCAAGGGTCGCGTGGGCAGGAGGAACTGTCGGTCAGAACTTAGGGCCAAATTCTTAAACCTCTCCCCATCCTGTTCACAACTAATGCTGACAGGGAATAGGACTCAGAGCTCCAAGCTCTGCAGACTTTGTTCTCCTTTTCCTCCTCTGTCAAACGGGCAAAGTGAGGCACACTGTGCCACAGCCTCACTCTCTCACACCCCAGGCTCTGCCTGCTTCACCCAACTCTCAGAATTTTGCTCATTCAAGTTATGTCTCCTCAGGAGTTTACCTATATCAGATATGATATTTTCACATGGAATTTACTGCATTTCAGCACATTCTCTCTAGCAAAGGCATGACTGTTTCCTATCACTAACTGTGATTAATTCTGTGGCAAGGGGAACAGATTCATAGAAATTCTCAAAAGAAAATCCATCATGGGGAGGCACTGGAGGCTTCTCCCACTGCAGATTACTATGGGGAAAAAGGTTTAAGTTTGCTACTGCAAGCTTCAATGCTGGAAGAAACTACTCCTGATGCTGAACTGCAATAGTCCACAACTGTGAGAGAGGCCTGATGATGGCTGGGGCTGCCACACAGGGGGACCTGATATCTCCCTGGATTTTCCTTGTAGAAATCCAGGCTCATACTGGATGTGGCTGCCAGCACAGTGACTCTTAGCCCTCACAGCAGGAGAGCCTGATGGCCAAGGGATACTTTTAAGCAGAACAGAGATGCAAAAATCCTGCTTTCAATTAATTGCATCACCAGGGAACTGGAGGGCAATTTGGATTAAACTATTGAGGCTCTTTCAATCACTTCCCAGGGGAAGATCCAGCAGGAGTGAAGGATTCAGCCAGAAATGACAAATAGGGAAGTGAGTGAAATGTGGGGAGAGTGATACTTCTGCCCCTCACAAAATTCTGGTTTCATACTGATCCAGATTCCAGCAGTGGGGAGATGTGGGGAGTCTGAGGCAGCTGACACAGAACCTGTCCTGCACAGATGAGGGAGTCAGTGCAGAGTGATCTGTGGCTTGCTGGGATAGAGGCTGCATGGCCCAGGCTGACCTGCCTGGGGATCCCTCAGCAAAAACAGAGCAGTGCCCTGCTACCCCCACATACCCAGTTTGTGTGTGGCCCAGTTTCTGACTCCTCATAAAGTAGCCTCTGTTCTAGAGGATCCAACTTCTCACTCTCTCCATGGGCAAAGCCAGGATTTTTTGGGTTTGTGCCTGATGCTGTCTATGGGATCTGCCTTGCTGCTCCTTCATGAATTAGAAAGTATGCACTCCTGGCAGCAAGAGGCACACTCTCCTCTCCCCACATAATGCCAAAGACTCATTTATTCTCTTCAAGTTCAAATAAAGCTCTACTGTTTTGTGGTGTCAGAACGGGCTGGTTTTTGTTTTACAGCTACTGACGAGATGGGATTGCTTCAGCTGCCTCACAGCTCCAGGCTAGCAGGGCACCACTCAGCTCCTCTGCATCACAGGGCCTGGCCAGCTCTGGGAAACATCTCTCACTCCCCACCTGTATGCCCAGCAAGTCAAACCAAGTAATTCTCTGGCCCCTCCACTGTAAATCAGCCTAGAAATTGGAAGTGAGGCTGGAGTGTCCCCAGCTCAAGCTCCCCCAGGCACAGCGTAGGTACCTGGCTCTGGACAGGATACAAAAGCTTTTTCTGGGGGGCATTTGGAGTTTGGTGACTCAGGGGATGGCTCTAGGAGTGTCTTCAGACCTTAAAGCCATCCTGAGCAGATGAACAGAGACAAAAAAAAAAAGGGGCATTTTATGAAGCAAAGTTATTTTTTTTAGTGGTAAATAATTAAACAAGTGGGTCAGTCTAGACTATACCCAGAGCAACAGCTAAGAGCAAGTAGAACAAATCTATCTGAGTTCAATTTACTAAAACAACACCCCCCCCAAAGTAGCTGGAAAGCCTCTGTATCTGCATTTTAATTGTGTCATTTCTTTGCTTTTAAAAGTCAATGAATGCCAGATGTCCCTGATTTTTGTTTCCAACAAACAGGTATCTTGCCCAAACCATCCCTTTTAAATTAAGCACAATTTGATGCTAAGTTGGTTTTGTAAAAGTGAGAAGGGGCAGGGGGGAAGGGACATGAAAAACCCAAGAACTGCCAGCATTATGATGTGCAAAATGAATCTGAAGGAAATTGGGGACATGCAGCTGTCAAGGCAAACAGCAACAGATTGAGGCCATGGCATGAAGCAGCATGGAGCTCTAATGAGCAGGATCGTACAAGCCAGAGCCACAATTTTATCCTGTGTTGATATTCTACAAGAAAAATGATCACAGAGAACATTTATTGCCCCCCCTAACAAGATCAAGCTTAATAACAAAGCTACACATGTTATTTACTACAATGCTTGCCTATTGCATAAGCAGCAGTGCCTGTTGCCTGGATCCTTGCTGCCTGCTGAGGTCTTTTCTCTCAGGCTGGCTGTTTCCCAGAGAGGTGGGTCTGGAAAACCCTGGATGAGTGTGTGAGAAAGAATCAGATGCTGGGGGATGGTGCTCTTACATGGATTGCACTGGGCACAAGCTTATCTCACATGGACAGACACATTAAACAAACCCCAGAGCATAATTTGCTCCTTCCCTTTGCCCACAGCTCTCATTCCCTGTGAGACACAGGTCTATAATTGGCACAAGGAGCTTATCCCAAAGTCAGTTTCAAACTGGAATGACCATCTAGTAGGTCCTCTTGAAGTCTCCAAAGAATTAATGTCCACAGGGCCTTCTGCACAGAAACCAAACCCCATCCACATAAATAGCAAGCCTGGCGAGAATAAGTGCTTGTAAAGCAGAGAAATTGAGGACATATTGGGAAGAATGCAGAAAAGTCTGAGATGCACAAAGAATGGCAGAGATGACAGCATAACAAGATTCCAGAACTGCAGGGGAGCAGCACTGTGAACTCATCAGCTCAGAGAGAGGAGACACACCAATGAGCAGCCACTGCTCCTGTACTGAGAGGTTTCCTGCCTCCAGCACTTGAAGCTGCAGCATGTGCTCATTATGAGTTTCCCAGAGTGCTCCACCCTGGCACAAGGACACTCAAGGGAAAGCAGGACCTATTTAGCAGTGTAACCACCTAAATGGTTCAGCAGTTCTTGCTCTGGAGAGCACTCTCAGGTGGGCTGGCTGTTACCTCGTCACACCACCTGTGACACTTGAGCTTAGGCCCTGCTAGAACAAGTGTGCTGTGAGCCATTTCTCTCCCATCCTTCTTCCATGTTCATGAGTTTCTTCTCATCTTGGCTACTTCACCATTCCAAAAAGAAAAAGGTACAGAAGGGAAAAATGAATGTATGCCCTTATATGTAATTTTAATAAGACATAGAGGATCTGCTTTTATCATATCAACCAGAATATGCCCAGGGGTCCAGATGGGGTAACTGGCCTTGACACAGCCAAAGCAGAGGTTCCAAAAAATCCCCCAAACACAGCACAATAGGGAAGGAAGATACATCTTTATCTGTCATGCACTGTTTTACAGTTACACCCTGTGGGTGCACAAGATTAATTGCCTGGGTATGTTTGCCACATGTGAAAGCATCCCGGGAGCAGTCAAACAGGAATATGAGACTATTGTACTTTTATACTTGTATCATTTCCTCCCTTTCCTTTTTACCTCTGAAAGACATGAAAAACCTGCTAGGAAACAAGCTGGAGGATACAAGGACAAAGGGATGGAGGACACACATGGGCCAGCTAACAGAAGAGGCCTCAGCAAACAGAAAAGTAGATCCAGCAAGCAGTGGGAAAAAAGAAAAAAGGGATTTCTTCAGCTTGGAAAAGGAGTGTCTAGGTAATTTCATTGTGTTGTTTCAGGTCATGCTGCTGCCATGAGGTATCAGGCAACATGAATTCCAACACTGCTGATGCACTGCAGAAGGAAGCAGGAGGAAATGAATTTCTGATATGCCATTTACCCACAAAAGACTTGGAGCATCAAACAGGCTGTCAGTAGCCATTTCAAAGGGAGAAGTGTTTGCATGGCCTTTGTGATGGTCCTGAGCTTCTACTGAACCACACTGTTAATGTGTTTCCAGTGTTGGAGCTGCCAGGAAAAGGTGGATGGGTAATGCCACACAGGCCCAGCTGGTGCTTGCTGCCCTTGTTATCAGTCAGCTCAGGTTTCAGGGTTAACTCTGTGCCTGAAGAAAGCCATATACAGTACAGCAGGGCTAACATCTGGCTGGGAGGTCTTTGAAACAAATGGACTCATCTCATCCTTCAATATCCCTGTTGTACTGGCAGGTCTAGCTGCTATGGAGTTCAACAAGACAGATTCCCAGACCTGTCAGAGCCTTGAATTCAGTTGCTTTAATTCCAGGGTTCAAGCATGACTCTGGAATTCTCAGCCTGCCTAAGGCATTGTAATCCCCACCCAAAATACTCCCCAGGTTTTCAAGGTCCACCTGCTGCAATGCAGCAACAGGTAGTGGTGAGTTACAGATAAGTGTTCTCGTAGTGATGGAGTTAAAATCTGTAAAACTCATTGTACACCAGAGATCCACTGTGTCCCTTCTCCCAAAGTGGCTGACAGAAATGCTTCTGCTCTCACCTGTGACAGAGCTCAACAACTCACAGTGCACCTGAAATCCCACCAAAATATACAGCTACACACACACATTTGTGTATACATATATATTTCCACAGAAATACAACAGAACATTTACCCACATCACCCTGCCCAGGCAGAAGATCTGCAGGAAAAATATTGACAGCACATGTTACTGCTTGGCAGAAATGAGGTAGAACCTCCCCCATTTTCAGGCTCTAAATGCAAAATCTCCCCATTTGCAGAGACTAATTAGGGACAATTGATCTTTCATGCAGGAGTCCTCCCCATCGACTTTCTCCCAGGTCACTACCACAAGTCAAGAGTAAATGAGACATCCTGGTTTCCTCTACAATGAGTGAAAAAACAGGGAACAGGCATGAGAGAAAGAATTTGTTAAATACTACTTTAAAGAGCCTGCTCTACTCCTCACTGACCCATGTGTAACTCTCCTACAGCTAGTTGGGACACATGCATGAAAATAAGGAAAGAATTTGGCATGTGGGCTTTGAAAAAACATCTGAGAAAGCTCCAGCCTACCAGCACTCTTTTAAAAAATCCATCATGTTTTCTCTGGAGCAGTAAATTACATTATCTTAATTTAACAGCTAAAAGGATGGAAGCACTTGGACCCCTCAAGGTAACCTCCCTTTCAGGGGTGGAGCTGGGAAAAGCTCTACATCCTCCACCCTTCACAAGAGTTTTTATTACCAAACTCTTTTGCTTCAGCCCAAGCCTGCTGTCCTGGACCCTTTCTCTCTACTGTTCCTTAGCTATTTTTACTTCTTTTTACTTCTCCAGCAAGCAGAACTGTGGAACTGTGAATGTACCAGCCACAGCATCTCCATTTCAAATGGTTTGGCTCTCCTTTCCACAACATTATTTCCTGACTCTTTTTCCAGCCTGCAGCTTGCTGAGCAGAGGATTAGGATAAACTGAATCAGGCAGAAAAAGGTTTTTTTCTGGATGGCCTGCAAATCTACCTTTTCTCTGTGAGCCCAGGTACCCAGCAGCTCCCTGTTCCTGCCTTGCACTGGATACACAGAAACCTCCCTAAATTATGTGCATGTGCTCAAAGGGATTGTTTTGAAATCAAACCTTCTGAAGTGTGTCTTGAGCCGAGCTCAACTTTGGACACACTGTTGAAATTTGGATTTAATTAATTCCACTTGAGTTTTGAAATGGTGCGATACATTTTTCAGAGGTTTTTTTTCCCCCCATTTCCTGGATCAGAGCCTCAACCACATTCATGGAAACACTGAAGGGAGAAAAAAAAAAAATCCCTAGCAATAATTCACCAAGTGGGAACTGAAAACATTTGCTAAAGAAGAAGGAACCTCTTGGTCTTTGGATGCTGGGAATAATTCAATCTCTCCTCCCAATTCCCTAAGGCTCAAATGGGCCTTTTTCCGGCAGAGCTGAGGTTATTTGAGCAAGTTGCCCTGGGGACAAGTGCATGTTACTTGTAGGATTTGGGCTGGAAAGATCAAGCACATGGATTTGTAGGCAAGAAGGGCTTTGTATTTTAATAACTGCCAACAGCCCCACAGAAGAGACCAAGCTTGCAGGATGAAAAGTCCTCCTTGGCAGAATTTAACTCAAAGCACGCAGGGAACAAGAGACATCTTTGTCAGCATCGTCTCTTTCAACACTGCATCGTCTCACATGCAACAAATGTACCAATCCTGGATCCACAGAACCTCCACTTTGTGTTTCTCTCCTACACTGGTTTTTGGAGATGTTTCACAGTGTACCATGTGCCCAGTGAACAGAATCCCATCTGCACCACAGAGGCCTGGAAGGAGGATTAAGAAAGCAGGAGATCTCAACAGAGAAATCGTACAAAATCTCTGCATTTCTCTGCAACTCAGAGAGCTGAATCCTCTCAAAACTTCCAGTGCTCTCTGGCCACGGTGGATGGAGAGGACTCTCTTCACTCAGCCCCAGCCCCATCTCTCTCTTGAGGAAAGGGAGCTTCTTCTCATTCCCAGACAGAGGCCAGCCCATCCTCAAGAGCTGCAAGAGTACATGGTTCCATTTCCTGATGTTCAGCTATGCCACCTGTAGCACACAGCAACCATTGCCAAATTTCTCCCTGATGAACAAAGGACACAGACAGAACCTGAACCTCCTAAACTGTGCTCACGTTATCCAAAAACCAAACCCCAGTTCTATTTACTAACGGAGGAGGAGATCTAATATGCACAAATCTATCAGAAATTAGGTCTTGATTAGCAATGAGCATCTTTGCAAGTGGTCTGCCAGGTAAAAATGGGTGACTGAAACTAATCTGAAACAGGAGTTAAATTCTGAATACTGGCCTAACTACAAGGAGAGCAGATTTTGAAGTAATTGCTCCCTTCTTGAAAAGCACTCAGAACAGCAGAAAGTGTTAATGTGTGGTCATCACCCAGCTTCCATTATTTAAGCTTCTAGCAGGTAAAAAGAACTGCCAACCTGCATGGAAAAAAACATCCATCTATTTCCCATCTGTCATATTTTCTCAAATCCATTCCACATAAATCTGAATACACACGAGACAAAGTATATACCATTGGCCTCAATTCCACTTCAAAAATATACAACACGACCAAAGACAAACCACAATCCCACAACTAAGCACACATTTCAGGACCCAGGCACTACACAGCCATACTTTACTGCTACAAAGAAATAATTTCACCAGTTTTTTACACCTGTGTTTAGGGATTGCAAACTGGGGCTCACTCCAAGATTCTCGTCACCTTTAATGACTGCTGACCCTTAAGAAAACCAGCAGAACCCAGACTGGATTTGGTCTAAATTTCCAGGATGCAGATCAATAGTGTCCCGTTTATATGCAATGGTGTCTGTAGGTTTCAACGTAAACTTCTGTGAATTACCAGGGATGGGTAGAAACTTTAACAAAACATTTTTCCATCAGTAAAGTGATTGTCCATTGACAGATAAAATATTTAGGTGAAAATCAGCACCTCAAAATGTAAGTGGAAGACAGATTACCTCATTTTGATTGATTGGAAATAGAAACGATCCATTTTGGTTTGAAGTAACTAACTCAACAGTTAAATAAAGTGAAAAAAAAATTAAAATGGAAATGAGTTGAGGCTTTTGCTTGAACCAAGATGCCTCTTAAATGTCTTGGCATGAACAGTGACTTTCCCAAATCTCTTTACGCTGTTTATTTCTAAATACCGGATGTCTGGTTTGCTCGGAGCGTGTGTGTGTGAAGGATTTGCCTGACTTGTCTGCCCCAATGTCACAATCACAGCACAGACTTCAAGAACTCCTGGCACAGGGAGAAAACACAGAAAGCAGGGTAGAAGAGAGCATATATTATACTTGGAGCTGTTTTTCCAGTAATGTGCACAAGGGTTCTCCTCCATAGCAGTCTGCTGTGGTGGTGTCACCTGGCACAGAGTGGCAGAAGGGAACCAGCACAGAACATACGAGAGAAAAATCAGTTTGGCTCCTCAGAGAAGCCAGTGGTTTTGCATACACCCAGCTGGGCTTCTTCAGAAACTGTTGCTGTATTTCTGGGGAGAGGCTTTGCAATGAAGAATAAAAGCTTGCCTGCCCTGTGGGACAAGACACTGGCTTCTCACAAAGGATTTGCCCAGCACAGTCCCCAGCACAGCCCGTGAGAGCCAGCACTGCAGAACCATGTGACATCACAAGGCATCACTCCATCCTGCTCCTTCCAGGACCCTGACAGAAGAAGCTGTGCTAATTACTGGTAATCAATTGCAGATTTTGTTTACAAGGATCTAATCTTCAGCTTCATAGCGAAACCACTGCACCTAAGCTCAGCTAAAGGTGCTGGTCATCTGCCATCAACAAGGCAAGAGCTGGCTGGGTAGGAACACCAAGCCTTTGTCTCCTTCCACATTTAAGAGAAAAGCAGTGTTCCTGCTGCTGGGCTGCTGCCAGAGCTATTTCCATCAAGTGAACCTACCGTGGACAGCAGACCTGTGCAGTCAAGAATTTAACAAGCCAAAATGTCTCCCATGATATTTGGGCTACTAAAGACAGCCAGCCCAGCCCAGCAGGTTTCCTCCTGCAGCTTGCTAAGCTGTCAGCCACGGATGCCCCTTGCTGTCTCCACACACAGGCTGGCAGCACAAAGGGCCAGGCACGCTCCTGGACTTAACAAACCACAGAAAGCCCAAACCAGCATGACAGCAGACACAAACAAGAATGTAATTAGTGCTGGATTATAAATCTCTGGCTAGGTACCTGGAAACACTTGCATTGTGAGAGAAAGCAACAGCCTTGCTCGTGGCATTTGGGCTTAATTTAGGTCACGATTACAGACAGGGTGCTCTGAGCTGGCAGGGGTCAGATGGCAAATCAAAAACAGGCTCATATTTGTCTTGCCTCCTGCTGCTAGCCTCACCTTTCCAGCCCCACAGCCCAGACAGAGGCAAGCACTGTTCTCCTCTGGCCAGCTGGTGAGCAGCAAGTGTGGTGCAATTCACGCGTGCTCTGCTTGCACTGAGTCTGTCCATGGAACAGGAGAAAAGACAACATAGTTGGGGTTTTTGCTCTAAAGAGCATTTTTAAATCAAGAAAGCAGAGATGTCCAAACCCAGCAAGGGGAGTGTGCAGGCCAGTTTCTATGCAGGGAATCTGGGGTAAAGACAGGCCCTGCACAGCCTCGTGATCAGAGAACCCACAGACAGACTTTTGAAAAGATCTCAGGGCAGCTCTGCAGCTCCAACTCACAGCCCAGAATGTTTCTTCTCAGACAGGGTGACACCCCAGGGCACGGCAGATCCAAGACCTTTGCTGGCTCTCAGGCACATGCCAGTGAGTAGGATCTAGCAGTGAATTTAGAAACTCCCTGCCATCCCCAGAACCACACGGTGCCAGCTGGATCTACAACCACCACACTGCGGGCACGTCTGTCTGAGCAGCCTTGACAGAGAGAGGAAGGAGCCGTGACTCACCCAAAACTGGAGGGGAGGTGTGAGACTCCAGACCTCAGCATCCCACCACTGGATCCTGCCATCCCTCCTAAAGCATTTCAGGGCTGGTTTTCCTCCTTGCTTGAGTGGGATCGAGAAGCCAGGGTCTGAGCAATCCAGGAGGCAATCCTGTGAACAGAGTGTAGAAGGGACTTTAACAGGAACATTAATAAATGAACTGCCTTTTCAAAGGGCCAGGCGGTGTTTGAAGTGTTAATGGTTGAAGGCTACTGTATGATTTAAAAGCTTGCTGGTGTGGACACTGGCTGGCTTTGTTTGAGGTGGTTTGCATTTCAGGCCCACCAACTCTCATTCATCTCCAGAGAGGCAAATTTAGCTGTCACTTGAACTGAACCCTGACTGACACTTCATGCTGATTTTCTCAGGAGTTTGGTGGCTGGACAGTCAGTCCTGGCAGGAAAGCAATACAAAACTAGCTGCAACGGTTTGGATCTGATCTAAAATCCCTCTGAGTCCCTGCAAAACATTCCTCTGATATCGGTAGGTTTTGGATGAGGGCCATCACAAACAAGACATGTGCTGAAGTACATCACAGACATTTCTATACAGGGGAGCAAAACAGATTTCTGAGGGAAAACCAGCAGCTGGAGAGGGAAGTGGGAGTCTGGTCCCCAGCAATAGCTTGTGCCTCAATGAGTGCCATGTTAGCCAAGGAATAACAATGGTCCCAGCTTTCCTGTCCTGGCCTCTTGGGCACATTTGGGCTTCTGCCAATATGCCTGGAGATTCTTAAGTGCACAGAGCAATCAGGCTCCAGTTTCTCCTACCAGTTTGCTGATATCCTACCACCTGTAGCATTTTACTCTTTAACCCCACACTATTGTGAATAGAGCTGTGAAGTACAAGCAGCACATCAGAGATCAGGCAGCCTGGGTTTTCCTCTGGCAAAGCAAAGTTATTCAACTCAGCCCTTTGAAGCTCAAGATAACTTCCAAAGAATAGGGAGCTCGAAATAAAAACTTCCACTTGAGGGATGGAAGACTATTACTACAACTGAAGCTGTTGGGGCAGAGTGGGTCAAGCTCAGCCACCTCAAAGCTCTTCCCCTGCCAAAATGCAGTGTCAGATGCTTAAGGAAGGCCTTGCCAGAGGAATCTGTGCATCCTTTCAGCAATTAACAATTGGGCATCAAAGCTTTTTGTGCCCACAGGCTGTAGACAGGATTTGTTCCTTAGTGTTATTCCCCATGGCTCTGTACTCAGCCAGCATGAAAAAGTTTCTTCATAAACCTGGTTACATCAGCACTCATGTGCCATGGTCAATTATTTCTCCATCAAATGGTTCCTAATTATGGGAAGTCACTAACTTTAGTGCTGAAGCCTGGCAAGGTAGGAGGCCCACATTGTCTCAGTGCTCTCAGAGCTCTCCTGGCAAGCACACACACAAGAGATTCCAAGGGGAAAGCACAAATTGCCAGGCAGAAGCCAAGCACACAAGCACAGAATCCACAGTGAGAGATCCCTGCTGAGACCCACAGTGTGTGAGAGCCCAACTTTCAGAGCACCCTGGCTTTCAAAGAAACAGAGTTTAATCTGGATGGGTCCATGACAATGCCGATGCTGCAATCCAGTGTGCTACAAAGATTAGATTGAAAATATCCCCCTTTTCTCCCAAAAGATGGAGCAGAACAACTCCACAAGTAGCTCATTTGAACAGGCATTTCACACCTGCAGTCACTTTCCCCCCTAGACCAGTCTGGCTTAGGGAGTGACCGTATGGGTCACACTGGTCAGGCCAGCAGGTGACAGTAGCTGGGAGTCTCCCCATTTCATTTAGCACAGATGATGAAAACCTGACTACAGCCTTGGATCCTCTTGTAGTGAGAACTCTCGGCAGCTTGTGAAAAATAGACTCATGACATTAAATACCAGATGGTTTTTGGAAAGATGACACAGTTGGGAGAACAGCTCACTGATTAGTTTTGAGCAGCATACGACCATACACCCTTCCTGTCTGCAGCCACTCAGACCTTGTGGCAACAGGCAAATGCAGCTTAAAGTATCATTTTTTTAGCTATTAAAAAGCTGACAAGCCTCAGTTTTTATCTGCCAGCAATTTTTCAATAACAAACCCGGGATAATCATAAATTTTATTCACCCAATAATTATCAGTTTGCAGATCACTTACGGGGTATTTAAAACCCAGGTGCTTTGCTGTGGGCATGTAAAGGACATCACTCGGGTTTCTGAGAGAATCTTTGTGCTGTGATGATTTCCAAACCCCCTCTAAAATATACAGAAAAGGTACTATTTTAGCCAATCTAGAAATGCACTAAAAGTACACAAGTAATCCAGTTACAGGAAGGAACAGGGCATATGCCAAGCCCGTCAGGGGAACAGGAGGAAAGCAGAGATAAATGTAACTTATGTGCTTTAAAAATAAATCAATACAGACAATCCTTGTTTCACTGTTTTTCCCCCAACCTGCTAAAGTATGCAATTAGCTCATTTATAGATCAAGAATTGATGGTTTATGGGCAAATTTCTCCTTGTTTGCTTCCCTTCACTCCTAAAGGTTGAAGTTAATGGAAAAGTTACTAAGAAGTTTCTAGTCCGGTGTGCATTCTAAAGTTACATGAATTTCAGTAAAATCAAAATGTTTTCTGAGAAGTTTTCAATCCCCTCCAGCCCCTGTCAGCTCCCCACACCTCCCAAACAAATCTGTGAAAAATGATATTCGTGGTAAAGTTTCCATTTGGATAAAGAACATTTCATTAAGGAACAGAATGAAGCACTGAATACAAAGTTCAGATCAATTTTAGTCAAAACATTGGCTACATATGTTTTCCCAAATTGCTTTTCTTCATCTAATTTCTTATTATTTTTCTGCATTTTATTTTCAATGGAAAAAGTTATTTTGATAAAGAGGACTTGGAGGTTCCCAGGTTGAACCATAAAGAGGTTTTCTATCTCCTGGGTGCTTCACAGACCAGGACTCCGTTTGTTTCAAATATGCACTACATTTATTCCAAATAAACTCCATAAATCAATCTGTGTAATAGAAACCAGAAAAGTTTATGCAAAACAAATACAGAAAGTCATAAATACTGCATTTAAGATGTCATTTTTGTGGCTGGTATATTTCTAGGGTATGTTTTTACTGTTCGTGGGATAAGTTTTTCAGAAACATTAAAATCTTTCCTCCCTTCCATTCTCTATAGGTTTATCCCAAAGAAATAACGAGCCGAGCTCTATAAACCAGCATTTATTAAATCCAAATGGGTACTTCATCTTACAGTAGCTTTCAATATAATCTATTTGATCTTTCAAAGTAGTTGGAAAATTATTTCAAGGGGAACTTTCACAGAACAAATTAACTTGAAAGAAGAGAACATTTTATACCCCAAAGAGGGGAGGAAAGCAATTTCCTCAGTTTTCCCCTTTCTGGATTCCCCTCAGCCCAAGTGCAGATGCACAGATTTGGAGAGACAATCTGGGGCTGCTGTTGCCTGATCTTGGCAGGGATGCCAGAGGCTCGTGGGGCCATAAGGCTACAACCGTGACAAGCTCTTCTTTGGGGAAGCTCCAGATTGCAGAGGAGACAAGAAGGAGCAGACTCATGGAAACTAAAAATGGTTTGCTCGAGCTGCAATTAAAAATCTTACCTCCTAAAAGTTACCCTCTGTATTTTTAGAGGGATTTTATTTCCTGCCTGCTACAGCTCTTCAAACTGCTTGTTAAGTCAGTAGATAAAAATAGCACTGGGGCCATAACCTGCTCAGCAGATCCAGGCACCTGCCAGTTTTAAGAATCCAAACATTAAGGCAGTAAAGGGACACAGAGAGGGTGGAGCCCCAGGATAGATGGGTGTTGGGGTGTTCCACCAAGAGCTAAATCCATCACTTGGCAAACATGATGTTCCTGTTCTCCCTCCAACCAGCCCACTGTTTCTCTTTGGATTCATTCAACTCCTCCGAGCATTAAAAAGCCTTTCTGAACAAGTTTCTTAAATTAACAGCAGGACACTAGGAACCTTTGTCCAGTCTAAAACCCCTGTAAGAATTTTCTTCATCAGACCAAAGTAAAAATGCTAATTTTCTCTGTCTCCATGCAGGTGGAAGCTGCAGCAATTAGAGAATGAAGCTGAGAAGGACTAAGCATTTTGAGTCATTGAGGTGAGACAGCCAAAGGAAAGAAAGGTTTTCTGTATGAATGTCAGAGGATTTGGAAGTAGCCTGCCTGAAGCATTTCATCCAAGGCCTGGATCACACCATTCCCTACAGCAAACACTGCTGAAGATTTCTGTCTCTACAGTCTGCTGTTTTACATTCCCTTAATGGCTGGCAGGTTTACCTGAGGCGTGCTAGCTTCACTATCCTAAGCTGTAGAGAAAAAAATTAAGATTTTGAAAGGTTTTAGAAATAGAGGATTCCCTTAGTGTGCTCCTTCAGAGATCAGATATTTGTTTCATGTTTTTGGTGAGGTTAGAATCTGTACATTCCCTAAGATTTTCTATAAATTGATTTCTTCTTTTGGGCTGAATTGCTGTTAAAGCCACACAGTACTGGGAGTTATAACACAAGAACTAAACCAGCACCCATCAGGTTTTCTTCCACAGTGAGGTAGGGAGGGCTGAGGAATTCTCTGTCCTTATTTTAGAGGTGAGGAACCTGAGGCATGATGTGAGGACAAATATGTGATTTGGCCAACATCAGAAAACAGCCAAAGGCAGGTCCAGAAAGCCCCATTTTGGTACCCAAGCAATAAATGCCTCTCCTGCTTTAGTAATGACAGGGGTGTCTTTTTGATCTCTGCCCTTCAGTGTTGGATTGCAGACAAGCCTTTCTCAGATGCCCACGAAAATTTCAAATCCCACTGAGCAATACAGAAACCCTGCTGGCAGATGCACACAGTGAAGGAATTGCCAGCACCCTGGGCACAGTGTAGGATCTGCCAAGAGCACAAACTTTATCACCTCTCACTGGACACCTACTTCCTCCAGCACCCAAAAGCTACACAGAGCCAACAACAACCAAACTCCAGACAGGAGCTACCCACTGGCTCAGGACTCTGAGAAACCTCAGTTCACCTTTAACCACCTTACTCAGCATAAGCAACCTTTGTCTGAGCTAAGAGCCATGGCCTGAACTTCTCTCTGGGCCAGCTACAAAGCTCCCCTGTACTCTACGTAAACTTCCAAGAGAGACAAAATCATCTGCTGCTCCATGTTTAACCCAGGCAGGTGGTTTTACCACAGGCTGCTCAGTGAATGCTGTGTTCCACCCCAGAGGGGGTTGGATTTCATTTATTTAAAATGGGAGCGGGGGAACAGACAAGGGAATGAAGCAATGCTTTTATGATGTGTTTCCTGAAGGAATGTTGGGAAGTCCAACTCACATTAGGGAGCCTCTTGTACTCCTGTCATAATTAAGAAATAGTCTCCCTCTGCTTATCTGCAGATCTCTGAGCAGTCTTTCCTAGGAGAATCAGAAGGAGGTTGCAGAACTGACAAGAATATGACAAGACCCATTCCAGGAGAAGGAGTCCACCAAAGAGTGGCAAGCCATGTTATTAAGTTATAAAACTAGAAGGCTGGAGCAGGCAGAGCTCTTCAGGACATCAGACATCCCTGCCCCAGTCAGGGAGCTGAGCTGTGCAGTCACAGCCACCAAAACTTTTGCTACAGCCAGTTTTGAGGAAGGCTGTTGACAAGGAAAGGAACTGTAATAAATGGGTAACTCCTGTGACAAGGCATAAAACTATTTATAGCAACCTTGAACTCCACTGCTGGTTAAATCTACATGATGCAGAGACACCAAACAAGACATCCCTCTTCTTCAGACAGCTGGATTAATTCAGCAGAGCAGAAAGCATGCACAGGGAGCCTCACACTCCTGTATGCTGACCCAGGGAAGGGACAGCACAGGACAAAGCTCAGCAGAGCCTGGAGAAAGTCTCTCCTAGGAGCATCTCTAGACATTTGCCCTTTTCCACTCCAGTGAGGAAAATCAAGTGAAAGAAATCTGGAGAGCCTGAGATGGATAAGAACTCACCCCAAATGTCTGTATGCGGGCCAAGGTTTTGCAGAAGAGGCTGATGATGTTTTGGGATGGGAATGCAGAGAGGTAGGGGGGTGTGTAACACTGGAGGCACGGGGCTGGTGAGTGGCCAGCAGGCTGGGTGTAGATGGGGTCAGTGAGCTGCCATGGGAGCAGCACTGCCACGTTCCAAAGCAGGGTGGGATGTGCAGGAGCTGGGGCTGCAGCCCTTGGCAAGCTGCTGGAGAGAGGAAGCCTGCTCCTGCAGATGCAGAGGAGCTGTCAGGGGACAGAACACTCCTCCCAGCTCTGGCAGAGACTGTGCAGATGCTCTGGCCAAGTCACGTTTTAACAGCCCCGTGCCTCAGTTTCCCCAGCTGTAAACTATTACAGGGATGTTTTGTGGCTGAAGGCAGCCCATACTCAAAAAGCAAGCAGAGCTCTTTGGACAGATGATCCCAAGGAATATAAAGCATTTACTTGAGATTTTTTTTCCTGTGGTTCTCTCTGATCTTTGATGCTGACACCTAAATAATTTACAACGTGAAGAAGGAAGGAAAAGACCAGAAGCAATCACACCAAAGCATCCAGCCTCCTCCAGGCATGGCCCAGAAGTTTTGGAGAAGGAAGGAATGTGCTCCCACCCCACCCCTTCATCAGTCCTTCTGCATGATGACATGCAAGTGCTTGTTGATCAGTTTATGGATCTGGGGACTGACAGACTTTGAAGTCAGAGCTTGGCATCCCCAGTTATATGCTAGGACTTGAAACGATCAAAGCTGCCAGCACTTTTGAGGCCTCATGAACGAGCTGCACTGGGAATGGGAGCTCAGGACCTAGGATTGGCTCCTAATCTCCCCAAGAGCGTCACAAGCATGAGCACACATTCTGTGGGCAATTTGGTGGCCTTTCAGTGTCTGCATTCCATGCTGGGAGCTGCAGAAGGAGGGCACACTACAGCACTGCACACATTGCACTACTTATCACTGTTTCCTAGTGTGAAGGATGTATTCTGCAAGCAATTCTAGGCAGGATTTCCTACAAAGAGGCACTAATGACAACAAAAACGTTAGCTCAGCTTTTAGATTCCAGCTGGAGTTTGCAGATGCGGCAGACAGGGATAAATATCCTCTTGGTTTTTTTGTCTCTTCTAGGTGGAGGGACTGTCTTTGTTACAGAGCCAGATCCTGGACAAGGGCTCTTTGGTGTCCTCGTCCTTTCTAAGTGAACATATATGAGCTGGAGAAGAGGAGAAAGAAGATGAAGGTACAGAGCAGCTCTGAGGGCACAACTGAGTGACCCTCTTTCCTGAGGCATCTGGGACACAGATATGAGCTGCTTCCAGTCTGATGTGGCTGGAAGGGGCAGAGGGCAGAATCCACGTGAGAAGTTTTACAACCTGTAGCCTGAGTGTCAATCTAGCAGCCCACATGATCTGTGTGTAGTGCAAGGTATAAATCAAACTCCTGAATATGAGTTTTCTTTGATTAACATGTCCAACAACTTCCTTGAATTCCTTGCAATGCTCTTTGAAATCTGAACAAGCAAAGCTCTGTCCCAGCAGCCCCATTAAACTGCCTGGTGGAGAGAGGAGCAGCAGGAATGCAGGCTGGTCAAACAGCCTTTTGATAGAGCAGACTTGCTCAGCTCAGAAATGCTGTCTGAGTGCAAGCTCCAGCTACGTGCCCAGACTGCTCTGGTCTGCCCTCGTCCTGAGGTCCTCCTGGGGAGGAGTGTCAGTGTGACAGCAGACCAGACCCTGGTCCTTCACCGAGTGCCTGCTCTTCAGTTCCAGTCTTGCAGGTTTTCATACACAGAGCCCCCAAAATCACACTATCATCCACCACCAGGAAGATATTTGGCACGTCAAGAGTCTAATTCTGTGTTGTGACATTCTGTGTTACCCTTGTGACCAAAACTCTTGTGTGGTTTTTCTGGATTAATCCATATTAACCAAGAGCTGTGAATTCCCAGACTCCCCAAGCACTATTTCAGCCTGTAAATGAGCCAGGCAAGGGATCACTGAGACATTACCACAAACACCCTTGGAGTTCTTGCACACCTCATGAGTACAGCTTATCAGTGTCTGTCTTAACTAGGAAGCAGTTATAGGCTGTAAAATTCACATCACATATCCTGTTTCTGAGAAACTGTTCTTGGCCCAGCAGTTAGTTCAAAGGCACTCAAATCTTATGCTTGAAATTCAAGACCACCTCTCTGATTTCCCTCCACCACATGGTGAGAGGATCAAATTCACCCTTTGCTGGGACTTACTTTTTTTTAACCGAAAAACCATTAAAGACTGCCATGCTGCTCACAGAGATGTGACAGCTCTGGACTCACTCTGGGCTTGTTGCAAAGAGGCCTCAAGCTTTGCAATGCCCAGTGCAAAGTCATCTGCTTGAGAGAACTGATTATAATAAGCCAGACTCTACTAAACCCAGGAAAATTGTATTTGTCTAAATAAAGAGGTCTTCTGAAAGATCACAGTTAGTATGAAAACAGAGCACATATCTGAATTGTCAGTTATAAGTGGAGATCAGTGCTGCTGTTTTGTGATGCCTCAGACCCACAGAAACTGCAAGAACTCCCCACAGGTCCCAGTGTGCTCAGACCTAGACCTAGACCTACCCCAGCATTCAGCCAGCAATTCTGCTGCTGTTTGGAATGGCAGCAGCTCCCACAGCTTTGCACTGCAGACCCTCAGTTCAACACCTCGAGTGCAATGGAGACACAGGTGCACACACATCCCTACAGTTCACTGTTCATGGACCTCTTGTGTCCCTGACTGGGGCACTGAGTGATAATTTTACACCTTCTAAGAATTCAACAAGGCATTAATAATTCAAGAGTCACATCCCCAGCTGGCACTCAGAGTTATGCAAGATAAGAATTTACAGTGATGGGCACCATCACTCCCTTTCACCTGAAAGATTTAAATACACAGTTTGGCTGGAAAACCTTGAAGAATTCCAGATTTTTGGAATCAGAACTGAAATCAGAATTGCTTTCATCAGGCAGTATCAAACTAAAAAGGTCATTCAGAAGTCTTGTGATTTAATAAATGTATATAATTTAACTGCCTGGGTTTCTTATTAGTGAAGTTAATTGCTGTATTTTAGTTTTCTTGCCATTTCTTAACTAAAAGCATTCTTGTTCTTTATGAGTCAGTCAGCAGGTGTACACATAACTTTATGTCAACATCTGATTACTACTTATTGCTCATTTAACTCAGCAAAATATAAAAATTGGACCATGTCTCTAGGAAAATAAATAAAAGGAGAATGCTGTGGAGTTAGAGCAGAGAAGTTTTTTTTAAAATCAAAACAGGAGAGGTTTTCTTGAATATTTTTTCCAAGCACTGTTGTTATAGGTGTTTCCTGAGGAAGTGACAGACTTCCCCCCCATTCCATGACTTGCACCCTCTAGTTTCTATTTTTTTTCTTTAAGCACAGAGTCCAAGAGGTACAGGCAGGCCAGCACAGTGGACAGTTATTTCACTTTGCTGCTAGAATGAACTGATAGGAAGAGAACCAGACTTTGTACTCCAGTGAAGCAAAGCAGGGCATAGAGGTAGTAGTGTGCTTAATTTTAGGCAGGTACCTTGCTAAACTGTGGCCCCTACAAGCCCACAAACCCATCAGTGAAATTAAACATAATTTAGTTATTTTTATGACCATGCTTTGGTGCAGGGCTCCTGCAATTGGCAGCCACCTGGCTGGGGATGGGTTTATGTTCTGCATTCCCAGCGCTCCCTGCCCAGCATGGTCAGGGCATGAGAGGGCTCCTGGGACCTCAGCTCCCTCTCCACAGGAGCTGCTCCAGCACCACAATCTCAAGAGGGTCTGATTTCAGTTTTCAGTTCCACCAACAGCCAACTCACCAGTCCCGTGGTGGGCAATCCTCTGCATGTGAGGTGGAATGTGGAAGGGCAACTCTTTAAATTGGCCAGTGATGGTCCCAATTCTTCTTTCCTCCATGCCAAGCTGGTGATCCCAACAACTTCATATCTCCTTTCACAAGAGGAGGTGACAGGTTCTGCACCTGACCCACAAACCCCACCAGTTCAGGGTGGAGGGAACTGGATTTTTACAGTTGGTTTAGCTCTTTTACAGAGATGAGCAATTTATAAAGATAGAGCTTCAGGCATGTTGAAATCCTTAGAGAAAGGCAGGTTCAGATCAGCAGTGAGCTCCAACCCACATGTGCAGATATGTAGATTATCCACTAAAATTAACACCTAGGATGGTGCTGGTAGATTTGTAAAAAAAAAAAAAAGGAGAGAAGCCTTAGGTAGCTGTGCTGATGCAGCTATTGCTATTTAGTCACTAAAAAAATTTTACTTCCTCTTGTGCACATGGATTTAACTTCAGAGTATCACACCTCAGTGGAACACGTCAGCTCAGGGGCTTCACTGCATCTCATGTTCAGCCAGCAACAGCTTCAGTAGGAGCAAAGGCTCATCCAGGGCACAGGCAAAATGTTCCCTCTAGGACTTTGCTGCCGTGACATTCTCAGCAGTCACTGTGAATCTGCTGTTGCTTTTCCTCCCCTCATCTTCCTCCCCTTCAGAAACCAGCATGGCCCATCTCCCCTGGCATCACAAACACCTCTCCCAGACATTTACAGTGCAACATTTAGCAATGGGAAGTTGCTGCTTTGGCAAGTTTCCAAGCTGCTAAATGAGAAGTGCTGCAGGAAGGCGATGTTTTCTCCCACTGGGTTAACACCCTTCCCCTCAACTGTGCACGGGGGGCTGGAAGCCAAGTCTTGTTTCTTGGATATTCTGAGTAACAGGAGCTCATAGGAAAGCTATTGCAAGGCACAAACATTGGTTTTCATGCATAGAAGATTCCACTTAGGCCCAATGCAGAGCATGTCCAGGCAAAACACAGGCCCTGGTGCCAGCTTTATGCATCCTCAGCTAAGAGCTGTCCCTGGAACTGACCAAAGGAAAGTGTCAGCAGTACACAGCAGCACTAAGCTGTAAATCAGGGTAGAAAGCAAAACTGGTCTTAACTTCCTGTGCAGACACAAAAGCTGCCCTCTGGTTTTACACTGACACACCTGCTGTCAACTTCAGCATAGTGACTCCAGATTGGCACCAACATTCCTGAAAAAAACAATCAAGCCAACAACTTCCACCTCAGCTGAGGCTGCTAGTTAATCAGAACAGGGGCAGCACATTTTGGGCAACAGACTTCCATGGGCTTTTACTATTGTTCCTCAGCCAGCATTGATCAGAGAACTAAAAAAGGTTGCCAAGTCCTCAAAAGATTTTAGTGTGAGAGATGCAGACCACATGTGTTGGATGGTAAACAGTTCTTGTGGATCAGAATAAAAAGGTCTTTATAGTCCAAGCAAACAAAAGTAAATGCCAGAATCTAAATGAAACAGAACTTTCCAAAAGCCTGAGGCTACCAAGATTTCAGAGCTGAAAGTGTAGCCTTGTTTGTTTCCTAGAAAGATCTAAAGCACACCACATTATCAAGAGAGGTGACTGTGCTGTTCCCAGCAAGGGAGCAGTGTCTTTTGATTCTCATCTCACTTCCAAGAACCCATCTGAGCAAAGTCAATCCATGATCTTGCTTGAGCCTTCCATCACAGCTAGATGTGGCTGGTTACTTTGTAAGGGGGTAGGCAGCAGAGAGGAATATTGTCTATGAGGCAAATACCATTTATACCATTTACTGAATACAGCAATCCAGCCTCAGCCACACCACCAGAAACACAGTCCTAACACAGAGAAAGCTTTGAAATGCTTTGCTTTACTGCTTTTCAAACATGTATGCTAAAACAGAGCTGAAAGAAGAAAAGAGTTTGCTTTTGGGGACCACAAATCTGAGGACCAAGTAAAAGCATGCAGATTGGAAAGAACTGCAATTTAGCCATCACAGACTGGTGCTGCTGGGTATGTAAGAATTGTTCCACAAAGATCCTTGGCCCTGTTTCAAGCATCCTCAGAAGCAAATCAGTGAAGCTTTGTGCAGAAGACTGACTAGAATTTTAACCCAGTTGGGAACTAAAGGCTCCTGCAGGATAAATCCCCAGGCAAACGTCCCACTTGGCCCCAGGACACACTGCCTCTGTGAAGGCTGATGAATGCCTGCAGCTTGGAGGTTAGACAGATTTGGTTTATTTAAACTAAAGTTTTGGCTGCTGCAGCATAAACCTACTACTGCTCATGCAGTCCTGGGGCTGTGCAGGGCTGCTTCCCCCACTTCAGCACAACTGGTGCTGCGGCTGCCAGCAGCTGCTGCTCCTGCTCCTCTGAGTGTGCCTGCTCTCTGCAGATGCCACTGCAGCACCACTGCCACGGAGCAGGATGAAATGCAGCCTAGCAGCCTCCTCCCAGCCCAAACCCCTCCTTTCCTGGCCCACTGCTGCTGCTCTTTCCCCATCTCAGTTTCTCTCGCAGTGCATTAACCAGCCCCGCCTCGCCGGTTTCAGTGATGCTGCTCTGTTTATCCCTGGATGAACACACACATCCAATCTGTTCAGAAAGTCTCAACAGCCCTGGCAAGGCAGGCTTCCATCTGGAGTGTCCATCTTTGCTGCCTTCAGCTCTGGAGGAGCAGAGAAGTGACAACAAACTTGGGCAAAGGAGAGACAAAAAGAATCTGAATTTCACCCCTTCTAGCTACCGCACGGGTCAGCAGCCAATATGTATGACCTGAATCACTGGCTTCTGGTTTTTGGGGGTTTTTTTAGGTCATTCAGGAAAATTTCTGGGATTTATATATCCAGTCTCTACCAGGGAACTTAGTTTATATGGGCAGAGTCAGCCCAAATCTGGTGCAGGATGAGGCACGGGACATGGGAAAATGCAATGTCAGTAGAGAGGCTGGAAAAGATGTTTTGAGATTAGAGATGCTTTGCTATTAGACATGCTCTGACACTTAAAACTCATCCCACCTCACACAATCCACACTGGTACCCAAAGAGAATAAGGGAGAAGGCAATGCCCCTCTCTAAATCCTTAACAAACACAAAAACCAACAATGAGAGAGTCCACAAATTCAAAAATCTTATAAAGCAGCACCAACACTTGAGTTCTTTTATGGCCCTATGGGTAAACAGAAGAAGCATGGTTCACCTTGAGCCTCTTTTATTCCCCTTAAGAAATTCTTTCCAGTGCTGTTTTACAGGTTTGCACAGCCTTGCAATGAACAGACACCCCACAGCAAACCAGGCATTTAAAAAACACACTAAGCTACCATGAAGTAAATTACTGACTTAACAGCCAGACACCTACAGGTATAATTTGGTTTCATTTGAAGAACAAATTAAAGCAATGTGCATATTAGCTGTGAGTCTGCAAGGGGGCAGAAAAAGACAGTCTGGAAATTTTCCAAAGTGCACAAGATGAAAGAAGCCCTGCCAAAACAGCTCCCAGGAGACAGCATCACACCAAGAAGGACCAGCTCCCAGGGAGAGCCAGACCCACCCCCAGGTACATCTGCATGCAGGCTCCCATCAGAGAGGCAAGGGAAGGCAGCATTTGAACTGTAAACTCCAAAGCAGGGGAAGATTGGGGTCAATAAAAACATTGATAGAGACAGAAATGACCAGGGCAGGGTGAGCAGTTGGATGGATATTGCAATTACTGGGTCTTTTATTCTCTTTTTCTTCATGCCCTTTTCCTGAAGCCCAGGGGCAGCCACACAGACTCCCCTCTCCCAATATCAAATCTAGAACTTCAGCATATTTTAGGGCTTTATTGGAACCTATAAATTCTGTTAAATCCCAGTTCCAAAGGCTTAAGTGGGAAAAACATGGCCCCAAAAACACTCACCAAAAGTTTCTTACAACAAAGTACTCCACCACAGTGACAGCATGTCTCAGGCCACAGGTCCTCAGGATATACAACTGTTGCTGCTATAGGAATATTTGACTAGATCCAGAGTCTCCTCAAAGGGATAGGAATTTTTTCCTTACTAGCTTAGCCTCCTCTACCCACACCTCTACTGCTTATCATCTTTTTGCTGCTGCTAAAGAGGAGAGCAAAGGATGAAAACAATCAACCAGCTGAAAAGGAAAATAAGTAACAGCCACGGAGGGCTTCAAAGTTAAGCAAGGAAGTAATTAGGGGGAACAGCTGAAAGAGAAAGGCATCAAGAAAAGGCAAAATGGTAAAAGAGTCAGATGAAAATAGGGAGAAATAATGAAGAGACTATAAGCAGCTTCAAGGCTGGTCTTGGATGTTATCCTCCAGTTATTTTTTCCTACCCTGTCCCAGGAGGAGCACCTTTCCTTCAAACCACTTTAATTTCTGAACTCTGTACTGCTGCCTGTCCACAGTCAGGGTCCAGATCCAACTGCTGCTTTCCCTCTTCTGACTCTGAAGGCCACTGGAAGTCTCAGCACACCTTCCCCAGACAAAGCACCTGGATTTCAGCTGTGCAACCCAGTCTGAGGCAGGCAGGGAGCATCCTCTCAGCAGGGCTGCTCACAGCCCTGCCCTGTGGAGTCAGAGGGCTCAGATGACTGTGCTGAAGAAGGGCACAGTCAGACCTTTGGAGCAGGGGAACAACTTGACATGAAATCCTGCAGGAGCACTGCAGAGGGAGGCTTGGTTGGTGTCAGTTCAAAACATGAGACTGTAATAATATTTGCCCTCGGTTCAACTTCATATACTATGTACAAAAGCCTCTGTTTGAATAAAGGAATGGCCAGGGAAACATGAATTGAGAAGAGCCAAGAAACTCAAAGCAAAGTCCCAATTCTTTTTGTCTGGAAATCCAACTGTTTTGGAAAGAAACAAAAATACGCCGAAGGCAGACAGGGAAAGCTCAAAACACATTTTTTTCTGAATTTTCTCAGTTTTCCTTGATGATATTTAAGAAGGAGAGAGCAAGCACATGTGTGTTCCACAGAAAGGGTTCAAAAATATGCCATTTTTTTTCCCTCATTCAGGGAACCAGTATGGCTGTCAGAGCAGCCTTGGTCTCCTGGATAAATAAAATCATAGTGTTTTTTCACAGCCTGCAGGGTGGGAAGTAAAAAAGCAGCACTCAGGCAATCTAGGCCTCACCCTGCCCTAGTTTTGACCCAGGACAAACTACTTACATGGCTCAGGAACAGTCATGAGGGGACATGTGCCACTGCTTTTGCAGCCATCTAAACCACAGGGCCTTCACCATCTCCCTGACCCACCTTCACTTTGCACATTTTGAGGGCTGCTGTGAAAATCACAGCACAACGAATGCCAGGGCCTTGAACGGATCCTGGCATTCCAGAAAAAAAACATAAGCTGATTGTCAAGAGAAGAGTAAATGTGGCCCAAGGCCAGAGGGATGTCAGGATACAGTGAAGTATTTCTCCATCCCTCACCTAGACCACGTTGCTTTCAGCACAGCATTCAGATAACAGCATTGGCAGCTGTTTCTGTCCCACTGAGAGATGTTTGAGCCTGCACATGCCATGAAATATTTTGATTTAGTCATATGAATGCTAGTTACCAAAGCTTTCTGGGAACAAACACCAGTGCAGCAGTACCGATATTTAGGATTTTCCAGTTGACTGTGTTTTTCCAAATATGTTTGAGAAGGTCCAGGCAGGCTTACCTGCCCCAGACACTACCTCTTTCTCCTTGAGGTGTATTTACCCAGATGGCAGGTGTTTTATATTTCAGAAAACATTCAAGTAGGAAAACATTTGTACAGGCAGGTTCACCTCAGAGGACTGATTTTCTTTCTCTCTTTTTTTGTGGGAATAAAGAGCCTTGCACCAGACCCTGGAACAACTCACTAGCTAACCCTGTGTGCACGTGAGGCCACGCAGAGCCAAGGCACGGGTGGGGGACATCTGTGCTGCCAGCTCCAGGGAGGCAGCGTGCTGGGGCATCTGGCACTGCTAGGCTGAGGCAGGAGGGTGACATTATGGATATCTTGCCTAATAATGCAGATGTGACTTAGATATGCACACAAGAAGCAGCTCCATACAGCTGTAGCTGCTTGTATGATTTAATTTTATTCATTCCTTTAATGCTAAAGGAAAGGTCCTCAGCCTTCTGGCCTTTGGGTGGGCTGCAGAGAGCAGGTAAGCTGAGTTATATGCAGCAGGCTAATGAACTCAGTAAAGTGTCACCAACCCATGAAGCACCAGCTCTGGCAGGCTTCTCTAGACAACCTGCTGCTCCCCACAGATCTTTAGAGGAAAGAAACAGCCAGTCCTGAAACAGGCAGAGCCTGAAGCAGATCTGGCCAGGAAAGCCTGAGAGTGCTGTGACCTGAAAGGCTACAATTATTCACAACAGTTCCTTTGCTAACTGAGCATCTTCTGCACAAGAGTTTGTAAGGGAGCACCAAATCCTGCTGCTCCTTTCAGGAGAGGGAGCCAAACACCAAGCAGAGTTTCAAGGCCAGCAGTGCCAAGCCTGTGCCAACCAGCCCCAGCCCCAGCATACCTGAGAGGATGAGCAGAGCAGTGGAGGTGGCAGCCAGCTTCAGCTGAATGCACAGCACAGGCTGGGAATCCAGGGCAGGGTCAGACACAGTCCAGTCATCACCAAGCAAGTTCAAGGAACATCCATGGTCAAGATAAGAACAGTCAGCGATTCTGGGATCACAAAATCCATGAGCAGACATCCCCAGAGCACAGCTTAGAGAAAGAAGAGAGCCTCAGGTCTGAGCTAAATTGGATCCAAGGGTCCACCCCATAGGCAGAGTGTGGGTGGAGGCCCCAGGTGAGGCTGGTCAGGGCCATCAGTGACCGTTGGCAAATGACCACCTCAGGTGTGGCTAATCAGGGCAGGGACAGCAACAGAACAAGAAGGAAAACACACAAGGACAGATTTCAGTTTGTGCTATAAGCAGCTGAACAGGGGTTTCTTTATGCAAGGACGTATGAAAAAGATTTTCTTATGTGAAAGATTATTTTATATTAATTAATCCTGCTCTCTGCCAAAGTCTGCTGCAAAAGAGCAGGATGTCCTCTGGAAAAATGAAGTATAAAGAGGCTCCCAGCTAGTCCAGCCACCTGAGGGATCCCAGTCTAGTGCTCTGCTACATCTTGCTGCCTTTAATTTTATTTACACATTGCTCCCTATTCTTACAAGCCAAGATGTAGAATCCAAAATTGTCTCCTATGTTTGCTGAAGTTTGGAAACTGGAAGCAAGCCCTGTCACTGCTGCCTATGTCTAAAGAACCAACCCATTTGTCTTGTCAGTAGCTTCTTTCTTTTGATCTCCAGAGCTATTCACAGTTCAGTTGCTTTCCAGAGATGACTTGTTGCAGTTTGCTTTGGTTTGAACCAGGCTTTGAAACCAGTGACCAGAATGCACAACACTTCTGCACAAGATCTTGAGGAAACAGCAGGGTAATTTATGAGAACAACTACTCGTCTTCAAAGGACAACATCTTTTCAGCAGAAGTCTCTTTTCTTCAAATGAAAAAATGCATTTTGCTTTGTGAACTTGTGTTTTTATAGACACACACATAACAAACATTTATTTTACACCCATCCATGCCTGTGGCATGATTTGTGCGTGTAGAAAGGTCAAATGAAAGCAACTGCCCTTGGAGTGTTGGAAGAGAGGTTGTCTGAAGGTGGCTGCTCCCAAGCCCAGTGCAGTTTAAAGCAGGATTTGGAAGCAAGGGCTGGCCTCCCACTGGGCAGGGCTGGAGCAGGAGCAGACAGCATGCCAGCATCTGACACAGGAATGGAACCTGTGGGAATGATGGCAGCAAGGAGCCTGCAGGGGAAACAAGCTCAGGCAGATAATTGGAAAGACACAAAGGGCCTGGAATGGCCTGGATGTCCACAGTGATGATCCCAGCCCCATCCTCCCCTCCACACGTTCCTTGGAACAACTCCCTCATTGGGATCCTGCTGCATCTTTACACAAAGTGCCTTCTTCTGTGTGCTAGGACAATGAAAATGGATCCCAGCTCTTGCTGGAATTAGTCCTAAGGTGGGAACTCAGCCATTCTGGAGCACAGATGGGGTCAGGTCAGGTTTTTCCCTACAAACAGGAGAAGCCATGTGGTTTTCGTATAATTTGGAACGTTTTCTTACAGAATGAAGATTGATTAGATGCCTGGAGTTCCCCAGAAACAATGTTGATAGTGTTAGCAGCCTGCACACCACAAGAACCCATTCATAAAAAAAAAAAATCCTCATTTTTAAATTTATTTTTTTAAAACTTTATGTTCTTAGAAAAAGAAGCTTATTGAGTAACTATCAGAGTTCCTCTTTCATCACCTTGTCATAAATCCCACAGGCTCTGAATTCCTTTAACAATCTCTCAGTTAAATTGTGACCTGCCTATTCTAATAAATAAACCTTTTTTTTTCTTCCACCCCCAAAAAAGCTGGAAACATCCAAGGAGTTGCTCCCCCTTGCCCTTACCCTGAGTTCTACTAATTGAGACATCAAAGCAGATGGAAAATCAAGGTTGTACCTATATAATCCCTGGGCATTAACCTTTCTGTTTAGACCATTTTAAAACAGGGCAATTAACTTTGGCCAACATAGATCCCCCTCTGAAGTTTCAGCCATACATTTTTCCATCACCATTTATGTGAAGCATGGAACAGCTGCTGCTTTTCACCCTGAGGTGGCTGTTCCCTGAGGGCAGGTGAAGTGTTCCTGGGTGTATTTTGTGCAAACTGACAGCCCATCCCAACCCAGTTCCAAACCAAACTCATGGTGCCACAATAAGGTGTGGAGGCTTTTTTATCATCTTCACAAATACTGACAGGTAAGTTTGATACTGACAGGTAAATAAGATACTGCAAACTGTCAAGGCTGGAGATGATATTGCTGCAAAAGGTAAATTAAAGAAAAAGCTACCTAGAATTCATAGACCATGAGAGTGCACTTAAAAAATTACTCCTAGGCAGATAGGAAGCAGGGTCACCTTAACTCCATTGGACTGGAGCTTTGATTCTTTATGGAGCCCTGCAGATAATTTAAACATTTCAAAGAAACACAGGAACATCTGCATGAGGGCTTCTCTGTGCTCTGCATTTGCCCCACCCTAAACTAAATCAGAAAGCTCTGCTATGGAGCAATGCTGTGCCCCATGGATGTAAACATTTCACTGACATCCTGGGAAAAGATAATGCCAGGCCTCCCAAGGGCCCCCAAGGATCCACAGCATTTTTGTAGCTGGTTGGACACGGTAACATATGCGTACCCATGTTATATGGAGCAAACAGGATGCATAAATGAGTGTTGCCCTTGGGCAAGAAAAAATCAGGTGCTGTTTGTTTTCTCCCTAATTTGCTGGCATCGTTGTTCTTCTGGTGAGCAACCCCAGCAAAGCCCCCTGGCACATTTTCACTCATATTTTAGTTCAGGCCTCTGAACACTGAAAATTCAGGAAGAGAGATTGAAATGGGACCAGGCTTCAATGAAAAGCTGGCCCCTAACACACACACATTTAAGTGCTCTATGCAGTGAACACATGATTGTGCTTAGGACAATATGCTGCTCCCAAAAAGGGTTTGCAGGTTTCCTTGTGGAGAGGTTGGTGGCAAAGTGCCAGTGATAGACACAGCTCATGAGCTCCATTTCTCCATAGTTTCTCCCTCTCCCTGTCAGACAGGACAGTCCCATTAAAGCAGATACAAAATACAACCTTAGAATAACTGAATGCAAAGTGTCCCTGGGTGTCCCAGAGCACCTGGACTGAACACTGTAGATTCAGAAAATATCAGTGGTACAGGACAGAAATGTGCATCTTTCCCTCTTGAGGTATCGAATCACTTCAATGGGCAATGCAGAGTGGAGGTGTGACATGCTGCCAGTCCAGAATGCATCCCTGATGTCCTTCAGCAGGGGTAATTCACAGTAAGCCACAGGACATCTGAGCACATCCTGATTCAGCCAAGCATTTTTGGTGTGTGACAGGGAACCAGTGT
The DNA here is from genome assembly GCA_013397245.1 of Thryothorus ludovicianus. Lineage (NCBI taxonomy): Eukaryota > Metazoa > Chordata > Aves > Passeriformes > Certhiidae > Thryothorus > Thryothorus ludovicianus. The sequence continues at coordinate 873,941 of VZTB01015658.1, forward strand.
GTGATGTTCCCTGCAATCTGTGACCACACAAGCATCTGGAACCCGGCTCCTGCTTTTAGAATTAGCCTGCTTGACCAGTGGATGATTAGAAGTGACCCCCACCTCTGGCAGGAATCCCCCAAAAACACGCTCTGTCAGGACCCCAGTTCTTCACTGCCCCACATGCTGCTCACATTCAACCTCCAGTGACCCCCACCCAGTGCTAAAACCCAGTGAATTTTGCTGGGTATCCAAGTCCTGGAGAAAGAGCCTGGCCATCATTCTCAGCTTGGGAGGCACAGATGAACACTAGGGCTTCTCTCCAAAGCTTCCTGGCAGACTCTGACTTGGAGGAGACAGAGGGAAAGAAGAAATTTGAAAACACCCTTTCCCCTTTCAGAGCACTGAGCTGGAAATCAGTCTGCCTGCCAGCTCTTGCGGTGTAGTTGCCAGGCAGTAGTACTGCTCTGCAGGCCAGGATCAACAAACTACACATTTGTATTCTCACCAGGGCCAGCATTATTACTGCCACAACTTAACACCCTTAAACAAGGACTGCTGCAGCTGAGAGAGCTGTCTTGGGAATCAGGAGAATCACAGCAAGCAGTTATGAAGGACCCACAGAAAAGAGTCGTGGCTATAAACCTCACAGAGAGGGCAAACTCCTTCCTGTTGTGGACAGCAAACAAAATATCTGGTACCCAGATGGACAGAAAAATATTTATAGGAAGGAAGTAGACCAGCCAGTTGAAGATGGAGCCCTCTGGATGGACTTCCTGGTGGCTTGACCACAGCCACCAACATTGCTCCAGCAGGATGCTGTCACTAGCACTGTGGGAATTAGGACTGACATCCATGACAATGTGCAGGTACAAGCAAGCCCACTGCCACCTGACTAAAGGCCTCTAACTTTCTCCACCTCTCTCCCTCATGTGGCCACTTACACAACCTCAGCAAGTGACAGTTGCTTGTGTTCAGCCAAGGGTTCATCAGCCAGCAAGCAGTACCAGACACAAGGAAACACATGTGCCAGTAGAAATAAAATTGAGATGCTGGAAACACTTCGCTTTTTCCACACACAGATCTGAGTCAGGTCCTTGTAGAGAGCTGGAGTGAACTCCAGGTGAAAGGGTTTAGACATGGTAATTACAGCATGAGATTCCCTGTCAGAATTTCAGAGCCATCTCTTCATGCTGAATGGCAGGATAGAGATTTGTTGTTACCAAGGGTTTTCTTCTCACCCTGGATTCCTGCGAATGCCTTAGATCATGGACAGGAGACAAGCAAGGAAAAGTGTAAATTCTGTGCTTTGATCAGTTTTTCTTCCCTTCTGGCACAGCCCCTTTTGCTGGCCCCCAAAGCTACTGCTGCAGACAAAGTGCATCATGGAGGGTCCTCTCCATTTCCTAGGACTGAGGATGACAGTCTTACATATTCCAGGAGCTATTACTGCTGAAAATCTTCTTGACAAGAAAACCAGATCATCCCTTGAGACAACACCTTCCATCTCAACCTTCCAGAGTTGATGCTTCACAGAAAAATTCTTCATCAAGAGGTCTTAACATTGAGCTTGTGGAACATCATCTTCTCCCTTGTTTATTACAACAAACAGCTAAAGATTCTCTGGCCAGAGAGGAGACCGAGTCACCTCATCACCTCTCTGACAAGCTCATACCAATGTACCATCATGGTGACTGAAAAGCTGTGGATGGCTCCAAATCAGGATTTATTTTTAGGTTTCCAGACTGTGCATTCTCTTGCCAAAAGAGCCTGGTCCAAAGTTTATTCAAGTCCACGATAAAAATGTCTAATGGCGTGAATGACCTTTGGATCAGCTCCAAACACTGTGCACTGATATTAGCACTGGGGCTGGCTGGGGATTCCCTTTGGGAAGGCTGCCCAGTAAAGAGGCAGTTTTCACAAAATTGAAATTTTTAGGGAGAAAAACATCCTGATTTTGAATCTTCTTTCCTTTCACAATAGAGAAATAAAATACCCTTCTTTTTTTTTTTTTCTTTTCTTTCAATTAAGAAAAATCAAGAAGAAATATTTTCCTTCAGAGCCAGTTGGAACAAAATCAGAAACTATGTTTTGGTTTGAATGTGTTCAATAAACCATTAAAACCTCATTTTCCTATAAGTACACAGTCTCACTGGGCTGTGGTTTAGATGTCTCATCTTTCCTGCAGGCTTTTTCCTTGAGGACTCCATCTGCCATGGTGCAGAGACTCTTAAGGTCTGTGAGACATGACAGCAGCTACACATTGTTCCCTGAAAAATACAGGTATTAAGTTACTTCATGAGAGCTTCTAGAAGGAAATGCAATTCAAGGCTGATGTTCAGCATAGAGTGGGGTTAAAGCAAAGCTTTCAGGGTTAATTGAAAAAACTAAAGTGAAACACATCCATTTGGAGCATACCAGAACTTTTGATCAAAAACTGTCGGAGCAAAACTTATTTCCCTCTTCAAAGCAAGAAGTTTTGAAATTTTATTCCATGAAAAATTGGGGAACATTGGTGTTTCCTGATAGAGAGAAAAACAAAGGTTTCAAGAGAGCAAACCTCACTTTCACTGCACTGCTGTTACTAGGAAAGCAAGAAAGGTGAGGAAGGAAGATGTGAGAAGCTTACTGCTCTGTAGCTGAAAAGTCCTGCAGAAATGAGCACCAAACAGCCATGCTCTCTCTGCAGCTGTATGCCTTCATATTTCCAGGATCCTTTCACAGGATGACATGCAATGCACAGAGGAGGAGAGATTAAAGAATCCCCAGCTGATGAGAGAGAGTTTTGAGTAATCATTTCCCTGGATGCCTCAGCTCAGCATGGCAAGAACACATCTCTAGGGCTTTGCAGGCTCTCTCAGATCCAATTTCACCTTCACTGCATCATTGTCTTTCCTGGAGTTGTTCATGGTTCAAGTAAGGGAGGCCAGAATTCATTCCTGTCTCACCACCCAGCTGACAGGTGGTGTGAAAGTGAAGTGGCATGTGGAGCAAGCACAGGGAAAATCACCTTTTGATCTCACTGAAGGTGGTCCTCAAACCAGGTCACGCTTGAGAGAACTGGCAGGGAAAATAAGGAGAGGCTGGGCTGCAGCTGTCTGTTTTGGGGCAGTCTCCAGTTCAGAAGAATATTTGCCTTTCTCTCGCTGCCAATTTTAGAGCCTTTATAAATACCACACCTAAATAAAATGGAATAAAATAAATGATCCTCTTCAAGCACCCCACGCCCTTTAATCACCCTCCCAAAGAACATCCAAAGGCGGCAAGGATGCACGAGGGCAGGAATTATTGTTAAAAATAACCAGTCTAGGAAGGAAAGCAATTTATGCTGGGTCTGGAGCAAGGTTCCACTTCTGAGACACAAGAAAACAATGTCAACCCAGAGTCTGCTGTGCAGTCATCAGTGACTTCCACAGCACAACTCACAACCTGCAGCAGCACACACAGAGTCAGGACACAGGGTAGGGGAGCAGCCAGCCCGTTCCCTGTCATTTGTCCCAATATTTCACAGGCATCCCATCGTTGCTGGTGACTCTGCTCCTTGATGTGCATGGCTTTGCTTTGCCATGAAGCACAGAACTTAATTTTCTGATTATTTGGCAAGATGCCTTTGTCCTATGAATGCTTCTGGGCTCAGCACAGATTTAAGGCTATTCCCTAGGGTCTTATGTTCATAGACAACATTTGCCAATTCCCAACAGGTCCAGATATTTAGCCACCTTTCCTGAACAAGGTGCTTGACCAGAGATGAGATGAAAGACAGATGCAGCACCAATTAGCTCTGAACAAAGTGTAGTTCAAAACACAGCTCTTAGAGAAGATAATGCCACTCACCTTTGAACTGGACCACGCAACCTATAAATGTCAGGTCTGGAATATACACTACAGTGTGGTATTTATAGTGCCTTTTTACTATTGCTATTATTATTGTTATTATTTTCCTTTTTACCTGGGGACAGAATGTTTGGGGACTGTGGCAGGAGAGGTCTGTACATCTGGAAAGCGTCAGATTTAACGCCCGAAGTCATCAGCCCAGGTCAGCTAAAAGTACATGTTTGCTTCCAGCAGCAGCTGTGCAAACTCCTGTTGCCTTGGTTGTGCAGGGCTTATGTAAAGATTCCTCAAAGACAGTGCCCTCTTTGTGAGCCCATAGCTCTGCTGATCCCTGGCAATTCCAACCCCAGTTTCAAAAAGAAACGGGCCTAAAATGGCACTCCCACCGCAAACAGATGTATTTCAGCCTCTGTCTAAGGCAGCATTCATTTCATCATGAAAAGGAAAACACCATAATTTAGGGTCACACGTCTCCTGCCTGTCAGTCAGGCACTGCCAGCTATTTTTACAGCATCCCAGGGTGTTGTGGCAGTCTAGAGAACAAGTGACACACCTCTCCAAAGGCCATTCAGAATGATACCGTTCAACAAGAAACTCTGAGCTCCAAGCTTTGGGTTTGCCCCTGATTTTTTTTGTTTCCTTGAACAGGCTTGAAATAAAATCTCTATGTATTACACATTTTTTCTATTGCACATCGATTTTCTTTGCTTCCCATTGCTTCATGGACTGGCTCTGCACACTGCAAAATCCACAGTGGAGGTTCAGCATTGGAACTTTCTCCATGGGTCTGTGGCATGTGGATGGAGCAGATGCACCATGAGAACAAACTCACACCAGTGGCCAGCAGCTGAACAAAACTAAACCTACTGTAAGAGAAGCCAAATTTCACTCAGTGACTTCAGGAGCTATCAGTTGCTTCTGTTTTACACTGAGATTGAAACTGGCCATATTTTTTAACCTAATAAACAGAACTATAATTAAAAACAATCCAGTAAAACTACCAGGCATCTGAAAGACACACAGAGAGCATAGAAAAAAACAGTTCCAAGTATCCCTGCCTTGTGGCCAAATATTATATCTGCAATGCAAACAGAACACCTCCATATTTACAGTTTAGTGGGAGTTTTGATCAGCTTTAGGGTTCAGACCACTGTTAATTAAAGTCACCAAAAGTCTTTGCATTGACTTTAAGCAGCTCTGAGACAAGAATGGCACATACAGCATTCTATCAAGAATTCAAAGTGGAAAAAACCCCAACTCTGGTAAAACTCTTAGTTTGGTATTTTTGAAAGTTGAATGCCTGAAGGGACTGTACTGCTCTGGCTGTGCAGTTTCAGCCTCCATGGATATAAAGCCCTGCTGAGCCCCTCCTGACCGTGCCAGAGCTCCTCACGCAGAAAAGTCCCTGGCAGGTTTCATTACAATAATTGTGCAACAGTTAATAGTACACTGTGGAGAAAGTGGGCAAGAAAACACAAGGGAGCAAAATCCAGATGATCAATCATCCTTTTCCATGACACTGTCTTTACGTGGGTTGTTTTCACCAGGAATATACATCTAGTAATTGCCCAGATTCCTCGTTTTTTCTACATCATTTCTATGGCAAATGACATTAGTTACTGTACTGTGGTGATTTAAAGCTGAAATTGTACTGTGACCTGAATCAAAAGACAGATTAACTTATCTGCTTTAACAAGGAGTTACTTGAAGTCTTATAGGAAGCACTGCATGAACTTACATTTCATAAAGCCAGTAATAGCTTTTCCTGTTACTTTTCTATGAGAGAAATACAAAAGGAAATGGGAGCTGGGTGCATAATGGGAACTGGGTTGCAGAGCTTTAAGTCTGCAGGTCATCAATTCAAGGTAATTTAGCTGATGACTGCAGTGGTCTCAGCCCAGCTGCCAGGGGACAGGTGACCACACTTGGCCATCCACCAATGCTGGAACCTTGATGGAAACTCAGTGAATGCAGAGAGCTTTGACTGCCCAGCCTGAATCCCGTGCTGGGGGGTTTGGCTCAGCCCCATCTGCTGAGCAGCTGGATCCAGCACGGGCAGGCACTGCTGAGAGGTGCCCAGGTCAGTCCCTCTGAGCACCACACAGAGGTCAGGCTCTCTCTGCCTCTGATTATGGAAATCAGAAAAGGCTGAGTGGACTCCCAGTGATACAGGCTCACCCCTGGACAGCCCCAGAACAGGGCTGTGTGTGAGGGATCTGCTAAGAGCCTGCTGATGAGGATAAACAAGGAGGAGATTTTTCAGCAGATGACCTCCAACAACAAATTTACCGAGTTACAGCATCTGTGCACCAATACCCTTCAGGAAGGCTCCTTTCTCAGCTCTCACTCTTTCAATAGGAGAGATGCTCAGGCTGGTTTTCAGTGGGGTATTAGCTTAGACATGGGAACCAAAGACTTTTAACTTGAAAAGTTAGTGAGTTCTGACTTTTTTCCCCCCATTTGTGGGCTCTCAGCAGCGATGCAGCTCCTCCACAGTGAATTTAAGCTGACTAGAATTGCTTTTCTTGGTTTTCTTCCACAAGTGACAGGTTGACAGCTACTACTCTTGGAAGAAGACGGCCTTCCAATCCTCAGGTCACCATATGGTGCCAAATAATTTCTTTCATGTCATACCTGATTTAGAGCAGGAGGAAATAGTGCTAAGAGACCATCTCCCCCATTGTCCATCACGTGTCACTGCGCCATGCCGTTCTCAACGTGCCCCATCCCAACAGGCAATTTGAGAGCTGTTGTTGTCCTTCCAAGCTTTATAAACGTGCTAAATGGGGTGGAGAGCTGGAGAAGAAATGTGCCGTTGACTGTTAGACATTACAGGAGGGAATAACGTGTCATAAATCAAAGAGACACAACACTATCACAACAGGCTAGCCAAGAATACGAACTGTAAGAGTTCTTATAATGACACCTATTTGTTGAGTCAAGAATTTCATCTCTAAGCTGTTCAGTGAGACTTTACATCTCTGCTCTTGTCCTGTGTTTTAAACGATCGCTTGCAAGAAAAATCTGGGGAAAAAAAAGTGTTTTATTTTCTTGGGGAGAGTTATCCTCAGTTACCCATGCTTCTTCCATTAAAAAAAAAATCCAGAAAAATCTTAAGCTATGAAATACTTGCTTTTTCAAAGAGATTTTAATTCTTCAGAGTACCTTTTGGTGTGCTCTTCTTCTTTAACCATGCTTAGAACTGAAGTGTCCTTCCCACTGTGATATTTTCCCTTGCTTGTCACAAGAGCAAGCAGTCTAGAAAAGCAGGGTTAGGAAGCACAGTCTATGTTTAGAAATCAGAGAGATTAAACAAACAGCAGAGTTCCCACTCTAAATGGAAGATTATCTGAAGGAAGCACAGTAGATGCATACAGACTGTATTCCTCCACTTGGTGTTTCTTCCCCTGCTCCCCTTGCATCTTCTTCAGGCTCTCAGTGCTGGTCAACATCCACAGCAGGGAAGGCAAGAAGTCTTGCAGTCTCCCTCCTTTATTCCTAGTACAGCACTTGGTCCAAATGAACAGGGCAAGATAAGACTCCATTTGAATCAGAAAGAAATCACCTGCCCTCCAGGTGGGGTGTTAACCCAGCCCTGCATTCCCTTTTTGGCAACAGACTTCACAATGCCCTCACAGCTTTAAACACCATGAGGTGCAAGCACAGTTAATCTGCAAACACTTGCACCATAAAACAAGGCACCAGTCTTGGTCCCATTCTGCAGTTGGACCCAGAGGCATGGTGGACTGGAGCCAAGAGGGCTCTGGAACATCCTGCCACTGCCTCCCAAACAGGCAGCCCATTTGGCCTCTGCACTGGGCAAAGCCTTAGTCCTTCATTTTTGATGCCTTATTCCAATCCCACTGCTGTCCCTCCACACGCCAGTCTGGTGCAAGAACAGGCTCGTTGGGACTGCAGAGCATTCCCCACGAGCAGGCAGAACGACCATGTAAAAATCAAATCCACATGACTGTAGTTACAGGCAACCAAAGAGAGGGTTGCTCTTCCAAGAAAAACTTTTCCATGTAAAAGAATTCTTAATCTCCCCTTTGACTGTCATTGTTGAAATGATGGCTTCACAGGCTTGAAATTTAAGACCCTATCGGCGTCTTTTCTGTTTGCTGTGATTTATGAATGGTTTCGCTGTTGATTATCCTCCAAGATTACAGCACAGCAGCCCTGACAGACAAGCAGAGGAAATTTCACAGGATAACAGGCAGCTCCTTCTCTGGGGCAGTAAGGCAGGGAGGTGTGTTTTGATTCAGATATGTAACAATATCAGTGAATTCTGACTGGACACCACAGGCAATTGAATACTCATCATACTCAAAGGCAAGCAGCGTCAGGAGAAGTCTTGATAATTTTTCTGTGCTCCAGAGCCTTTGCTCATTCTGTAACACAGTGTTTGCTTGAAGTTTTTTGTCTGGATTGTGGCACAAATCTACACACTGCAGTCAAATATGAAAAGGCAACATTCTCATAAAACCCTGTGCATGTTCTTCAAAGATCATCCTTCTTTCCTGCAGTCACAAAGTCTACTGCCTTGTCTGGGAGATGGACCGTCTTTGTTCAAGTCCAGGCTATTCAAAGGAAATTTGCTTCCTTTGATTTACTGCCAAGAACAGGCACTCCTGACCCCAGAAAAGGAGATTTTTGTGCTGTTCATTCCCATTTCCTGCCAGACAGTTTGTTCCAAGTCACTGCTAGGAGGGCTGTTTGTCTGTGAGGGTAGCAGGGCCAGAGCAGGTGCAGCCATCACTTGAGGGGGCTGTGGCCATCACTGGAGTAGACAGCCAAGACTTGGGAGTCAAGGTTCAAAAAATTTCTGATGTAGGGGCTGCCTAAAAATAAACGAGTAGACCTATCAGGAGGTGATTTTATCTCCTGATAAATAGCCTCTGTTTTTCAGGCAGAGAGGTTCCTTTGATTTGAACTATGCCACACTGCAAAATTAATCATTATTGGCATGTGTTTTCCAGGTCCAGCACTATGGATGTGCTTCCTGCTCCATCTGGACCTGTGCAGTGAGCAGTGGTTTGCTGCCCTCGTGCTTTGAATCATTTTGGGCTGAAATGAACAACAGTGTGCCAGGCAAGGGTGGTCTGGGTCTGATGTACCTGGGTCCTGCTCTGTGGTCATACTCCCTTCAGTGATGCTGCTGCTTTGGTGCCTTTCAACACTATTGTCAAGAGCTCGTGGCAGAGAGGGAAGGCTGCTGCTCTTCTTTGGAGGGAACCAGAGAGCACAGTTACATCCAGCCATGGCCCGAGCCATTCTTGCTGGGGCTACAGTTACACTGTGGGTGTTCTCAAGGATGGAGTTCGACAGTGAACCAGAATGGACATTCCTAGCATTCTTCCCGTTTTGCCACCCAGCCTGCTTCAGAAAAAGTCCTGAGGTAGGTGTTTGTATCCTGTCTCTTTCTTCCCTCACTGTATTTGTCTTTCAAGCCTGGCAGCAGTGGAAGGAAACTTAGCACGTGATGCTGACTCTCTGCCATGTCTGTGGGACGGCAGATTCCTAAAGTACTCAAATCTAGCTAAGAGAATAGCTAGGAAAAAAGAAGGCAGAGGACTCATAAAAGCATGAAGGAGAGGCTTGAACCCCAGTGGATTTGAGGAAGGACATCAGCTTTTATCCAGGAGCAGGGCTGCTCACATCAGGAGGGCTCTCTGGGTTCCTGCCCCCACTGCCCACACAGTTCCTCTCTTATGACCTCCCACCTGTTTCAGGACTGGGCCTGGGATTTTATGATTTATAACAAATAGATCAATGAAAAAAAAAAGTTGGAGAAGCTCTGAGAAATGTGTGCTTCAAAATGCCCTCTAATTGATGTTGTCAGGATTGCACCACTGCCTGAGAGTGAATCTTAACAGATAGAGTCCTGCTGGAATATTCCCTAGTTTTCTGCTAGTTGACTCCCTACTCCTTATTTACAGTTGTTTTACACTCAAATTCACAGCTAGGCAGGGCTTTTCCTTTGGAGTTAGTGCTGCTAGTGGAGGCCACTCTCCCCCAGGCTGTGCCTTCACACTGCTGCCCTTGTACCACTGTGCTTGCACCTGTTTGTCTCTTTTCAGCTGCTTCAGAAAACTCCCTTCCAGACTTTTCCTTCCTCCTTGTCCCACCATACGCACAAGGCCCCAGTTTCCCTTTTCCCAAGCCAAGACACAGGAATGTACCAGTCCCCAGTGATTCCTTCCAGCAAATTAAGAAGTGCTGAACTAAGGAGGGTTTCAGTAAAGCAACATGGCCTCAGCTGAAAAATTTGTTTTTCTCCTTTTCTCCTTTGATAGGGTACTGTGCAATATTTAAATCCCATTTCACCAGGTCTAATTCACACCATGCATGTGTCTGCACACTGAATCCTTCACTCAGTTTTCATTCAGGCTTATTTTTACTGGCCAAGAGCAAGATACTGTGACTCCAGGAGGACTCTGACCAAAGCCTGAGACATTTCCATCACAATCATCAGGACAGGAGAATTTCTTACCACCTGCCTGCCCTGGGAGAGCTCCAACCTGGGTGAGCAACCCACTACTAACTTTAAACAGATTACTAATCGTAACCATAACAACACTAACACCACCACAGCACACACATGCACTGCAGAACAACCACCATAATAACAATATCAACATTAGGTGTGTGCACACATGCTTGCTGCAGAACCAGCAGCAGTTTTGCCACTCATAAGTGAAGTCAACACCCCTACTGTGCTGGGGGATGCTCAGCAGTGCTTGGAGCTCAACAACTCCTAAACCATAACAACCACTTCTGAGCTGAACACATGTCCTGAAATCTACCTTTAGAAACATACATTATTTAGGTCTGGGAAAGATCGGACTGTAGTTTTATCAAAACAAGAAACAGAAAAACCAGTCTCCCCTCGACTGCTCCCCAAGCTAAAACAGGGCTTTCTAGGACAAAAGGACAGTGCACTCACCCCTGCCCAGTGTCTCTTTATCCTGCTCCTTTTTTCTCCGAGGAGGAAAGCAGCTCTGAAGACACTCTTTCCCCTTCACACATGGTCTTGAGCCAGTTCAGGAGAGGGGCAGAGGAACTGGGCTGCAGGGGGACTGCTGGGCTAAATGCCTGACTTCACAGTGTTAACTGGCCAGAGAATCCTATTACATGATAGGTAGCAAGCCAGGGATTAATTTATGGAAATTTTGACCTTCAGTCCCCTTTGACATTTTCAGATCAGCCATAGCCTGTGTGAGACATGAGAACCCTTACAGTAAGGGGCTCTAAATCAGCCTGTGCAGCTGCTGGAGCCGACGAGCGGGTCAGAGGTAAGAATTCACTGAGGTTCGTGTGTGGGCTGCTCGGTGCCTGTTTGACATTTACAAATCAGTGACATTCCTCTGCACAGCTCAGTGCATGCAAATCGCTTCAGTCACTCTGAGGAGGGCCCCTCATTTCAGTCAAAGGTGGATTTGGGCATCCTTAGACTTTCCTTTTGACTTGAGCAAGAAAACACCTAAATAAATCCAGCTTTACCACCCTACAGTGGGATCTGCTCCCTCAGAAGGATGCAGGGGGGGGGCACTTCTAGGTTCAACCCAACTTCCAAGGACTTTGCACCATCTCTGCGGTTTGGATGTGAAGCCTTTATCACTAGGTACAATATCAGGTCCCTCATATTTTCATTAATTGCCACAACAAGCATTGTGTTTGTTCATTTTGTAACACAAACAGACACAGTCTCATTCCACTCAGTGCTGAGCCAATAACTCGAACCAAGAGAAGGCCAGTTGGATTTCAACAGCTTCCCATGGAAACCTATTTGCCATGAATAAAGCTCCACTGAGCTGAGCCATATGAGTGGGCTTGCCCTAGATTTCTCACAGTCTGGACTCTATGTAGAGACAAAACATGATGAGAAAAACACAGCCAGGGCTGCGGACAAGGTAACATTAGCCTCAACCGGTTATTGTGCAACAAGTGACCATATTGGCTTCAGCCAGCCTGACCTGTTTAACCATGGCTGCTTCTCTGAGCTCCAAGGGTTAATACGGACTCACCATTCCCCTCCGTGCTGGCAGTGCCTCTGGCACATGCTGCTTCTCCTGGCTAAGGGCTGTGCTGTGATTTGGGATGCTCTCCCGTGGTGTTTCCAGTGGCCTTGACCACACGATGGCTGGGATAGGGAGGCCGACTCCTTGGTTTTGGACCAGAAGCTGTGGAGCCAAAGAAAGAGGCGTGAGGGAGCAGGAGGCGTGAGGGCTGCCATGAGGGGATACGGCAGGTTTGTGCACCTTGGTAGCCAAGATTGGCATGGAGACCTTACCACCTCAAAGCGAAGAGGGACGATGGCTCTTGAGAGAAAAGTCTCCTCCCTCATGCCCACAAGCCACGGCACTGAGGGGAATGGCAACTTTGGGGATGTGGGAGTGAAAGAAGAGCGACGAAAATCAGAACTGAGGGGGAAATCAGCTCTGAGTGCAGGAAAATTTGGGACAGCAATGAGGGAATGAGAGGAGGGAAGCTGTGCCCTTGTGATGGCGCGTTGTATGTGGCGAGGCCCTTTTCCCTGCTTTGGAGCGCGCAGACATCCAAGAGGGACAAATATCGGAACGGAGGGAAAAATGCGACGTAACTGAAGGGAAAACTCGGACACCAGTGAGGGAACGAGCAGGGGGCAGCCAGAGCCCACGGGGCGGTGTGTGGGGACACCCCGCTCCTGCCGGCCGAGCGCGGGGGCTGCCCCGGCCCCTCATGAGGGAGAGGGCGGGCGGGCGGCGCCGAACGCGCTCCGTGCCTGGGAAGAGCCCGAGAACGCGCGGCCGGGACAGAGCTGGGGGGCCGGGGGAAGGGGAGGGCGCTCCCCGGCTCCCTCCCACCCTCTCCGGATAAATGAGCCGCCGGGAGGCGGCGAGCGGCGCAGGCTGTGGAAGAGCGCGGCGCATCCCCGTCCCGTCCCCGTTCCCCCGCCGCGCCCAGCGCTCCCTGCCGGCGGGGCCGCCCCGGGCGCTGCCGCTCGTACTCGGCCGCGTCCCCGCGGGGCTGGGCGGGGGGATCGGGCTTCGATTCCCTCCCCCGGGAACGCCTGAGGGCGGGGGCGGCCGGGCGGGCAGGGCCAGGGCCGGTGAGAGGGGAGGCGGCCGGGACACCCCGGTCTGGCTGATGCTGGCGCTGCCCCGCGCAGCACCGGGCTCCGGCAGGCTGGTAGCGGCGGTCGGGACTCAGGAGGGGCCCCCGGGGCTCCCTTCCCCTTCCCTCCCTCCGCGGCGGGCGGCGCTGGAGGATTTTCTCCCGCCGCGGCCCCCTCGCTGTCCCCCAGACATGGTAGGTCACCTCCAGCTGCAAGGGATGGACGAGAGCCTGAAGGAGAAGAGCCGGGAAGGCTTGCTGGACAGTCCGGACTCGGGGCTGCCCCCCAGCCCCAGTCCCCCCTTCTACTCCCTGTCGCCCGGTGAGGGCCGAGCAGGGGGCAGCGGCGGTGCGGACCCCTCGGCCCCGGGCCACCGGCGAGAGGCCAAGGACGGCAAAGTGGTAAGAGCCAAACCCGGACACCGGGCTCTGTCCCCTCTGTCCCCGCGGGGGAAAGGCTGGCCGAGCCTGGAGCGTGGGGCAGGCAGGCAGAAGGGCGCCTGTGACCACTGCCTGGGCACCCCTGGGCTGAGTTCCCCCTCGCCGGCCGAGGGCTCTCCGGGCTGCCCGTGGCCGCTGCAGTCCGGTGCTGGCAGCGCCGCTGCTGTGCCAGGCAAGGCTTGGCCCAGTGCCGGGCAGGGTTTTGGGATACACTCACAGAGTGTTGGCAGTTTGGCTGGGTGAACTCTAATAACGGTGAGGGAGTGAAAGCCAAGTCGGAACCGAGCTCCCCTACCCACCTTCAGAACAGAAAAGTGTAGTCGTTTCTCAGTGACACTGCTCTGCCTGGTAGGTGCAGGTTGGAGCTGCATCCATCCGGACTGAGGCAGGGGCGCCTGGCTCCCAGCCATCATTACGCCCTGGCATCCCACATCTGGCTTGTGAGGAGCGTGGAGCCAATTTTGCTGGAGCTCTGGCTGAAAGAAAGACAAAAGTGCCCTTTAACTGGGGCAGGGTAGGGATGGATGTGAGTCTGGGGAGTTGCTGCGGGACACGGTTTAGGATGGGCTGTGTGCCGCTGCCCTTTGCTTTGTGGCATGAGCCTGCCTGAAAGGTTTGTCCTGGTCTTTGTGGCATGAGCCTGCCTGAAAGGTTTGTCCGGGTCTTTGTGGCATGAGCCTGCCTGAAAGGTTTGTCTGCTGGCGGCTGGGGCTAGTGGTTTGTAAGCTCAGACAGCTGGCAGAGCACTGCAGGTCTTGCTCAGCCTGATGCAGTGCCAGTGAAGCGGTTGAATGTGGAGTAGGATTTGGGTAGATTTATTATGACTATTATTTTGCTTTATTTGTTTATTTCTATCCCTTAGCTATAAAACCCATTTTTAAAACGCAGCGTTCAGAGCATAAGCAATGGTGGTGGACGTTTTTAAAGGATGATGAAAGTTCTTCCCCAGGGCTCTTTAAAAATTTTTTTAAAATGTATATAAAAGATGTTTGTAGGTGTATTCAACATGGTTAATTGGCTTCTATATGAAATTGAAACTGCAGCACAAATCTTTCCATGAGAAAAAAATTATCTACTTATGGTTTAGTGACAATTCAAAGACTTCTTTCCCATAGAGACATTTTGCAATGACTCCTCACACCCTCATGTACTTTCTCAAGTTCTAAGGCCTTTAGAGCATATTACTGAAAACTGCTTTTTACTCCTGAACGTGCCAAACTCATGCCCACGAACAATGTCTCCTCACAGTGGAGAGGGTGTGAGGTGTTATTATGAAAGTCAAATTTCAAACTAATATGGAGCTAATATGGAGCCTCACCTGCAGACGCCTGGGCGTGTGTGCCATCTCGATGGGAGTGTTTATGTACAGAGTTACCCACACATCTCTGATTTGGCAGGATCAGGCTGTTGCTGTATGTCTGTAAAATAAAATGGGGGAGGAAGGTGAGTGAAGGCTGCTGGATCAAAAAACAACAGGGATGGAGGTGTCTGCAAAGCTCTGTAATGGGATTGAGTCTCCAGTCCAGTCATATGACAGTTGGTCACCACACCATCCAAGAAAGTCCTTAGATATTGAAGAAGAAAGAACATGAGAAAATTTATTTCATTTCATGGGGTGTTAGGATTGAGTGTTTTAGTGCTTGATTCATACAGGGAAAAAAGTTATTCCTGTGATTTGTAAAAAGTAAAATTAAGCTTTTCAATTGTTTTGATCATTAATGGACATTTAGACACTTCAGAAAAGTTCCCACTGTAGATGTTTCCAAATTCTGTACCACATTGCAAGGGTAACCCTGGGCTCCTGCTTAGAGAATGGGTTCCATACATTGGGAATGTATGGAATTCCATGCTCTTAGCAGGTATAGAAGGTTCCAAATGCTGAAACCAGTTGGACTTTATTATTTGGAGTGATGCTGGGCTCTGCTCTTTAACTCTGGTTCACTGCAAAATAATGAAGTAAATAGGAATTTTCACTCTATTTGACTACAGAGAGTTTCACTTCCTCTCATTTACACTTTGCAAATACTGTACTTGCAGCTGATATTAAAGCAGGAAAAATATGGAGAGCATTGCTTGCTTCATACTTCTGAATTGCAGTATCTAATTAGCTTTAATTTTGCCGTTTTACAAGGGCTTGCAGATCCATGAGCAGTTATGCAACCCATGAATGTGCTTCTGTTTAAGTCTGTTCCTCTGCTGTTCATCAGAGCATGCGGAATTGGCAAATCAATAATTGCAGCTATTTGCACACCAAGAAATTCTGGTTTTAATCGCCTGTTATATTAGTGTTTGTTTTGCTTATAAACGTGACAGAGCCAGGAACACAACCTGCACTCTTTGTGTTGGAGCACTATAAAACCATATATAAGCTCAGACACCAACAGCCAAGGTTCTAGTATGTTACAATAAATTGCTGTCAGGTGAAGGAAACAACATTCCAGATCTGAGTGAAGTATTTCATACTATGCTTTGCTGCAGAACTCTCAAACCACCACTCTGCACCCAGTTGCATTCTTCTGCAGTCAGATATTTTGCTCCAGCTTCACAAATATGTTACAAAGTTTTTCTGCTTTAGGACAGCCCTTCTCATGCTGTCCTAAAAGGAGATTGCATGCCCTTATTGAAGATTTTCCTGTGTGTAAAATCTGTGCTCTCTCTGCTCTGTGTTATTAACTGTGACTCTGAAAAAGTAAACTCTCTGCTCTTTAATAAGCACAACTTTGTTTCAAAGACAATGCACCATTTATTCACATTTAACCAGCCAATTTGGGAACAGCTTTGGGATCCAAGAAAATATGAAAGGCAATTTAGGGCCAGAGTCATAAATACCACAAGTTCAACACCATTTAGGGACTTTTTTTTTTTATTCATTTTACTTGTAGTGCAGGATAAATTGGCTTTTATTTCTTCAAATAAAATTCATGTAGGGAATTTGTCAAGTGTTTTGTGCTTAAGTGCAAATATCCTAAGGAAAATAGAAGCTGACTTTTACCTAGTTCTGCCTTTTAAATCTGAAACATTATTACATTGATTCTTATGACTTGGGTTACTGAATTCTCTAGACTCTGTCTGTAAAGCTGGGTCAAAAGGAACAGAAGTACTACAAAATAAATCCCTAATAATATGCACAAAGAAGCAGTTGCTGAAAGCATGGGGAATGAAATGACATCAAAGTACCCATATCTGCTTAGAGTTTTCCTTGTTGTTCTTGCCCTGGGATACAGATTTAGGCTAGAAGAACTGCTTTTGGACTGTACTGAAATAAGTATTTTATCTATCCTCCTAATGGATATCAGGGGACATCAAGCTCACATCCATCTGCAGAACTATCCATTGTGCCTTCTTGAAGCAGCAGATTTTTTGTTCTTTCCTAACAGTGACAGGAGCTTTTGCCACTGCTGTGAGTTACTTCTACTTTGTAAGACTTAAATATTTGTGCACTCAACCTCCCTCAGTGAGCACTGACTGTCGCCCTGACTTCTGTGGGACTACATTCCTGTGAATCAGCTGTAGAGATACAGGAAATTTCAACTTACATTCAGCACCAAGAATGATTCAGAGTCACCCTTGGGTGGTAGGAGGAGATTCCAGCTTCATCTCAAGTATGGAGAAGGAGACCTTGCCCCTTGGCACAGACAACACTGGGGTCCCAACAAGTCAACATTTGTGCCAACCCTGTTGGATTAATGGCTCATATTAAAAAAAACAAACAACACAAACAAACAAAAGCCCAGAACATCTCTTCCTGACATGCAGCATTTTGAAGACCCCCTTGGGTCACAGAGCCAGCATCTCATCCTGCACTGAAAATGCTTCAGGAATGAGGCAGTGTCTTGTAGGGACTGGGTGGGGAGCGTGGCCATCAAAGGTTTTCCATATGTAATTTCCATACCTGTCAACACCTGCAGTGAAAGCACACGTGGGAGGGAGGCCCAGCACCCCGACCTGAGCCAGCCTGCAGCCCACACAGGAGGCAGGGGACGTGACTCCCAGGGCTGTGTGGGTCCCAGCAGCTCTGGGGAAAGCCCCAGGCTGCTGTGGAGAGCAAGGCACACATCTGGCACCACAGCAGGGTTTGCCTCAGGGCTTGCTGACAGCCTGGCATCCTGACCCACTTCTGAGCCACTCCCAAAGGGCAGGATCCTGCAGGAATTCCCACAGCTTCAGTTCCACACCTCTGTCCTCTCCTGAGAAAGGCTGATCCACCCTGGCTGTTCCCTGTCCCTCAGCCCCATCAAGTTCTGGATATGCACCCACTCCTCTTCCTCCTTGGTGAAGGAAGGGAATGGCTCTGGGCCTCACCTGATCTAACAGATGTCCCTTCTGGGCAGATCAGAGAAACAGGCATCAGGAGCTCATCATCTGCTCCGAAAAGAGTGGCTCTGATGAAAGACATGGAGGGTGATGTCTTCGAGCTGTTAAATTTCCATTGTGTCCCTACGTAACCCTGTGGACAATAAGCAAAGCAGCACATGTTTCCCACTTGAAATAAAAGAGGGAGATAAGCAGGAAGGATGTAATTCTTTGAAATAATAAAGCCCTGCTTTCTACCTGAGGTTTGCATTTACTGTTATCACCTCCCAATATAATCTCATCCGGTTCTAGTATAAATTACTCGTAATGTGCAATACGTGTAGATACTGGGAAAATAAATGGTCTGTTAAACAAATATTGCTTATCTTCTAGAGCAGAGAATGTAGATGTGTGTCAAATAACTCAGCCAGATCTTTCATTATAGCTGTAAATAACAGCTGAGTAAAGTGACATTTTCATGGACTTGACATGTTACCATAGTGGGAAAGTATGGTGAGAGATTTGCTAAGTTAGGAGCTGGGAATTTGGGAAGCTGTATCCTGTTTGTAGCCCTGACACTTGGAAAGCTGTTTCCCCTTACAGTCCCTAGAGATCTAATGCCACATCTTAGTGCCTTCCATATAATGACCATAGCAAAAGGAGTCGGTCAGTTCTGGTTTTCTGTGCTCTCTGGGGAAAGGTTTTGGGGGTTTATTTATTTCAAGTCACGTTAATTTCCTTTCCTTTTCCTTGCTTTGCTGCCTGGAATTTGGCAGCTCAAGAACAGTCAATGCTGTCGTTGAGCTGTAGATTGAATTCCGTTCAGCAACCAATTTTATCTGTGTTTATCTATCTGCTACTTGCAAAAAGCAGAGTTTAGCTGCCCAGGCCGTTACATGCCTGAAAGGCATCAGAGTTAAGGCAGAGGGAAAAATGCAGCCAAACAAGAAAGCTCTTCAACTTTTTAATAATACTGTAACTCTTTGCTGGTTGACACAAATTATATACTGAAAAAGAAATAAAAATAATAGCTCATTTACTGCCTAATATTCACCTTGGATAAAGTTGTAAACATGGGAGTCACTTTTTTGATAATCTTCAGTATCTTTCATTTTATCTTCCCAACCTTCCTTGCCTACCAGACTCCTTCTGTCCTTAAAGCTGGCAGGGCTGTGGTGTCTTTTGTGAAGCTGCATCTGGTAAGTACCAGCACAGCTCCAGTTTCTGGGGACAATTGAATCAGGTCCCCACTGCAGCATTCCAGCACAGCAACCCTCGGATGGACAGACCTCAGCTATGGATCACTCGTGGACAGCCTGGTCTAAAGTGGTGTGGGCTTCTCCTTTTCACCATCAGTGACCTCCAGGAGTGTGCAGCAAGCTCTGCTCCCTGCCAGTCTATCCATAGTGCAGGATAATACAAAAACCTACCTTTATTTGTGGAGTGTCTGGAGATCACCAAGTGATTGCTGGAAACGAGCCAGGAATCCTGATTTTCTCAAGGGACCTCAGCAGTCCAGTGCTCCTCTTCTTTCAACCATTCCTGTGCTAAAGGAAAAAGAATTGAGTCAGTATTTTTTTGACAGGCAGAACATTTTTTTCATGTTTTTTTTTTTTTCCTTAAAGCAGATTGGAAGGAGTTGGTGTCAAACTCTTGCCAGAAAGCTAGCTTTTGACATGTGCCAAGCATATAACATTTCAGCCCCAAAGACAAATCTTTTGGAAAGCTCATATCCCCTGTTCCTTGCTTCCCAGCTCCAGGTGACTTGCAGGAGCCGACATTTCAGAGCATCACTGGAGGGAAAACAAAATGTCACCTTAAGTGCCTTTCAGTGGCTGCTGTGTGAAACCTGTGGTTGCTGTTTAGTGACCCCTTCACGCTGTGCAAGCAAAGCAAATCAGTTGCTGTTTGGTGAGCAGCCTGCAGGGTCTTAGAGATCTCTATTTTTAGGCCGTGCTTTGTAATTTATTTACATCCTCCATGTGCAGACTTCCAGGTTACTTCAAGGTTTCTGACCTGCAGCAGCTCACAGAAGAGAGGTCTGAGTCTGTAATGGTCTTGACAGGCAGTAGAAATCCTGGCTTTGGCCTGCCAATGTTCGCAGTTGTTCCTGCTTTCTAAACTAAGCCAAGCCTGCAGGTCTGAAGTCAGTGCTCATCCAAAGCATTTGAAATTACTTCTGCCACCCTTCCCTGCCTGGAGCAAGGTTAACTGCAACCCTCAATGGAAATAATCTGATCACCGCCCCATCCACAACTAACCTGGAGAACACTTAATCCTGCTCTCACCAAGTTCAGCGGCCAGTTTTTGCCTCTGATGGATGTCAGTCGTGCATGCCATGTCTGTTTCTCCGTGCACTCTGATGTTGTTTCTGCAGCGTGTTCTTGTTTCCTGTTCCCTGCTGTGGGAATTGTGCTTCCCATGGACGGTGACTGCTGCCATGCCCACGCTCTGACCGAGCAGCACCCCGGGCTGGGAAGGCTTTTCCCATGCACACACTGGGGGCCAGATGCCCTAAATGTTCCTGCTAAGCCACGGGAAAGGCTTTGTAACATCTCCCTCATCCTGGGGATGTTCGGAGCACACTCTGTCAGCATTTGTTAGCAAGAAGTGTGAAGGGTTGTGTGCCTGGAAGCGCTTCTTTGAAACTGCTCTGACACATATCCCCAGCCTTGGTTCCTTCACCAGCTCAAGCAATCTGCATCCCTTTGCAGGTGAACCCCCAAAGGGCAGCCTGCCTGCTGTTCACAAAGCTCATGAGCATGTGGAAATGGTGTTTGACTCCTGCACCCAAATGAGCCTCTTCTTATGTGCAGAATGTCTTTAGAAAGAGCTCTGGCCATGTGCAGACTGTTACAAGCTGGACATCTGCACCCTTGTGAACTGAGGCTTGTCTGATGTAAACAATTCACATTTCAGAAGCAGAGAGCTTTATTTACGACCAGAAAGGCTGCCCTTGCCCTCCCCTGTCAAGAGTGTTGAAAGCAATTCAGCAATGAACTTTGCCTTTTGGCCAGTGTTTGCAAGGGAGGATGAACACACATATATATATTCTTTTTTCCCCTCATAACTGTTATGTTTTGACAATGGAACAGAAATATTCCATCAAAAAGAGGGGTTGGCCATTTTACTTTATGGTACAACTTTACACAGTTGTAAAGTGCAGGGATATTTCAGTATGAAAAGAAGAAACAGCTTTGTGGCTTTGAGATACAGAATTGAAGGGCTCAGTAAATTCAGATGGAGCAGTGACATTTTTTGCCTTAGCCTGAGGCAGAAGGCCCAAACCAGTAGAGGAAGGCAGACCTCAGCCAGCCATCCACAGACCCTACCCAGAGGCTGCCAGCCACCTCCTTTAAAGAGATCCTGTGTCCCTGTGCATCATAAATATCTGCTGACAGAAAAATAGTGGCAGAGGCTGAAACCTGCAGTGACATTTTTCCAGGAGGGCAGGATTAGGCTTAATTAGCTGCTGGGTTTGGTCCAGGCGCCAGACACAGGATCCCCATATGTGGGAACTGGTGTTTAGGAGCACTCCAGTATAGAGAAGTGGGATTAGTCATTTCTGTGCTGGGCAGAGGAGCCTGGGCTGCTCTGTGACAATTTGTCAGAGTAAGTTCACGGTGCTGTTAGTCTTAAAAATCCAGTTTTTGATGTCGTGAATTGGAGCCTCTCCATTCATTAGAAAGTCCTGGCTTGCAACTGGCTTTCTGCATTGCAGAGGCCACAAGGTGCCCCAGTGTCTCACCCCACCCTCAGTTTTATGGTTAACAAGAATGTCCTTTGGAGCACAAGAGCCATTTTTGGCACGGAGACTCCGGGAACAGCAAGT
This sequence comes from Thryothorus ludovicianus, assembly GCA_013397245.1. Taxonomy (NCBI): domain Eukaryota; kingdom Metazoa; phylum Chordata; class Aves; order Passeriformes; family Certhiidae; genus Thryothorus; species Thryothorus ludovicianus. Next base: position 895,416 of record VZTB01015658.1, read on the forward strand.
CTATCACTTCCTCTGCTGGGTTGTTGCAAGGGATACATGATTTTATGCACATATTTGTATGTATATCTGTAAAAACACATATACATGTCTCACTTCAGTAGACCTACATCCTTCAAGTCAACAGCCTTAGGCTCTATTGATGTGTTAGGTCAGACATGGAGCACTTCTCCATGCTAAGACATTTTGGGTATTTCTAAAACTAGTTAATTCCTAGCAGTGAAGGCAATATCAGGGCTAAAGAAAACTCAAAACTAATTGCAATTCCTATGAGAAACAAGGAAGGAAGAAGGAAAGGCAAGGTTAAATTTCAGCAAACAGATACTGCAGCATGAAGTGACAGAGATGTGGGCACAGTCACGTACCTGGGAGGGGTGCTGGGGCAGAGGGAGGTGCTGGTAGGTGAGGATGGTCCAGGTGTTGTGTTAGGCTGCTCAGCTGCCAGCCACAGCTTGTTGTGAACTGTGCCAGTCCCATCTGTTGTGTCCCAACTCTTGCTGTGCTCTTCTTTCTTGCAGATGCCTTATCTGCTCCTGAACCCGTCCATGCCAGAGATAAGGCCTCGAATGTGCCCGGTGTTTTTTGGAGAAAGCATTGAGGTCAACCCTGAGCCCGTGCAGGAAATCAGGTACAGATGGGACTGGGTGGGTAGATGGGGATTTCTGTCTTTTTTCTGGTGCTTCTGCCAAAAAATTAAAATGTGTTTACAAATGGGAGTCATGGTTATTTTGAGGGAAAGGGAAGGACAGGTGGGAGGGTAATTCCTGAACTAAAGCCTCTGACAGCAACACAGGCAGAGGGGAGGAGGCAAGAACTGGAGGGAGGTTTTAACAGAAGGCAGCTTTCCTTCCAAGGCCAGCTAAAATCCAAGGCAGTGAGAGAAAACCATTACCATCTGTGGGCTCGATGGCCTCCACTAAGTAAGCTGATGGTCTTCATATTGTTCCCAGATGACTTTTATCTTCAGAAGAAGCAACACCCTTCTAATTGGCACCTGTTTTTTTCACTCTTGCCACAGAGAAACCAACATTAGACAGCTCACAGAGACTGAATGAGCTCCTCTGTGTGGGGAGATGGTCCCTCAGGCCAATGATGGAGATGTTCTGCCCTCCTGTGGGGCTGTGGCTGATGGATAAACGTTGGTCTTTGCTCTTCTTTTGCTCTTTTGCTGATGTGGAATGCACCCTGCAAACAGCATGGAGCACTTACACACGGCTTGGGGCAGGGACAGTGATTGTAAACCCTTTCAACCTATGCAGAATTCTCTCTGGAAATGTACCCCAGTAAATCTCTGCTGGCTGAGGAACTGCCAGCGGGCATGTTTTTATGGTGATTACATCGGAGCCTTGTTTTATGTGTGCTGAATGACTTGCTTACACCCTAGCTGTGCAAAATACATTACAGCAGCTCAGATTACACGCGGTGCACAATCAGTCAGCCCCCCTCTGGGTGGAGGTAATGACAAGCACACACCCAGCTTTTAATCTTTTTTACGTGGAGCTGCACATTCCTTGGCTGCTGATTGCTGGAGGAGCGTTTGGGGAGCGAGGAAAACAGTGGAAGTCCTGCTGTTCCCCATGGCTAGGGATTCCAGAAAAAGCCCTTTTTCTGGCCCGCTGTCTGCACATCCTTTCTGGATGACTGCAGAAAAAAGGCAGGGCTGTGACATCCTACCTTTTGTGGTTCTTCCTCTGGTGGCCAATTCCTTTGAGACCAGTGGCTTGGGTGTTGGGCAGCCATAGCCCACAATATCCCTTTGCTTTCCCTGCTCTTTCAGCATTGCTTGGATTTTTTGTAGGCTCCAAAAACCAACCTCACCCCTCACCTCCCAGCGCTCAGATTTTAGCTGGTTTGGGCATTTTTGTGCAAGGATGGCAAGGTGGTATAAAAGAAAGACAAACAGCCTTCACAGCTCGACAGGTCCATCAGAGAGTTTGTCTGCCTCCAGTGCAGCTCTCAGGGCTGAGCTGAGGCCCCAGTGGTGAAAATCAGAGGAAGGAGAGCAGCTTGGAGGTTGTGCAACAAGGTGTCTTCTGCCCTGGTGTGACCACATTGCAGAGAAGCTGAGGTGGATTCACAGCAAGGTGAGGTTCCAACAAGACTCCCCAGCAGCACAGAGTCCTCTTGGCTTTGGGTTGTAGAGCTGGCATCTCCTCCAGCATCAGTGCAGTCAGAGGTGGTAAATGCTGCCAGCTTCGAAGGGTTAGTGAAGAGTCCTGCCTGCCTCGCCTCCTCTGCTGCCCGGGCTGTGCTCCTGATACCTTGCTGTCCTCCGCAGGTGCAATTCCGAGGTGAAGTACGACTCGGAGAAGCACTATCGGGACGACATCTTCTACGGCCCCATCCCCACGGTCACCACCTACAGCGAGACCGTCATCGCCGCTCCCAACTGCACCTGGCGCAACTACAAATCCCAGCTGACCTTCGAGCCCCGCCAGAAGCCGGTGAGGTTTCAGAGCACGACCATCATTTTCCCCAAGCGTGCCAAGAACATTTACCGGACCACCCTCAACTACAGCTTGGGTTGTGCCAAGCGCTGGTTCGCCTCCAGCGTGCAGCTGGAACTGTGTGAGGAAACCAACGCGGGCGCCGCGTCCGGCGAGTCCCTCTGATCCGCCGGCGGCCCCCGCAGCGCCGGGGCTCTGCCTGGGCCTTGCCTGGTGGCGACTGAATATTCATGGCTGGAGAGCAGCTCTCTCCAGCGAGGCTGAACTGGCTGGGAGGAGGCTTGCAGGGGCACAGGATGGTTTTGATCAGTGAGAGGCTGGCTTGTGTTTCGCGACGTTCCTGACATTCGTGATCTGGATTTTATTTTTGGGGTTGGTTTTTTTTTTTTTTATCCCCCGCTGCCCCCCGAGCGTATCTATTTTTGGCTTGTGTTTAGATGAAATCAAGATGACAAAGGACCCTGTTATCCATAGCAGGATGATGCCTTCTGAGCTCTGTAGGTCTCGTCTAGTACATAGGTGAGAGTCACTGTAAGCTTCAGAGCCTGTTTTGGTCTCTGCAAAGGGAAGGCCAACTGCAGAGTTAGCATCTGGTCAGCCCAGCACACACCAGGCCAGGTCTCTTTCAGAGCTGAAATGCAGAGGTGGTGATTATTTGTACCAGTATGTCACAGCTTGCTCCAACAGCTCACCTCAGTGAGAGCTGCCCTATTACAGCACCACAGTCACCCCACTGCCTGAGAGGAGTGGAGACTGTTGCCCCAAGAAAAAGAGGATTTAAACAGGTTCCCCAGCTCTTGTTTTCCCCAGCTGAATGTTTGTATACCATAATCAGAGCACAGCACAACCAGGAGATGGGAGAAAGGCCTGCTCTGATGCACAGACACATCTTCTGTGAGCCCAGCCAGGAGTAAGCAGGGAGACTGAGGAAAATGAACAGCTGAAGGGCTTGTTTCTAAAAGTGACTGAGAGATTTAGGAGCCCAGTGCCCTTTTATCAAAAGTACTGTCAGACCAAGTGTGCCATGCTGCTCACTGCCTCTAACACCTAATTTAAGGGATCTGTATGCACTTGCAGCCCTTCTGAGTTTCAAGGTGTGGCTGTATTGCAGAGAGGAGTGTAGAGCAGGAAGATGCTCCCTGGCTTCTTTGAAGCCAGGGCAGGGTTAACTCACCCTCTCAATAGTTTCCATATTTGTGGCATGGGCAGCTTTTCTGCCTGTAGAGGAGCAGCCAAATTTTCTCAGTGTAGAGCTTGAAGGATTGAAGAGCCCAAATCCGTCCAGCTTTTCCTTAATCAGCCAGGCTACAGCACTAAAGCCAGGTACTTCATAAACAGCTGAACTGTCTCTGCAAAAGGACCAAGAAACAGTGAGCAGGAATCAGTGCAGCCATCCTAAGGTAAAACATTCCCCACTCATGAATCCCATCTCCTGGTATAGCTTCACTTCGGTCCCTTGCTGAAAATCTGCAAGAATCCGGATTCCCACAAACATAAAACTTCTGAAAGTGGCACAGAATTGTCTCCAGAAATCTTACCAAGAATTTTTGCACGCTGCACAGACTTAGAAGTAACCACACAGCTCCGGAAATTAATTTCCAGCTTTCTCTCTTCTAAACTTTCCATTTTGTTCCTGACTTGCTGTGAGTCTGATGGAGTTATTTCAGAACACAGCTGAGCAGCCAAGTCAGAAAGCCTATTAACAGTGTCAACAAGAGGTAGCTGATTGCCCAGAACAGTTGACGCACAAACCCACTGAGATTAAAAAAAAAAAGTCTGAAAAACTTGAAAAAATAATAAAATTAGTGGCATATAAAGATACTTTTTCCATCAGTTTCAAAAAGCAGTTGGTAAATATGACCAGAACTGTGACCTTTATGAAACAGAGTTCTCTTGTTTAAAATGTAGCACAGTTTTTCCACCAGAGGTAAATATAAAGTCTTTAAATACAAACTTCAGTCCCGACAGCTGAAGCATCATTAGTGCTGAAAGATGTGTGTTATGGCAGTGCTGAACTCTGCCTCTCTACTGGGAGTTGGGACTTGGTAGGAAGAAACCTCTCAAAGGATTTCCAAGGCTTCCACCTACTGTTGAATTCTTTACAGCAACACAAACAAGGATTATATTTGTTACTGGTCAGATTCTGCTGTCACTGTCTGTCAGCATCAAAGCCTGGAAAAGCAGCATCTGCCTCCAGAGGGATTATTATGCCTGGAGCAGCCCTTCTCCCCAGGGCTCCAGCAAACAGCAGAGCTGGCTTGGGCAGCAGGGAGTTGGTGCTTGGATGAACATAGTCCCAGTGCTGTGATGCACTTACTTGCTAGTTCATGTTGAGATCTGTCCTGTTGGCCATGTGCTGAGGGAGCCTTGGGAGCACGGGGAATCCTCCTCTGCCTTCCTGGGGACACTGGAGGGCTCAGTGCCTGCATCCCTGAGAGCCTGTGCCAAGGGGCAGGTCTCCAGGCTGACAGCAGTGTGATCCAGGTCCAGAAGCAAGGCCAGTACTCACACCCAGGAGATCCCTGCACGATGACAGAGGGGACTGATGGAGGCAGGCTGGCCTCAGTGCTGAGGGGATGCCACACTCTCCCTGTTCTGACCACATATCAGGCTTTGCTCCTTTTAACAGCTGCATTCTTCCCTGCTTCAAGCACAAAGCTGCTGTCCTTGATCATGCTGGTCTTTGACTGGGACAAGTTTTTCCCAGAAAAATCCCTTTCACTGTGACTGGCTGCAGGTTTCTGCCCACTCTCTCCACTGTTGGTTCTGTTTCCTAAGTATCAGCTGCAACAGTAAAAGAGAATTCAAGGCAAGCCAAAACAACATAGAGTGCAAATACAAATCCAGCAGAGAGACTCAACCTCAACCTGGACTTTCACCACACAGGGAGAGGGGCTGCTGAGGCAAAGTCTCACAGGTGGATGTGACCCTCAGGAGGGTGCAGTGGAGGGCTGCATCCTTGGCACTGGAGGGTCCCACACGCCCAGCCCTGGCCTCTTTGAAGATTCATACTTTGTTTTCTCTGCAAATACACTAGAAGTGACCTAACATGCTCCTGCTCCTTTGAGAAAAAGCAGCTTTTCTGGTCTTGCCATTTTAGGTAAAAAAAAAGAAGAGAGAAAGCAACTTGGGTTTCTAGGCTGCTGAACACATTTTGAGCTGTGTAGCCACGGTGACTATGGTGGGACTATCACCCTGGACCACATTCAAACTGGGACATTGCCAAGGGACTGAGATCTGGAGAATTTTTTGAAAAACCCCTTCTTGTATGGTGTCTCCCATGGGCCCATCACAAGCTGCTTTTCTTCTCAGCAAAAGCTGGTGTTGGAAAGGGACTTTGTTTTTCCCGAGGTCAAGGAAACCACAGAGGGTCAAGCCTTCACCCTTGCCTGGGCACACATCCCAACCTTCCTGCCCACTCTGTCCCTGCTGCTCCCATCCCTGTGGCTGGGTTGGGCAGTGGTAGAAAAGCCAAAGTTCATCTTACTCATGACTGGGAAAAGTGATGACTTTTTTTTTGTTTTGCTCAAACACCAGAAACCGAATTGCGTTTTTGTGTTGCCAGTGAAGAATCACTCTGGGCAGCCAGGAAGTGCCTTGTGCCACACCTGAAGTGTGTTTGTGCATCTGGAAGGAACAATTAGTCCCACTAGGGAGGTGCTTTTCATCTAACTGGAGTGGTGTTAATCTCAGCCAGCAGATCTTTGTTCCTGTCTGTTTTCTCAGAGATAACAAATGATAAATTTGGACCATGGAAAGGTGAGTTTCCTTGAACACCTGGGACTGTGGCTACACTATTTCTCCCCAGAATCCTGATGTGCACGTTGCCCACAGCTCTGCAAGCCTGATGGGTAGTCAGACACTGCCTTTATCTTTTTTTTGACAGGGGGAAGATTGTTTTTCTCAATATGAAAAGTCCCTATCTCAAAAGTGGGGGGGGTCTCTCTCCCCTTCATCCCTATGATTCTTTCGCCCTGGAATGCAACAGAGTACACTCATGTCTGGCCTGCCTGCATTGCTGTCATTGCATTTGGGGCCAAAAAGATGAAACCCTAACCAAATATTGAACTTTCAGAAGCTGTGGAATATGTTGCACAAACCGCAGAGAACAACTTTGACCAAAAGTTTACTGCTTGTCTTTACTTTTTTGCCTTTTTATTTTTTTTTTTCCTTCCTAAGCCAGCGCTACTTTCCTCAATGTGAAATACAGACAGATTTGCACCCTGGGTGCACACTTTCTGGGACTGATGAAATGGTGTTTGGGTGTTGATAGCAGTGTTTGAGTGAGCTGCTGGTCAGAGAAGTGAATGCTATTTACTATTTATGTTGAGTGTGTCTTAAAAAAACAAATGGGAAAGGTCACCAGAAGGCTAATGAGCAAAAAAGACTTTGTAGAGCAAACTGAAGACTAAAGACTGTGTGAGTCTGACATGGAGGTGAATGGTTCTGTGTGTGTGAACACTGTGAGCTAGGATATTTAGCCATTGTGGGTTTAACCTGAAGGCATCTTTGCCTTTTTTAGAGCTGAGACAAAATCAGATCCATCCTCCTTCACAGTCCTTCAGTCCTGCTGAAGTCTGTGAGCATCAGCATTCCCCAGGCTCACGAGGTACTTTGTGTGTGTATCAATCAAACGTGCACAGAGCTGTGCCTCTGTGGACATGGGGGAATGCTTTATAGGGCATGATGGATCTCCTGGTGGGATATTCAGATTTTTATTGCCAGATAAAGTCTGCTCCCTGAGGATCACCTGATCACTCACAAACTGATCTGTTCTGAACATCTCCTCTAAAGCTCTATAACCATTGGATTTTACAAGTCTTGGGAGGCACTAATTCTTTTTCAGATACTGTAATGGCCATCGAAATGAGCAAAGTATCCTATCATGAATTGTGACCTAAGGATGGGATTGAAAGGTGTTGGAAGGTTAGAGGAGGAAGAAGAGAACTTATAAGTGGTGGAAATGCATAAGGATGTGTCATATTTTTATTTTTGTAAGTCTGATTCTCTAAGTGCTTGTAAAGTACTTTACTGTTGTATATGTGGTGATGCAGTAGCTCACAATATCCTTTTATTTTTGTATATTCCTTCCTCCACCATAATCCCTTTCTGTTCAACTCATAGAGAGTAATTTAAGAAGACAAAATTTATATATCGTAATAAAATGCTCAAACCCTCGTGCTGATGTATGCAGAGTTTCCTTCCCCTTCCATATCCTTTTACTTGGTGCCTAATTCCCTTTTTCCATCCAGAGGGAACGTTTCTGGTACCTATTTCTGTAGATTTCAGCCCAGCTCCTGTGGATGGGTGCCTGTGGCACAGTCAGTGCTGTGATGTGCAAACCCTGCTCTCTGTGCCCAGGGAAAGCTGAAAAGCTGAGGAGGAACTCTGAGGCAGTTTTACCTTTCAGGATTTCAGTTTCAGTTGTCAGTTTGACCATTTCTTTGCTCTGAATTTCCCTCTTCAGCTTCATCTTGTTCTACCCAGCTATGAAGCCTTGGTGTTGAACCTAGACAATTCCTCTCCCAGCTTTTCCGTGGCCTTCAAGGGCAGGAAGAACCCACACAATGCTTATTTCACATCCAGGTATCCACATTCTAGTGCACTACTGGATTCCCTCCTGTGTCCTGGCTTCCCAAATCATGGTGGTGGATGGGGCTAAAACCCTGCCTGGCCATGGAGTGCATTTTAAAGCCATTGCTGTAAATGCCTCAGGCTCACCAGGCAGCCCTTAGCAGAGCACTCCTTTGTCTTCCAAGACCCAAGATGTCTGCAGGGAGAATCTGACACTAATCCTTATGGAAAAATCATTGGATTTATAGGGATGAAGTCAATGGGCTTGGATGCAAACAAGCTGTAAAACTCTAAGGAATGGAAAGGAGAAGCAAAGCCGTGTTATGCAAGATGCTTGCTTCAGCTGCAGGGTAAGTGCCCGTGTCCTCATCCCAAGCTTTTTGACACAAATCATGGCTGAACTGCTCCTGGGAGGAAGGATGGGAGACAAGCTCATGGCTAAGGACCTGAGGAAACACAACACCGTGGAGAAGGCAGGGGTTGGTCAGGCTGGGTGAGCTCACTGGCTGACACCCAAATGCCAGATGAAGGACATGTGCATCCACTCCTGCTGTTTAAATAAAACCATAAAATGGGAATGCTGTCCAGTGGAGATTCCTGAGGTGGCAGCTAAATCCTCAGCAGCAAAAGCAGTATTAGATGCAGGATATGTGTTTTGGCAAGTGTGCTCAGATGAGCTAACCCCTAAGCTAGTGGCTTTTACTGTGCTAGTTGGATGTTGTAAATTTAAGCAGATGATGCTTGGTATTAGTTTTGCTCCTGGGATATTTCAGAGAGTAATTGCACATATCTCTGAGGGATTACAAGGTGCTGAAGTTATAATGGATGGACTTTGAATTTAAACTAGATGCCTTTAGGAACAGAAGGAAAGGTTTAGGCTGGTTTTACAGACAGCAAGAATGCTGAATATAAAATGCCAAAAGCCTCACCTAAAAGAATTTGCTGATTATGAGCAGCTACAAATTAAATAATAATAAAACCCCACATGGCTAGGATCCCTATTCCACTCAACAAAGCAGAGCTGTAAGGATACAATAGATGCCTTCCTCAAATTTCATTTCACAGCTATTTACAGTTAACAAACAATGGGAAGATTTGCCAGAGAAAGAGCCTCACCTGATCCTGGAGCAGTAAAAACATCCCCCTGCTGCCAAACCATCAGTTCCAATACCACGTGCAAGACCTTAGGCTGGGTCTTTGCCCTCCATCAGCCCATGGCAATGTCACAGCCTGGACCTGCAGAAGTGTCTTTGAAGTTCTAGGCAATGCCAAGCAGCTGGAGGTGATACTGTCCTCAAAAGTGTCAGGAATCTCTTGCAGTGCAAAGGAAGCATGCCTGGAGTGATGGCCACCTGTAGGAACTGTCTCCTCTGGCACAGGGCACTGATCTGCCACTTAATCCATCTCTGGGGGAGACTGGAATGGGAGACTGTCACAGCAGATACCTCTCTGTCCTCTGAGCTGACCCTGTGGCTTCACAGCTATCTCCCCTTAAAGCATTCCAGGCTGACTGAACCCACCTGGGATGCTTTAGATGCAGCTCTGCCACCTCCTCGTGCCCTGTGCCACAGGTCCAGTGCCTCAGGGGCACCTTGGCTTCAGCAACTGAGCCCCCAGGGTGGCTGCACGGGGCCTCTGGATGCTTGGCATGGTGGCAGGATGGTGACTTCCAAGGCTGGCACTGCCAGCTGCCCTCAGCAGTGCCTGCCCAGCCATGGGATGTGGATCCAGTGCTGGTTTCCATCCCATTGCTTGCTGGAGCAGCTCCCACTGCAGATGCAGACCCTGCAAATGCTGCACAGCCTGGCAGGAACGTGGCTTGGCCACCACACTGCTCATCCCAGCTCTGCTTCTAAATCCCCTGGTCTGGTGACACTGGAGAGGAGCAAGGACCTGCCCCAGGGCTGTGCATCTTCTGCCAAAGCACTGAGTCTCCTTCTCCTGGCAACAAGCCCAGCCACAGCAGGGAAATTAATGCAGGAATGGCTTGTTCTCAAGTAGGATAAAGGGTCCTGGAACTGCTTTTTTGGGGTGTAAGGAGGGAGTTTTATGAGCTCTATTTTCTGCTTCTAATAATGATACTGGAACTAAACAGTTCCACGCCTTGGAGTCCTCGACAGATGGGGAGTTCACATCTATGAGGATGAAAATGCTCATCCTGCCAAGCCTTTGATTCTCATCGTATCCTTCCTACCCTACAAACAGGCGGACAGCACATTTCTAGCATAAAAATATCCTCCTCTCCAGCTAACCACCTCCAGATTCCCTTCCTGAGCCTGTTCTGAGCCTGGTGATTAGACAGTTCTATATACATAAACATTCAGATCATCTCCCCAAGGTTCTTCCTGTCTCACAAGCAAATCCTGAGACCAGCAGCTATTTGCAGCTCCTTGGAAGGCAAACGGGCTCCTTGCAAGTTGACTGCTGTGGTTGGGGCTCTCCTGTGCACCTCCCCAGGGCTCCTGGCTGCACCCTCCCACCACAGGACACTGAAATGCCCATCACCTCCTTCTCCGGAGAACAAACTGCTCCAAACACCCCATGGTGCCAAGGGACTGCATAGACCGGGAAGCATTTTGGACTGGGATGGACTTGGAGTGCCTGGGCATAGGCACACTTGCAGAGGGAGGTTGCAAAGCCACGCCAAAACCCACACAGAGCAGTGGAGGAATGAACAACAGACGCACACACGCGTGCAAACTGCTTTCTCTTTGATGGAGGATTGCAGAAACATTACCTTCCCCAGGGGCTTTGCAGTGAAATAACCTGATTATTCATGAACCAGCCAGAATCATCAATCCCTCGTTTATCATTTTCAACATAAATAATAAGGGCAAGAGAGGAACGCACCAGCAATAAACTAGTTATAGATGTAGTGCTGAAATCTGCCCATATCCTTTATATATGCCCCACTCACTGATAACAAACAGGGATCCAGCTGACTCCTCGCCTGATTCCTGAGCGTTGGATTACAAAGGACACAAGCCAGCACTCAGCTCCATGCGAGTGAAAGTCCATTTGGCGCTCGCGTGGGCGGCCAGCTAGGAAATGGCAGCAAATTTAAAAAAAACCCACATTTGTCTTGCTGACAAATGCCTCCAGGAAATAAAAGCCTTTGTTTTCTTCTTTGACCTCTTCCACTCACAGATGGGTTTTGCTGTGCTTCCGACAGCGATTTTTTTTCTTTTTTAGCGCCTGCACTTCCAGGATATCAATTTTATCTGCTGACGAGCATGGCTTGGAGAGGCCACAATGCACATCATATTGTGGGCCTGCTGTGGAGCAGTAGGATGGCCTTGGAGGGGCAGAGCTGGGGTTTTAACTTCAAGTCCAGCTGCTAATGAAGCATTTTAGGATGGCAGCGTCTCTTGGAGCATGCTAGGCTGGTTGAGCACCTGAGACAGACATTGACCAGGAGGAGAGAGCACCCAGAGCCAGTCCCTCAGTATCTGGGAGAGGAGCTGAGCATCCTTCCAGCTGTGGTCTGAGCCTTTTTTCCAAGTGGACTGAAGGTGGAGTGGAGCAGGGGATGGGGGAGCAGCCTTTGAGGCTCGGGGTGCTTTGCTAAGCAGAGCTCTGCCCTCACTCTGCAGAACCTTCCAGAGTCCCCCGGGACTCGTTCTGGCAGCGCCAGCCCCGTGTGTGAGCCCAGCCGTGGCTGAGGCACTCTGGTAATGAGCCACGTGTTCCAAAGGCCTCCAGGCTTGGCAGCAGCCAGCAGGGACCCTCTGGAGCCCGGCTCTGCTAACGGGCAGCCCAGCTCAGCACTTTCTGGGAAGGTTTCCTTTGGCCTCCCCCTACCACTCACTTCACTCCTCCAAGGGTCTCCCCTCTGTGTGCACTCCAAAAGAAGTGGGGAGGGGAACCACAGTGTGTTTAAACACTGCCTAATGGTGAAGAATAACATCTGGAGAACAGCCTTGCCCTTCACAGGGAGAGTCCTCCACCTCCACATCTCCCAGCAGGGAACAGATCCAGAAGGAAACCATCAGCTCAGCACTGGGACCAACTCTCCCCATGGGTGCCACTGGCCTGGGACAGCAGCCACTGACCAGGGGATGGCAGGTACCCAAGAGCCCTGGAGAAGTGGGTGGCTGGCTAAAGCCACACTCACTGCTGGGAGAATTTGGAGAGTAAGGGAAGCTCAGCAAGGGGTGACTCCTTGCCCTAACCCTAACTCACTCCCCCAGGAAATGGGCACAGGAGAAACCTGCTTCACTCGAGCCTGTTTCTGCAGAGGTTCTTCCAGCCAACATTAACACACTCTGCTTCACTTCCCAGCATGGCCCGGGGCAGAAAACAACATCTGAACCTAATAAAAAGGCTGCCCTCCCCCTCAAAGGGACCCAAGAGTAACCTTTGCTGTTTGGTTTCCAAGCTCTGCTATTTGGTTTCTCCTTCAGCAGTGGATGGAGGAGGCAGCTCCAACTCAGGGGTTCTGGCCGGCCTGAAGGGAGGCAGGATGTTCTGGCAGCCCGTGGAGACTGGTAGCTTAAAAATGAGTCCAGTGGGGTGGAGATAGATGGGTTTCAGTGCTAAGGAGCCAATTGTGACATCTCACTGGAGTACAGAACTGGGGTATAAGGCTGCCCCTCTCCCTTGAACAGAATGGTGCTCTTTTTCAGTTCCAAAAACACAAAAGCTGGAGATGGCTCTAAGCCAAGGCCCAGGATTAACATCCCCATGGGGGAAAGCTCTGCTTTGGTCCAACTGCAATGCAGATCCAGACCTGGCACCCATCTTCAGGCACACACCAACCAGGTTCCTCATATCTGACCTCTGGCAGCTGCTTTGCTTTCTGGAAAGGGCTCAGGACGAAGCAGCAGCAGAAAATACTCCTGGGTCTTGGGCAGAGCTGGATCAGGATTTCACAGCTGAAGTCTGGACTTTTGCAAACAAACACCCGAGTCAGTGGAGTGCAAACCTCCTCAGAATCCCTGTCTCACTGGAGCTGATTTGGGGCCCATCAGGCTGCACCTGCTGACAGCTGCACAGAGCACTTCGAGGAATACACTGAATTAGGATGGAGTGTCTTCAACAGCAACCTCCTGGATGGTGCTGCTCTGTTATTTGAAATGAAACCTTCCCTTCCTCCCATGCCATTGGAGGCAGGAGAGGAACCCCCAGGAGCTCCTGGGGCTGCCCCTCTCCCACAGGCACAACATTTTCCACAAATAATGACCTGCAGCCTTATGGAACAACTGCCTGTGGGTGAGACCTCAGAACCTCCCCAGGGCTCCTGCTGGCTCCATCAGTTTCCTCAGCATCTGCTCAGGAGCACTGGGGCTGCCCTGGCAATTAATAATGACTAATCTAGATGCACCATGGTTAGCATGGCCAGTGTGGTCAGCATCTCCTCTGCCCTGACTTACCTCAGCAAATACTGCAACAGTTTTCTCCAAGCTGAACATGCATTAGTCATCAAAGAGATTGCAAATTACTAATAAATATGAAAAGAACTTGGGGAGCAGCAAAAAATTCTGGACCAAGATCAGTCTTTACTGACAACTGCTGCTTTTCCTAAGCAAAAGTACCCTGCAGAGTTTAAAACAGCATCTGACTTCAAAGCAGACAGCTCTCCAGATGGAGCTTACACCCCTGCAACACCCTGTGCTTCGTCAGGTTCTGTGCATTTACAGAAGGACAGCGGGATTGTTTCCAAAGAAGGGAAGCACAGCAGCCTCTTCCCAAGCCAGAGACCTGGAGCAGTGTGTGACCCCACGATGCTGGTGGTGAAGCTGATCTCTGGGCTGGCCTCCTGAGCACCACGGGCAGCCCTTTGTGCCTGGTCTCCTTTTACAAGGGCCAGCAAGAGGAAAGCCTCACCTGTCAGCTGTGTCTGCAGCTGGACATGAGGGGGGTCCCTCCTCAGAAGGGTCCGGACATCCTCCCGTGCTGGTTCCACAAAGAGCTGTTTGCAGCACAAGGATTTCACCTTTCAACTCTGTTTTGGCAGATTTCCAGTTCAGGGCATGCAGGCAGATGCTGTGAATTTCACAGGGGTGGCTTTGGTCACCCTGGTGCCACCAGGGGAAGGGACCTGCAGCCCAGCAGGGTCTGGCAATGTCCCATGTGCTGGTGACTGCTCAGACTTCACCTCCCCAGGCCCCCTGCATCCTGTGTGTCCATGGATTTAATTTCAGGAGTATTTCTGCAAAGCTGGCTGGTTCATCTGTGGTTTATTTGCCTGTGCTGCAGGCCCCCAGCCCCCTTGCCCTTCAGTAACACCAACACCAATCTCAGATCACTCCAGATACAACTGCTCCAGCCTCCTGTCGGTGGCCAGTGATTTATTACCACTCCACTGCCTGGAGTCCCGACAAATCCTTCTTGATAATTGCAGGAGGCCAAAAAAATGAGAGGATAAATAAACCTGACAATTAATTCAGCTGTTATTCACACATGACACTCGTTCCCAAATCTCTTACGAACCCAATTTTCCCTGGATGGCACAGAAGCCAGGCAGAGCTCAGCCAGCCTGGACACCTCTGCCCAACATCCTTCAGGGTCCCAGTGCTGATAAGAGCCAGGCACCCACCAAAAGCTCCTCTATTTTCCTTCCAAGTTACTCGCCAGCCTACTCCGTTTCATCTCCTGCCAAGATCAGCTCTTTAGCCCTCTGCATCATTATCACAGAGCATATATAATTTCATGGCAAATCACAAGAACTGATGAATGGCTATTTGGATTGCAATTGTCAGGAGAGTATAAAACGCTTCCTGCTGTACAGAGCCCAGGAACAGCCCCGGGCCAAAGGCTCAGCTGGGGCCGGTGTGTGAGGGCTGTGGGCCACCATTGTGGGAGGACATAGGGCTGGGTGTGCTACCAGCACAGGTATTCTGCTGTGATTTGAATCCTTTTTTAAAAAAAAACTAAAAATCTTGCCCTGCTGGTACCCCAGCTGCATCCCACTCCATTGGTACTGGTACCAGTGCAGTGTCTTGGGGTGCAAATTCCACCTCAGGCACTTTTCCCCTGCTCTTGTCACTTAACTGGGGCTAGCTAAAAATAAAACAAAAACCAAAAAAACCCCATCTTCTTGTTTTAATTCTTCCCAAAAGAAAAAAAAAACCTCTCTAATCCTGACTATACACCGATTCATTAGCAGGAGGTCACAATGCTCCTGCACCTCCTCAGTCTGTCCAGGGCAAAGGTATCAGGGGCATCTTTTATCTTCCCTTTCCCCTCAAAAACTCCTGTCTGCCACTTGAAATACAAGTGAGTTGATATCTTTTTATCGCTGGTTTTCAAAGCCATCTGCTTTTGTCCAATTTCATTTTCATCTCTTTATGTAAGAGCTTTGCAAGTAGACCTAAAGTTTTTCCATCATTAAATTCCTAAGTGCTGGCCTTGAATTTGGAGTTTTCCCACCTTCTGTTTCTTCAGCATCAGTGGGAATTATTGACCAGGGAGACAGCTGTCATCCCCAGTCAGCATTTAAACCCTGATGAGAGAGGTTGAACAGCCCAGCTCCTGCTTGTACTGGTTATTAACTTACTCTAATTGCCTTCAGAGTGGCAAAAACCTTTCCATGAAGGTTTTTCAACAAAATCACAGGTCCCACGAGATCTTTAGGCTGATTTTTAGGAGCCAGCAGTATCTGCCCAGTGCATTGCCACGGCAGATGGTTGCTGGAGACGCACAGGGAGACAGGAGGAGGCAGATTTGGTCAGGGTGGGTACATACCTGGAGGGATCTCAGAAGGTGTCTCAGCAGTCCAGATGATCCAGAGTGAATCTCAGCAAGAAAGAAACCTTTTGGATATCCCTTGGGCAGACAAAGCAGTCAGGCAGTGCTGGCAGAAGGCAGAGATACACCCAGGCTGAAATGCTGCTGTGCTCAGGAAAACACCAGTTGTGTAAAATCCATTCCTGAGCCCCAGAAAAAGCAGCAGAAGGTCCCCAAACCACCTAACAGCCACTCAATGAACTAAATTCCATAAAATCATCCCCTCCAGCTCAGTGACTTCTACTCATTGCTCCCCAGCTTATGGCATCACTGTGGGAGGGGACTTGAGGACTCCCAGCTGAAGTTAATCACACCCCATGGGACAGGTGTTGGAGGTTAAGCAATTTAGACCCACAAGTAGATCCCAGGGCTTCTTAATTAGCCTCATTAGCCTCCCCCAAAATTTCCAACAGCCCTGGGTGAATGAGACAAGGGTTTAGGGGTGCTCACTGTGGCCCCATACATGGCAAAACACCTGCTGCCACCACCCCTTGGTCCCCTCAGCCCACTTTACCTTGGACACCCCATCAGTGCCAGCACAGGGGTCCCTTAACCACCCCCAGCCCCCCTCACCTGCAGCCACCTCAGCTGCCCCTGAGCAGCTCATCCTGCCCAGGCTCACACCCTCCCACGGGCCGGAGCTGCTTTCTGCTGCCAAATAAGTTTTGGGTTGGGTTGGTTAGTTTGCTTTTTTATTATTTAACCAGCACGGCAGTGGTCGCCCACTGTCCCCCACGGCTCGCCGAGCACAGAAACAGTGAACAAACCCGTCACCTTTAGCAGAACCCCCTCCCCTCTGGAGCAAGCTGTGGAATTATTTACACCTGGTGGTCTCTGCACAGCCCCAGCTGGTGTACAAGTCCCTCCACAGCAGCTGTGCACAGCCTGGGTACACACAGAGAGCTTTTCCCCTCCCCATACAGCTCAAGAGACAAATTGTCCAGTGATTTGTTTGCGTTTGTACAAGTTACAAAGTTGGTAAACGTTTGAGTTTAAACTCGGGGTTTTGGAATAGCTTAATGTGAGTTTTTCCCGGATTGCATGAGGAGGTGCAGTCAGACCCTGCCGTGAGGTTTTAGGGATGCCTCAGGGGGACAACGAGGGCCAGAGGGGAAAGACCACAACCTACAGGAGCAGCAGCTCCTCCTTTCCCAAAACCACGCTCCCCTGGGTCCACATCTGAGCAGGTGAAGTGGGGCCACCCCCCTGCAGCCTCCCGGGCCCAGGGGATCCCCCCCAAGCTGCTCTGGTCCTCCTGCCCACACACTGCCAGCTCATTAATCTGACACTAATTAATTAATCCGCAGCAGGACGATCTCTGCTCCTGCACCACAGCAAGGGGGCTCAGAGCTCCCCAGTGGGAGCTGCTGCTGCTCCAGGGCTCCCTTCAGAGTCCCTCCATCGCTGTCCCTGCTGCTGCCAGCGACAGCAGGGGCTGGCTGGGGATGGAGTGCATGGGGACACCCAACAATGGAAACGCACCAAGACACAGAATGCCAAAAACAAGCAGTGCTGTGGCCAAGCGTGGGGCTGAGCTCTCGACAAGGGGGGCTCCCCAAGAGCAGGATCCCCCTGGAGCAGAACCCACCTGGTCCTGGCCTCAGCTGGTCTCCGTGGGCTGCTCCTCCAGCCTAGGGCAGGCGGGATGGGGACACATGGCACAGCCGGGGCCTGAGCTCCTGCAGAGTTGGGAACAGCAATGTTGTCGTGTTCCCCCCACTCAGGAACAATGCCCAAGGATCCCACCGAGCAGGGGGGTGAGGCTGCTGGAGCCCTGCAGCACTTCGGTGTCACCAGTGTCACCCCAGCACCTGCATGTCCTCGCAGCCCTGTGCCCTCCTGCACACACTGCCCTGCCCATCCATCCATCAGCACTGAGCCACAAACCCCACAAGGGCTGAAACAACCTGACCAACACCTCAGAGCTCTCCTGCACAGCCTCAGGTGCAGCTGTGCCCTGGGCTCTTGGCCAGCCCCAGCCCCTCACCTTGCACACTTGGGAAACTGGAAATGAGAGAGGAACACGGCTCCGGGCTTCGCACTGAAGGGTGGCACAGCCTCTTCTCTCTCATCCCACGGCTCCGGGTGCTGCCTGTGCTGCTGGTGAACACCAACAGGGACTGCAACCCAACCCTGCCCAGCTGGGTGGGGACAAAAAGCCCTTCCTGCTGTCCCCACGCCCGGTGCAGGGCTGGCACGGGGTGCCCACGGGGTGAGAGGCCCCAAAGCCACCCCAGCACCTCCATCCCTGGAGTGCTGCTCCACCCTGCTGAGAGCTGTGGCACAGCCCCAGAGGCAGCAGCAGCTCCAGTGCCCTTCTCTGGCCAGGGCTCAGCCCTCGCTGGGTCGCTGGCAGGGTCTGTGGTGCCACTCTGCCAGCCCTGCACATCTGGAGACACCAAGCAGCACACAGTATTGCTACTGTGCCAAGTGGGAACTTTATTCTTTGTTCTGGTTGGGGTTTTTTCTGCTGTTTTTTTTCCGAATCAGCTAAGGAGGCGACTTTGAAGATGGGTCGGATTTGGATAATTCTTTTTTTTTTTCCCAGCAGAATCTGCAACATTTTAATAGCGTTTTGCCCAGACATCAGCTCTGTGAGTTTGTACAGCTCAGAGCCACGGAGACACCAGCAGCAATAACCTGGGAACGCAAAGACTTTCCACATCGCTTGTGCATTGTCTCGNNNTTGATTTATGCAGTTTTTTTGTTTTAAAAAAAAAAAAAAAAAAAAAAAGCACAACAGAAAAGACACAAACATTGATGAACATTTAAAAACCTGTACATTGTAAAAAAACAAAACAAAAAATAAAACCCAACAGGAAAAAAAAAAAATAAAAACAAAACAAACCCCAAACAAACAACAAACATCATCATTCTCTTGCTTTGAAATCAGAATCAACCTGGGAACGTTGCAGGGGGAAAAGAAAGATCCACGGGGAAGGTGACGGCGCCTGAGCCCGCGGGGCTGGGCCGGGCTGGGGCTCCTCTAGCGTATAGAATGCAAAGCATTTAATACATTTTATTTTTTTTTTTTCCTTTTTTTTTTTTTTC
>VZTB01015658.1:917584-945305 GCA_013397245.1 Thryothorus ludovicianus
GGTTTTGGTGTTTTTTTTTTTCTTTTTTTTTTTTTTTTTTAAATCTTTTCTTTAACCCGCTCAGAGTTTTGCGATTCTGAGGCACATCCCCATGGCCAGGTCCGGGTGGAGCATTCCCCCAGCCCGCTGCCAGCTCCGCAGGAGCATCCCCCGCGGGACGGTGCCGGCAGAGCGGGACGGACACACGGACACACGGACACACACGGTCCCTCTGGAGCGCGGGGGGCACCGCCCAGCACGGCTGCCAAGATCGAAGATGGGTTCCTTGGGTTTTGTCTCGTTAAGGCTTTTTTTTTTCTTTATCAGACCGAAGAGGATGCAGAAATTTCCAGATGTTGAGAAAGNGCTGGCACAGCGCTCCGGGGACCCGTCCCCTTGCAGCCCTACCTGCGGATGAGGGCCTGTCCTCCCAGACGCGGTTGGTGAGCGGAGTGCGGCGGTTGCAGTCGCCCTCCGAGTGCACCGAGGACACCGAGGGCGGCCGCTCGCCCGACGACAGACCCGGCGCCGGCGACTTGGCCTTGCGGCTGTTGGGTCTGGCGGCGATCTTTGGCTTCCCCCCTCCTCCTGCAAAGAGAGGCACCCGCTCGTCACCCGGCTCGCTGTGACAGCTCTCGGGGGCTTGGGGAAAGGGGGGTGCCGGGTTCCCAGCACGGCCCTTTTGGGAGCTTTGCAAAAAATGGCTTGTGGAGGGAGGGAAGCTCGCCCCGGGCCTTTGGCAGCACGGTGGGGAATGGCGATGGGAACGGCTGGAGGAGGGTTCTGCCCCTCCTGGGATGCTCCACTCTGAGGGTTGATGCCACCAAATGTCCCGTGGAGGGACCTGGGGCAGGACAGGCCGTGTGGCTTTGGCCATTTCCCTGCAGGATCTGCTCCTGAGCCGGCTCATGGCTCACGATGGAGCTCCGTGTGCTGCCCTCATGCACAGGCAGCGAGCCCCCAGGAGCTGTGTGGGTGCTGGAACCCTGGGCACACTCCCCATTCTCATGCTCTACATGGTCAGGACGGGTCTTTCATCCCTTCTTACAGCAGAATCCCTGGGGATGGGTGTTTAGCCAGTTTTTAAAAGGTTTGAAGCCTCTGTCAGGCAGGTGAGCCCAGATAAACCAGGGGGAGCCCCCCAAGGGGGAGGGATGGATGGGCTCTGCCTCCCACCCTGCCCAGCAGCAGGCAGCCTCCACCAGGCATGGGGAGGCACAGCTGGAAGAAGCTGCTGGTTTCATGCAGGAGCCAGAAAAGCTTTTCTGCAAAAAGCTTTAGAGTGCCTGGTGTTAGCTGACCCAGAGAGGTGTGAGCTGGCCTGGAGGGAGGTGCACGTGTGCACCCAGGATCTACTCCTGAGCCAGGGGCTCTGTGCCCGGATTCCTGAGGGTGACCCTGGGCAGTGGTGCCATGCTCTGTGTCCTGTATGTGTGGGGAAAATGCTTCCCCCATCCGTCCCTGGTCCCCCTCCTCCCTCCCTTTCTTAACTGGGGATTTGCATAACCACCCTCTCATCTTTGCTCAAGTCTCCCCAGAGCTGAGCAGACCCTGCCATGGGGCTCTGCAAGCCCCACCAGGGCCTGTGGGGCAGCTCACCCCCAGCTCTCCTCTCTTATCATTCCCCAGGCGTCACTTTTAGCTCCCTTACAATCTCCCTCTTGCTCCAGGCGCTGCCAGATCCCATTCCCCCTATCCCAGGTTGGATTCTGCCCTGACACTCCCAGAGACTGGAGTGGGGAGGGAAATGCCACCCTGCCCTGTGTCCTCCACACCAGCCCTTCTCAGCTCCTTCCTCAATTTTGGCAGCAGCAATCCCACTGGGGATTTACAGACAGTTGGGGCTGGCTATTTTAAGTTTATGCCTTTGATTTTTTGGGGGGGGGAGTTTTCCACCCCCATGAACTTCTCCATTGTGTAAAAAAAATACAGGAAAAGGAGATATTAAAAACCAACAATTAGGGAAAGGAGCAAGTCAGTGGTTTAGAGAAAGCAACAGCACCTTTGGAGACTATTAAATTAACACCAAACAGGATTAATCAGCAGATCCACAAAGCTTAAAGCTGGGGGAGGGAAGGGAGAAAAGAAAACCAAAATGAACAAAAATGGGGAGGGGAGGAATAAATCCCCCTGTAAACGGGGAGATAAAAAGGCTGAGAATTAATAACACAGAGAGAGTGAAGGTGGAGAGGGCTGCAGACCTGGCAAGGAGCGCACGTCCTCGTTTCGTCCATCAGCAGGAGTTATGGGCATAGCAGCGGGCAGGCTTGCACTGGCATTCAGAGAGTTAAAAGCATTGGCACTGAGAGGTGAGCGCTCTTCCCACTGCTCGTCATATTTACCCATTAGGGCTTTCCTAATTATTGCCTCCAACCCCATGTTGGTACTGGAATTCTCTTGGACCGACTGGCTCCTACAACTGATTAGCCCTGGGAGATACGGGAGAGGGAGGAGAGAGGGGACGGGAGATGGGGGGGAGCCAAATGAGAAGAAAGATGGGAGGGACGGGGAGAGGGGGAGAAAGGAGACAAGGGAGAAGGGAAGAAACAAACAGTCAGCACATTCTCGCAAAGCAACAAACTTTGTCATCTTGTTCTTTAAAGCACTGCGATGCACCCGTCCTCCTCCTCCTCCTCCTCCCCCCTGCTCCATCCCCCCCGGGGCTCGGCGGGGGCTGGCGGTGGGACGGGTGGGNACAGTCAGCACATTCTCGCAAAGCAACAAACTTTGTCATCTTGTTCTTTAAAGCACTGCGATGCACCCGTCCTCCTCCTCCTCCTCCTCCCCCCGCTCCATCCCGCCCCGGGGCTGGCGGTGGGACGGGTGGGACTCACTCTGGGATCTGGGTTTTGGGAAGGTTCCCCGGGCCCAGGGGCTGGGGACAAGGGTTGGTTACTGAGCCCCAGGGACTCACTCTGGGATCTGGGTTTTGGGAAGGTTCCCCGGGCCCAGGGGCTGGGGACAAGGGTTGGTTACTGAGCCCCAGGGAGCATCTCCAAGGAGCAGGGGCTGTGCTCCCAACCCAGCCAGGCTCGGCATGGGAGCAGGAGGAGTCACTTGGATGTGGGGTCCATATGCACACATGGCAGAAGTCAGTGTGCCAGGAATTTGGAGGCCGGGGTGGTTTCCCATAAAGGAAGCCAGGGAAGGAAGAAGGAGTACCCCACAAACACTTGATGAGAAAGCCTGGATTTGGCCCTGGGGTGACAGGATGCAGGCAGCCCCCAGAGCTGCCCGCATGGGTGGGGATGCAGAGGGACAGGGGAGCGTCCCTGCTGTCCCTCCTCGCGCTCTCTGCAAGCCCCCTGCCCACTGCCCCCGCCCCCCTTTCTCCCCAGGCCAGGCTCCCACGGGGACCAGCGCCCCCCGGGGCTGCGGGACAGGATGCAGAGGCGAAGTGTCCGCGTGGTTGTGAGTCTCAAGCCATGCAGTTATGGAGCAGCACCGCACAGGGACCAGAGGCTCAGCCACGCCACCGGCATTCCCGGGGTGGCAGTTACAGGGAACAAGCAAGGGCAAAATACAGACAACAAAACTGCCAGGCCCCCCCAGCTGACCCCATCCTGGGGTGGTTCCTTCTGAGATCCCTGCCCCTCTGCTTGGAAAGGGACAGATCCCAGGTTCCCGTGAATCTGGTTTGAACATTTGTCTTGTAAAAACAGGCAGGGTCTTTGCTTGCTGGTCCCCTCTAGCCAAAACTGACCCTCAGATCTTGTCTGCTAGGGCCCCTCAGGTCCTACCTGGCTGCACCTGCTCACCCCAGCAGCTGATGCCAGCTCACTTCTTCTTCCAAACCCATTTCCACTGGCAAGCAGTCCTATACCACAGCACAAACCCCTGCCCACAGCACCTCCTGCCCTTGGCTGTGGGAAACCTGCTGTTTCTCCTACTTAAAACTAATAACCTGAAGGCATTCCTGCTGTAGGAGAGCATTAATCCTTAATCAATTAAGTAGCAATTAGTATTCCTCAGTGGGGATTCACTCCATTTGTGAGCCCACACGGACATGTTGCAGGTGGCAACAGCGTGACAGCTTCCTGCTGTCACTGCCCCTGGTCGTGGGCCTGAGCACTCCTCCAGCTCCCAGGAAACGCCTCCTCCTGCCCCAGCACTCCTCATCTCCCTTTTGGTCCTCAACATTGCCACTTTGTCCAGCACAGAGAGCTGCTCTTGCCCCAGTTTGCTTTTGCAACTGGCTCCTGACCCCCCTGCCCACCCTCACACTTCCCTCTGCCACTGCCCTCCCACCCACCCACAAGGTCCTACCAAGAGCAGGGTGCTCTCTCCAGGTGTGAGATCCACCTTGCTAAGCTGGTTTAACCCTCTGATGGCATCAGATGGCCAACCCTTACTTGACCTTTAAACCTCTCCTCAAACTCTGCCAGGCTTTCCAAGGAATTACCCTGCCCTTTCTCCAACCCAACAGCAGGGAGTTATGGTGTGTCCTGAGGCTTCTGCCTCCCAGCAACTGTTACACTTGGTCTTTAGAGAAAACAGAACAAAGGAGATGCTGAAATCTGCTGAGCCTCCTGCTCTCCCTAGCTGTAAGCCCTGTGGGAAATGAGGTACAGGTATGTGGGGAGTTACCTGCTCCAGTAATCGCTGGCATGTTGAAAATCTCTGTCCCAGGCTGGCCCACATCTGGAGAAAAACAAAGAAGCTCTTCAGTACAGAGAGCAGCACATGCAGGTCAGTGGCTGGGAGGGCCTGCCATGGCAGCAGCCATGACAAGACTCCCATCTCTCTGCCACAGCACTCTCGACAGCAGGCACAGGGCTAGGACTGGGGGTGCTGGCTGGGACCAGGAATAACTCCCAGTGCCTTTGGGAGATCCACAGTGGGCACCTTCACCAGGTGGGAAAGGGCAAAAAAGCAGAGCCCTGAAAGCCAAGGCAATGTTTTTGTGCTCAGGGCTGGCCTTCCTCCCTCCTGCCCTTGGGATTACAAGCTCCATGAAGCCAAATCCTCTCTCCTGCCTCTTGGATTTTCAAAGGCTCAATGCCCCCCTATCCATGGAACAGGTCTGGGCAGCAGAGAGGGCAAGGAGGAGGAAAAGAAATGTTAAATCAATATTTTCCCTCTTAGCTGAGCTGTTTGACTTGGATATTGCTTTCCTTAGAATAACAGAAATTCTCATCAAATAAGAGGCGTATCCAATTTCTATATATTTTTTCTTGATAAGGGAAAGTGTGGAAGGTCAGGGGGTTCATCCACATGTCCCCAAAGGGGCATAACAATACTGTTGGCTCATGGTAACATCATCCAGGAGAGGAGACAGCTCGGTCCCTCTTATCCGATGCAGCTGTTGTAAGATGGATTCAAATTGAATTAGTATTGACTGTATAATGCTGGGCTAAATTAAATTATGATCCTATCTACTCTATTAGCGGTTAATGAACGAACGGGCTGAATTTCTAATCTGAGCCAGCCTGGTTAGTTTTACAGAGCTGCACCAATATTGATGTAGGGCTTAAAGTAAGGTTGGGGGGAGATGCATCTCAAGGAGGAAGGATTCAGCTTGGCTGGCCAGTCATTAAAATATCAATTGCTCTTAAGTGTCCTCCATGCTCAGCTCATTATTTCCTTCCTACAGAGGTTATCTGGTTGGGGTGGGATTGACAGCCTCAGAGCAGAGACAGGGTTGAGAAGTCTCCCATTGCCTCCTCAGATACACACAGTCACTGCTGGCACCAGTACAGAGCATTCTAGGAAACATTTGGACCTTGTACTTCATACTCTGAGTTGGAAGGGACCCAAGGACCATCGAGTTTGACTCTTCAGTGCAGAGCTGTCTGGGAGCTCCCAAGCCTTTAACACAGCAGCACCCATTCCTAAATCTCCTCTGCTTCATGTGCCCTGGAGGTTTTTCCTCCCCTGGTGCCCTGTATTTTCCCCCACAGGTTCTTACTGTACTCCGTCTCGTTTTTGTTGGTCGTGCTGAGCTTCTTGATGATCTCCTGCTTCTTGGACTTCACCATGGCAGAGTTGCTCTCGGTCAGCTTGCTGAAGAAAGCCGGACGCTGAGTGTTGTTTCCTGGCGACTTGGACCCCATCCTGCAAAGCCAAAGACCATTGGAAACCTCTGCAACATCCAGTGCACAAAGTCCTACCTAAAGAGCCTCTTCCCTCAGTGTAACAGCTCAGGATCAGGCTGGGAGCTCCTGGGATACTCAGCATCTCCAACCTCTCTGCATCCCCAAAATAAATGTACCCTGTGCTACTGAATAGCCGTGACAAGTACAGCACCCTGGGGTGGGCACAGCTTTGGGCAGCAAGGAAAGCAGCCCGGGCCGGGCCATGTGTGGGGACATCCCCATCCCCAGCTGCCTGCAGCACTCGCTCCCGGCTGTACCTCTGGTCCAGGGGCTCTCCCTCGCGGAACAGGACGGGGTACGGGGCGCTCTTGGCGTGCTCCGCTTCTCCCACGCCGTCTGGTGGAGACACCGGCTCGATGCAGCTCTCGGGGCCCCCGGCCGCCGCCTTGCCCTGCTCCGGGGACCTGGGCAGCACGGGGACAATGCCACCGGGTCACTGTGACAGCCGTGTCACCGCACAGCAGCTCGGGGTTGGGAGGGGGGGAAGGATTCCCGGCACTTTTCATGCACTGGAGGGAGAGCGTGGTTTGGGCAGAGCCAGGGACAGCTGAGCCACCCCTAACACAGCAGCCCAGGAGGGACCTGCTGGTGGCAGGGACACATGGATCCCTGTGGAGTGTTGTGACATTGACCTTTTGGAGACGCTGCTTTTGATTCTCTGTGTCTGCGAACACAGAACCCGCCACCTCCCACCCTCCTTGTCAGGGCCACACAGGAGCAGGGTGGCTGCAGGAGGGGGCCTGGAGCTGGGGCAGCTTGGAGAGGATTCACTGCTGGCCCCTGATGCCTGCCCGTGGCCAGAGCCTGGGAGACAGCCAGGCTCGAGTCTGCGAGGAATTCCTCACGGCGAGTTCTGGGAATTTACGCCTTTTGTTCTTTCTGTGGTTTCTCTTTTTTCCCCAGTTTTTTCATCACTGGGTGGTCAGGGCTGGGCTCTTTTCCTTCATGTTATAAAGCCAAGCCTAGGACCAGGCAGAGCTGGGAAGAACAATCCCATTTCCTGACAAGGCACCATTCATTCCTGGATACATCTGGGTGGGTGTTTGGGTGGGAAGACAGACCCATTTTTTAATTCCATACAACAGCAACCAGACCTGCCTTGTAGCAGCAAGGGGATTTGAAAGTGACTTTAAAATAAATACAGGTGGGGCCTGAAATGAACAATTGCAGTTGTCAGGGCACCTGTGTCTAATAAACTTCTGATTCACTGTGAAAGATGAAGATAAAATTAACTTTGAACCAATGGAAAACATGTTGCTTCAGGTTACTTGGAGTCATCTGTGGTCAGGGACTGAGAACTGTGGCAGGACAAGAGGCAACAGGCACAAGCAAAACACGTGAAATTCCATCCCAACACAAGAAAACCCTTTTTTCCTGTAAGAGTGCTTGAAATGCTGGGAACAGGTTGGCCAGAGAGGTGCTGTCTCCAACAGCAGAGATATTCTGAACTCAACCAGCCACGATCCAGGAAAACCTGCTCAAAAAATCACTGCTGGGCTGGATGATCTCAAGAGATCCCTTCCCACCTAAACTATCCTGTGACACTGGCCAGACTGGGAAGGGAATTATGCATGAACTCTAAGGGGGGGTCTAAAGAGCATCTCTAGGACAACAGGGATGGCAAGAGGCACCACCCCAGGGCAAAGATGCCCAGGTGAGAGTGTGCAAGCAGGGAACCCCCAGAGCACCAAGAGCTGGGAGAGCAATGCCCAACTCCAAGTGCCCCGAGCATCCCCTGACCGCAGTGCCAGGCAGCCAAGGGCACCCACCCCATTCCCCCGGGCTCAGACTGGCACGAGCCCACCCTGAGCTCACCTCTTGCCCCCCTCGTTCTGCGGGGAGATGCGTGAGGCTGCCGGGTGCTCCTGCTGGGGCAGGAAGGCCTCGCTGGGGGTGCGGCGCAGGTCCAGCACCGGGCACGCCGCGCCGGGGAACGAGTACACGGGCGCCTGGATGTGGGAGTTGAGCTGCTGAGGGTGGTGGCGCGTGTAGTCCTGCGTGATGACCTCCTGGAGGAGAAACCCGAGTCATAAATGGGGCTGGTTTCCACCTCTGCCTTGCTGGGCCCAACGAGCGGGAGGGGAGCGGGAGGGGAGCGGGAGGGGAGCAGGCTGATTTGTTCCTGCAGAGGGAATTTCTGCGTCCTGTCTGTAACAGCTTTCGTGCTGGGATTCTTGGGGACATCAATAACACTCATGATGCCCTCTGCTCTCCAGCCCCCAGCTAGAGGAGTTGAGGTCTCCAGCGACACCCCCAGCCCATCCCCACCAGACACGTTTCTCTGAGCTCTTCCCCCCTCCCTGGAGCCCCAGCAGGAAGGGGATGGAGGTGAATGAGGTTAGGTAGTTACACTGATGTGCTGGGCCAGCGTGACCACCCGCTGGTTCATGCCCTTGATGCTCTGGCTGGACTGCAGGGGCTGGCACTGGGGGCCGTCGGGCTGCCGCAGGTGCTGCAGGTGGGCGGCTTCGGGGGCCGAGGCCTTCAGTGAGCCTGGGGGGCACCAAGGAGAGAGCAGGAATGAGATGACACCTGTGTCCCCTTCTTTGAAAGGAGAACAGCCAGCCTGGGCTCTCTGTGCCAGCCCTGTTCTCACCTTGCTGCTTCTGCCTCAGGTCGTGCTCCCCGTGCCCCTTGTCTGTGTCCTGCAGCAGCTTGGCCCCCTTCTCGTGGGACAGGCTGGGCGAGCTCACAGGACTCACTGCTTCCATCCTCTCAGGGCTGTAGCCTCCGTGAAAGCCTGAGGAAACAGAAGGGAGTTTAAACCAGGACCTCACTTAGCTTTTCCCTGGAACTCTTGCACCATTGCTTGTGGGTAGAGTCACATATTCACAAACTGGGGGAAAAAAGGGATGAGGGAAGACCTGGCAGGTCACACTGCAGGGCCAACTCTGATGTCCAGCTGTGGTGATGGCTGCTGTGAAGAGGTGATGTCTCATTCCTGCAGAATTGGACACTCAGCAGCTCTCAGTGACAGCATCAGATCCAGTGACCAAATCCCAAATCACAATTTGTCCCCCCATGTTCTCCACCCACAGAAACCCCCACTATGGCTGGGGGGACAGCGATGCCCAGAGAGGGTGCAAGTGGATGCACAAGAGGTCTCCAACTGCACTACAAAGCAAAGCCCCAAGCCCAGCATGGCCAAGATCAGGGAACTGAAAACTGGATGTGAGATCCTGAAAGTCCCAGATGCCACTCCAGAGCCAGTGGACTCACAAACCACAGGGGCAAAATTTGACCACTCTCTGCTTTTTAACACTTTGCACAGACTCACAGAACCATTTAGGCTGGAAAGACCTCTAAGCTCCTTGAGTTCAACCACAAACCTACCACTGAAAAGTCCACCAAGTCTGCACAAGCCTCTGCACTGACTGAACGTGCATCAAAGCAGGTAGAGCTGCAATGAGGGACAATCATGACCTGCCAGCAGAGAGGGGAAACTGAGGCAAGGATGGGTTATGCTTCTGCAGAGGACAGGCAGAAGATGGAGGGGCCCTGGAGGAGGCAAATGCTGTCTCTCTCCAGCCAAGCACATTTGGCAACACAACTTTTGCCTCCACAGACCTTTACCCTCCTAATGCTCAATTCCTAGAGACTGCCCTCAGCAGACAAATATGGTAGGGACCCACAGCACTGCTGGAGGGTTCCTCCCTGTACCTGAGGCACAGGGAGGGGAGGACTCCATGAAAAACCTCCCTGCACCAGGGATGGGGATGCAGCATCCCCCATTACCCCATGCATGCCAACACTGAAGGAATCACACTTTAGATCCACCCTTTCCTGCTCTGGAAAGGTCCCTGACCAACAGTTAGGTCCTGGGGAACAGCACCTTCTTTCTGTAAGCTCTGTGGCCATAGCAGAGCTGCCCCTCTCTGAGCACAACACTCAGCTGGATGAAGTACAGGTGGCAGGGAAAAAAGTGGGGAAAACTCATCCAGGCAATGCACCACGGCCAGAGGCACGTCCATGGTCCTGGAATATGCTGCTACAAGGTGCCAGGACCAGACATGACTGAGGGGTGGGATGGGATGCAGCTCTTCCCCCTTGCCATGCATCCTCTCCATCCCTTGGGTTGGAGTGGGACAGAAACTTCCAGTACTGATGGCCAAGGCAGCTGCTGCCTTGAAGATGGGGTCCCACCAAATCCCCACAGGCTGCTTGCTGCTTCTGAAGGTTGCCCCCACCAAGAATGACCCCAGACCTTGTAATCCATCCCCCTCCCTGCACTTTCTATTGGAATAACTAATCCCAGTGCTTTTGTGTCTTGCACAAGATTCCTATTAGGTGGTTCTTGTGGTCTGCTCTGGAAATGGCTGCTGAGCACAGCTGGGCTGGGCTGAGCAATCTCAGGACAGCCCTGGTGCCCACCTTGGGCAGCACACAGCAAAAGGACCATGAGTGAGGTCACCCCAAGAACAGGGACCCCATCCAAGCTGAGACCCACAGAGACCCTGCAGCTCATGGGCAGGGAGGTGCTTGTCTGGTAGCCAGCAGCCTTTTCATGCTCACAATCCCAGTTCCTCTGCTTTGCTCCTTTGATTTATTACCCACAACTGTTCCTTACAGACTGCCTGAGAATTTCTAAGGATGGGGAAATCAAAATTAGCAAATGGCTATTGTCTGTAAAACGCAATACCAGGAACTGGACAACATTTGCAAAACAGGACTTGGCAACTGGAAAAACTCAAAGAGGGTGAGAGAAGGGAAGATCCTTAAAATACACCCTAAAAAAAGCCTGGAATAACACGACGGCCAGGAAGCAGAGGGACATGCACACTTGGGGAGCTGATGGAGCCAATATCCAAAATGTGCAACTAAAAATAATGAAATAAAATGGGTGTCAGGCCACAGCCCTCTCACCTCTGCCCTCCAATTTCTGACCATCACTAGTGGAGCTGCTACTCAGCAAGCCTCTTTCTTGCTGCCCCTTATCACCAGACATTTGGTGCGTGACAATCACATCTACCAAGCTGGCTGCTGTCGTGGTGCTCTTACCGAGTGCTCGGAGCTCCTGCTCCTGCATGGAAAAGCGTTTACTCTGACTCTTTTCCCTACTGTGCTGCTCGGAGCCTGAGGCCGCGTGCTGCTGGTCCAGAGGGTGGTGGTGCTGCTGGCTTTTCCCCTGTCCTCTGCCATAGTGGTGGGAGGAACCCGGCCCGGAGGCGGGCAAAGGCCTCGACTCCATGGCTTTAATGGGCGAAGGTGACTGTTCGAGGCTGGCCCCGCTGGGCAGCTTTGAGGTGTAGACGTTGTTGTCAGTCTGGGCTCGTTCTGTCTTGGCTTCCCTCGCCCTCGAGGCCTCCTTCTGCAGGATGGCCGGGTCCAGCGGGGCCGCGTAGCCGTCGGCCGCGCTGAGGGAGGAGCGCAGGGTGGAGGCCGAGGGGAAGGCGGCAGAGCGGATCGGTGACGTGGTGGTGGTGGAGGAGGATCTGGAAGGAAAATGGAGACGAGGCCAAGGTGAGAGAAGCACGTGGAGAAAGGGAATGTTGTTAGCAGAGCCTCAGCGTTCAGCCTTGCCTGGCCGAGTTCCTTCTGGGCATCCTGAGGGCAGACTGGGACATGCAGGGCCTGTGAGGAGCTTCCACCACAGTAACTAACCACAAGGTATTGGGTCTGAATGCATTGACTGGAGAACTTAAAACCCATGGACAGGTCCCAGTGACCTTGCTAACCAGGCAATCCGCAGCAAGAGGAGCAATATCTGTATTTGGGCACAGGCACACTCCTACTTTTTCTCCTGGCAGCAGGAAAAGCCACCAGGAAAAGCAAAAGAATTGGAGCACCAAAATGTGCCTTTCTCTGTCACAACTTCCCTGAAAGCCCCAATCCTCCTCCTGCTGAGACTGAAGGGAAAAGAACTCTCAGTCCTTCCTCTCAGAGGTGCTCATTGTTAAAGTGCTGGTGCAGGCATCCATGGCGGGGGGAACGTACCGTAGGACGGAAGGGGTGGGGGTCTCTGAGGAGATGATCTTCATGCTCGTGTTGTGGAGCACGCTGGGGCGCTGCTGGATGGTCTCGTGGGTGCGGGGTGAGACGGGAGAGTGCTGGTGGCTGTGAGAGTGGGAGGACGAACGGCTGCTGGACTGCTCTGTACCTGGGGAGAGCACAAGGAAGGGCTTCAGCTCTCCGTCCAACAGCCCTAACCCTACCTTCCACCCAGCACAGGCCCCAGGGTGGAGGATGGACTCCTCCCCAGCCTACCTGGTCTCCAGATGGGTGCATGCTCCACTGTGGTGGAGGCGAGGATGGATTTTTCACGCTCCCTCTCTCGTTCCCGCTCCCGCTCCCGTTCCCGTTCGGACACCGATGATCCTGACTGTTTGGTCATGTGCGTGGGCCCTCCTGAAACCCAACCAAAAGGCAGTGAGAGGGCTGCAGACACAGCAATTCCCCCCGGGCTCGCTGCCTGCTCTTCACATCGCTGTGTCTGCAGAGCAGATAAGGAATGGCTCCATCCAAGGTCACCTGGAGCAGGACAGACGAAGGCAACCAGCGCGACAAAACCCAGACAAATCATGGAATAGCTGTCCTGGCGCCGTCTGCAGGGTATGACCTTCCACAGAGCTGTCTGCTTTGGGCAAGAAGGGGGAAAAGCAAGGAAGCCCTCAACAAGCAGGAAGAGAGAGAGTCAGTCCCTGAGTGAGAATTTATTTGAGGTCTCCCAAACTGTCCTGGCATGCTGAGCCCATGGCCTTGGACTGGTTATGAGTGTCCTGCTCTATCATTCTCCCATTGGAAAAGCAACCTCCAGCATTACCTGGGGAGAGCGGGGAGCTGCTGTGCCGGCTGCCGAAGGTCTGGGGGGGTCCAGGGATGTAGGTGATGCGGTCCATGGTGGTGGCAGAGGTGCCAGGGGTAGGGGGCACGAGCACGGGCAGGTGTGGCACTTGGGACAGGTCGATGATGCCTGGGGAGAGAAACGAGAGGACTGTCAGGGCAACGCCGAGCTGCTGTGCTGGAGCTGGCAGTGCCAGCCTGACCCAGCCTCCTTCTCCCAAAGCCCTGGAGAGCACCGTGCTGGCAGGACCTGCTGCATAGTTGAGGGCGAGGGAGGGCTCCCGGGGTGACAGCCCGCGCAGCATGTCCGCCCGCTGCGCCATGGCCGTGGCGGCGGCGTTGTGGTGCATCTGCTGCGACGTGATGTAGTCGTTGATGATGGTCTGGCGGTTCTCCATGGCCGCCGTGTCCGGGTAGCCCCGGATGAGGTACGGGGGGTACAGGTGTGGGTACGTGGGGCTCGGGGCCAGGTGCCTTGGCAGGTAGTAAGCAGCAGCTGGGAGAGAAAAGGACGTAGATGTGAAACCCCGGAGAGCTCAGGCGTTTGGAGCATAAGAAGGAAGACAACGGGCTGCGGCCCCAGCCAAGGTGGTACCTGCTTCCAGTTGGATTCCCCGAGGGATGGCGGCGGGGTCGAAGGGCAGCGGGATGTGTCCTCGGTACAGATCGACGCCGCTGACGCCGCGGAGCAGGTGCTCGTACGGGGAGATGGGGTGGTGGTGCTCGGGCACGGGGGCGTGCGGAGACTTGGAGTTGGTGAGCTCTCTCGGTGTGGGGGTGATCTTTCTGTCCTGGGACACCGGCTTCCCAGCAGTGATGCTCCCTGCAGAGAGCAGAAGGAAATGAGTCAGAGACCGAGCACTGCGGCCAAGCCATGTCCCTGAGGGGTGCCTCTGGCCAAGCATGTCCCACAGGGACAATCGTAGCTATCCTGACCTCAGGGACCTTTCCCTCCTCCCTGCACTGCCATGGCCTGTTACACCACCAAGGTCGAGGTGGACCAAGTCCCAGCTGCCCCTTGGGAGAGAGGCCTTTCCTAAATCATTCCTCCACCCCAGCACATCCATGCTGGGCAATCTGTGCATTCACCCTGGCCTGCACAAGCAGATGGTGGTGCAGCCTTGCTGCCACACTCTTCAGCACAAGGAGGTCACTGCTGGTGTTAGTGAGAAGTGTGAACATCTCCCACCCAGTGTCCCGAGCACCTCTTTCCTGCCCACCTATTGAAAAAAGAGTCCTGTGGGCCACTGCTAGGACAGGGATGACACTTTTCAAACACCAATGGCTTCACCTCGGCCCAAGCCTCCCTTTGGCTACCCTGCTGCAGATGAGGTGCCCTCATTCAACAGTGTGAGCACCCCCAGGAAGGGCACTGAGCCCCAGCTGTCCCTGGCAGCCACCCCAGCGCCGTGAGTCAGCCGTGGGTGTGGGGTGCTGGGAAGAACTGGTTCAACCGGGCTCAACAGGCACCTGCTGGGAACCGCTCGGGCAGGTGGGGTCAGCAGCCTCCTCCCGGGCACCTCACCTGCTCGGCTGGTAGGAGTTTTACCATCAAATAAAAGCTTTGCCAAGTACCTTCGTGCTGCCGTGGCGTGGACTCCCGTGTGGAGACGGGAGAGCCTCTGTGCAGGTGGCTGCTGAACGCTGTGCTGTGCCCTGCCTGGTGGTCCTCATAGCCGAGGGCGCTTTGGTGGGGCTTGCCCGGCTCGGGTACAATCACGGGAGCCCCTCTGGCGATGGAGCCACCCGAGTTTGTCACAGGGCTTGGCCTGTTTTTTAGGCTCTCTTCGTAAGCTCTTTCCAGATTCCTCGGGTCTTGGATGACATCCAGAGAATGCACAGAGTGAAAAGTCCTGCCGGGACTGCCGATGATGGACCGCACATCGTGCTTTTTGGTACTCGAGGAGGAAGAGCCGCTGTCATACTTCAGTGGGGTACCCTGGGGACAGGAGGCAGAGGGGACATCAAAGGGGCCTAGAACAGAAGGAGCCCAGTGACTGCATCCCACTGAGTTTCAACAGCACTCAGGATGCCTCATTCAGTGGGTCAAGGGACAAAAGTTTTCTCAGTCAAACAGCCAAGAGCCATGGGCAGAGCAGAGATAACCACTGAGCACAGGGCAGGGTGGAGGGCCCATCCTGCATGTCTTGCTGTGCTCCAACAAGATGCTGATGAGTCAGTGCCGAAGGCTGGCTGTGCCCATCACGCCTCTCTCCTACACACATGTGAAATGGGAGAGCACTGCAAAGTGCCATGGGAACCCTGCAAATATTTGGAGACCAACAGGAGATAGCATGCCCATGCCATGTTTCATCCCAACCACTGGCCCTGCTGGGTTGCCACTTGCCCATGAAGGGAGGAGACCAAGTTTAAGAGCACCCAGAGTCACCAATGGTGAGGGCATGGAGCTGACTCTGCCCTTGAAAAAGAGATAGATGCCTCCCCTTTTCTTTACACCTCCAGATGGATCATTGCTTTCTTAACATGCCAGGGGTTCCCCAGCCCTAGGTTTTGCATTTATCTGCTGGGAAGGATTATAGGATGGTTTGGACTGGAAGTGATCTCTTCAAAGGATGGGGCAGGACAACCTGTACCCAAGCAGCGTGTCAGTTCTTACCAGTGATGCAACACAAAGCTCTCTCTGCTCTCCTTTTACCTTGGGAATGGCTCCCAGGATCTGTGCAAGGGCAGCAGTCTGAGCAGGACTGACCTCACTCTGCTCACTCCACACTCACCTGCGTGATGGAACCTTCCTTCAGAGGTCTGGTCAGAGAGATGTCTGGTGTCCGCCTCAGCTCCTCCCGGGGAATCTCATGGATTGATCTTCCTGCTTCTTTCACCGTGGCTACCAGGTCTTCATGGGCTGATTTCATTTTCAGAGGAGTCAGATCGTGAGATCTGACCTTGTAGGCATCAGATAAGTCCCTTGGTGGAGTGTTTTCCCTCTTAAGCTGTTTGGCTTCTCTTCTGAGGTAGTCCTCATGGGCCTCCACATAGGACCGAGGTATTCCTGCAATCCCCAAGAAGATGATGGATGCAGAGGGTGACTCCCCAGGCAGACCCTGGACTCCCAGTCCCTGTGCAGATACTCACTTCTAGGGGGTCTCTAGTTAACACATGTAACTCAGAGACTGACACCCAACTGAGCCCACAGAGCAGCTATAATGCTAATGCAGCTGGTCCCCCTCACATCTACACCACTTTCTGCACTCATTTCACACTAATTTCACCCTGCTTCATGCGAATCATTGACAATTTTGTCCCAGACTTTGGGAGAATTTACGTTGGTAGAAGCTGAGCAAGACTGAAAAATCTCTCTGAGCACCAAGCAGGGGCTGCAAAGTTCTGCAGCTGGACCTTGCCGTGCCCATCCTAGCTTCCTCCTGTCCCTTCCTGAGGAGAACAAGGGGCCATGCACGGGAGATGCTTGCCCTGTCCATGCCCTCCTTGTGCTTTACACAGGCTTTACCTTGTGTAAAAGAGCCTCGCATGTGATGCTGCTCCTTTAGGTTGTGGGGACTGTGTCGGTCTGGAGGGATCGCTCGACCCATGAGACCTAGAAGAGACCCAAGAGGAAAAGTCAGGCTGTGACACAGGAATTAATTTACACTGAATACATGACACTGTTACCAGGGATGCCTGGGACAACAAGGATAAGTGCCAACTATTTCTAATTTATTTTTTCAAAATGTGCTTATTTTCCTTTTTTTTTGTATTCTTGGAGCTCGTCAGTCAGGACAGACACTCAAGGCATACAGGCCAGCCTACATTCTGTTTTTTTACCATGCTGGTCAGATGCTGTCCTATGGGGATACCAACCACTGCCAGAACACTGACACAGTGTTCTGTATCAAGTAGACAGGTCACTACCATCACACAGGTGAAAAGGTCCAGCCAGACCCACCTTCAATGCTGGTAGATAAGGTATCACGGGCTGACAAGCCCCGGCTGATCCTCCCCTCCATCATATCATAGGTCCTCTTAGTCCCTGTGGTCTCATGGGAAGCTCCCGAGCTCCTGCTGTCTTCTTTGGGACACTGAGAAGCAGCGACTCCACCTGAGGGTGGGAACACCAAGAGGCACAGGAAGTCAGCTGGGGTCAGGGGAAGGTGTTTACTGCTGTTTGTGTGCGCTGCTGAGGGGTCAGATCTCATCTTAGCATCAGCCACCGCGATGCAGTGCCAGAAACGTCGCAGGGGATTGACTTCCAGGAAATCCAGCTGGTGTTTTCTCCTCTCTCTGCCTGCCTCAGCCTCCAGATCTGTGCCTCTCTCTTGGGTAGGTGCACTCACCCTGTTGTGTCCCATTCCCTCCCTCCCTGGTGGGGCCATCCCAGTGGCAGCAGGAAAGCCCTGAGCCAGTGGGAGCAGCTGCACTGAACTTGGCTCTTTGGGTCTGGGGAGTTTTGGTTTTGTTTTTTTTCCCTGTTTGTTTTGATTTTTGCTAGACACCTACTGTTTGGGATCTTGTCCAGCCTCAACATCTGCCGAGACACTCCCTGGGTGAGAAAATCAGGGAAAACAGAGGAGAAGCAAAGCTGAGAATGATTCCTTTGAAACAGCACTGAGCACACAGAGGAACTGGTAGAGACAGTGCAAAGAAGGACTGATGGAGTATGAAACTGATAAGAGTGAGAAGAGACCACCAACTGCCTTCTGATCCAAACCTGGAGCAGGTTCCCTGCAAACAAGCAGTGGACATCTGTCCTGAGCTACAGCCCCACCACCAGCACAGCCCTGCCCGTGCCAGGCAGCATCACGCCCACCCCAGGCAATGGGCACCCATCATGTGCAGTGAGCTGTGAATTCAGCAGCCTCTGATCCAGCTGAATGCCTCGGGTTTATGCCATGAGCTGCAAACAGGATGTCAGCTAGAAAAGACAAACGCTTCTGCCCATCACCCCTGGCCAGACTGCCCTTGCCAAGGATTGCCAGTGCCCTGATCCTCCTCTCTGCAGGCAGAGAAGGTGTTTGTACAATTAGAGAAAGCAGAGAAGTTAAAAACATTCATTCTATTGTGGACAATCAGGAACAAAACTCCTCCTCGGCAAAACCAGTAATTAATAAAATGGGATTATTACAACTTCACACCCACTGTTGGTTTCCGCAATCAGCACCCACTCAATCCACAAAGTGTTTGGGGCTGTGTGTGGGGAAACAAGAGGGGGTCCGTGCCTGAGCCTTTGCCTCAGCTCCATTTGACAGCAGAAATCCGGGGGTGACATTCAGAATCAGCCAAGCACCAGGCTGCCTGCACCCTGTCATCAAGGCACATCTGTTGCCACCAGCCCTCCTGCAGGAGGGGACGTGCTCCCAGGCACCCTTTGTACCACCGGGAAGCAGGGGGAGGGCGTGAGGGAGAAGAGAGACTAAACAGAAAGAAAACCATTCCAAACCCACGTCCCTCGCCTTGCAGAAGCCATCAGCAATCATATGCAGGATGAGAATAACCAATCTAGCACAATTCAGCTCACACATGCTACAGGATCTCGTCTCATTACAGCTCTTTTATTTTAAGCACCCTCATGACACTAAAGAATTTGCAATTTTTTTTCTGCTTGCCAAAATTCATAATCACCAACAGTTTCAGTTTTCTTATTTAATTTTTTTTTTTTTTAACTCATTCTGTTCCTGGGCTGCTCAGCCTTGCTGGGCTCTACAGGGGGAAGGAGAAAGGCAGGGCTGGTGAGGCTGCAGCAGCTCATGGGATCACTTGGGATGTGATAAATGCTATCAAGCATGTAAAAGGCTGCTGGGGAGAGGAAGGAATTAATTCCTCATCTGTGTCCATGGGGGGTAGCATGAGAGGTGACAGGGACAGGCTGCAGCCAAGGAGACTCGGGCTGACACAAACAACAGGGGGGAGTTTGGTTTGCAGCTCTCCCTCATTGCCTGGAGTGGGATCCCAGCTCTGGGCATGGGCAGCCCTCACTGCCAGGAGCCCTCCCCATCTCCCCCCATGGTTCTATTCCTGAGATCAGCCTCGTTCGACCCCCAGCCCGGCCAGAGGTGATTAAAATAGCTTCTTGCACAAACAAGTCCTGAAACACTTCCTGGTCCAAGCCCTGCCAACTGTCCCAAAGGGCATCCAGACACAAGCCTTCCACAGTGACATTTCTTATCTGGGCTAGAGTTGACAGTGGAGCCAGGGGGACATGCTATGAGTTCCCATGTGGCAGGCGAGAGGCTCAGCACAGAGCCCTGTCCTGAAAGGTCCCTGCAGTCCCAGGACAAACACAAAGGTGACATCAGCTGGAGCTTGAGAGTTGTCCCCGTGGCCTGACCTGAACTCTCTGCCTCCAGCCCTGGATAAGACAACCCAGTCAATGATGAAAGGAGCTGCCTGCATTTGTGGGCATGAGGAAAGAGACTTCTGTGGGGACACGCTGTGCCTGCAGCACTGCCCCCAGGGGCTCCCAGGCAGGCTGGAATGGATACTGTGCCCCAGGGAGGGGGGCAGAGGGCTCAGGCAAGCACAGCAGCTTGCCAGAGACACCTACCAAGGCAGCTGAGGCTGGGATCAGCCCCTTTGCCATCTCCAAACTCAGCTGAGAATGGAGGTGACACATGAGGACAGCCATCCCTGTGCACACCAAACACACACCAGTGCTTTACCCCAAGAGGATCCAGGGCTGCAGCATCTCTAAGTTGGCTCTTCCTGACTACAGGTGCAAGCCAGCAGGAGTCTGGCTCCAAAGAGAGACCTGACCCAGCACACGGTGAAAGGCAACAAAGGAGCTGTTTCCAGCCTCACTGGAGAGCAACATCTGCTTATCTCCAAGGGGAGGCAGCGGGACACTCAGGGCAGCTTTGATGGCCAGTGCTGTGATGGGCTGAGCAGGCGCAGAGCAGGCAGGAGCAGCTGGTGACCACCTGCTGGTACCACTAACACAGGCACTGGGGAAAAGCGCTCCTGTGCTGAGACATCCCCACACAGGATCCCTGTGGGATGCAGGAACGGCTGCACCACCTCCAACAGCTCCAGCAAAACTCACCAGACACTGAGGCTGGGTCCAGGAGGATTCCTGCAGGGCAGCCCCTGCTGGAAAAGCCTCACAGTGCCCAGGTCAACGCAGGTGAGATTCTGACATCCAAATAAACCTTTATGCCAAACTACCTGACTCACCTCCATCTTGCAGGTTTTTGAGTCCACCTTGGCCCAAGAGTTTGGAGGTGCTCTCAATATTTTCAATCACTAATGTTTTCAATCAGTCCCCTTCCAGCACAGGGTGCTAGAGATGAAGGTGACACTTTCTGATCTGGTCCTCTCCTCTTCCCTGTTCCCTAAAGCCAGTCAGTATCACTGCAATCCTGCCTGCCACCTGCCTGCCACCGGCAGCCAGAGCTAACCACACAGGACAGATGGACACAGGGGACCAGGGCGAGAAGAGAGAGAAACACTGGAAGCAAACACATGAGGCTGGTTTGTGTTTTGTTGTTCTTTGTCAGCCTTTCCTCAAATAGCTCCCAAGTCCCAAGCACGGTGGGACAAACCCCTGGTATCTGCCCAAAAAAGGCAGAGAGGATTAGGACTTACCCTCGTAGGACAGCACGTGGCCCTTCTTCCCTTCGTAGATGACATGTCCTTTGGGCACGGCATCCTCCCTCGCCTTCTCCGCTCTGCTGGGGCTGTCTTCTCCGATTATCCTGGTAATGGTTCCTTTGTACAGCACTTCTGCCGGGGTGCCCTTGGAAAGCCACCAAGATCCATATTTAACAGTGTCACAACCAATTAAGCAAACGCCGTGCGGGGACAGGCTGTTCCTCGCGGGAAGCCGAGCGCAGGGAGCGCACCCGGCCTCCGCTTCCCCGCGCAGCCAACAGCCAGGGACTTGCAGCTTAATTATTGATGAGAACGATAACGAGGAGCGGTAAAAAGGTACGTGATCTGTGTGAGGCTGCTGGGAAGAGGCAGGGGATGGATGAGGGGAGCACAGACCTAAACAGCAACTCTCAGCCTGTGTTTTGGAGTAGGCTACCTGGCCTGCTCCCTCTCCCCAGGTTTGGAGGGGACACCTTAGTGACAGCAGGCACTGCTCCAGCAATAGCTTTCTCCCTGCAGCCTATTTCCCCAGCTTGGCACAGGAGCCACAGAGATGTCCTGCCCACCCAGGCACATCTGCTGGCAGCAGTGTGACCTTCAGTGAGCTGCCTGCGTGCGGGAGCTGGCGGCTGGCAGCGCGCCCGGCCGAGACGGCAGGTGACAGCGAAACCAGTGCCGGAGCAGGTCGGGGAGCAGAGCCTGCCTCAGCTCTCCAACAGGAGCAGCAGCAGGCTCCCCACACACACCAGTGTGAACTGAAACCTCTCCTCTGCCACAGGCAGACACAGCTCACAGCACCTGTCCCCCAAATCCCCTTCAAAACACGCGGAGCTGCGTGTCCCTGGGGAGTCGCTGGTGATTAACACCCTTCGTCTGTGCCAACAGGGAACAGCCACCCCGGGGTGACAGTCCCCCTTCTCCATCTCTGGGAAGGCACGGTGATGCTGTCAGAGTGACATTCCTGACTGACACCTGCCTACTCAGTTCATTTAACCCCAGCAAGCCCTGGGACTGATGCCTGGGGGAAGCTTTGGGGACACGATGCCCCCGCCAGCTTTGCTGGTGCTTCCAGGTTGGGCCACTCAGGATCTTTCCCCAGCCCTGCCTGGAGGTGGCCCTGCTCTTTACCAAGCCCTCAGAGTAGCAGCAGTCCCCAAAAGCCAGGATATGCCAGCATGGGTTCAGTGCTCTGCTCATTCACCCTTGCAGTGCATCTGGGCACCTGGTAATGGCTCTCCCAGCCCCAGGTAAAGTCACCTCCCTTCCGTGGACGTGCTCGGAGAGGATGTGAAAGCAAGCGCTGACAGATGGCTTCAGAGCAGAGAGCATATATTCAGGATCTGCTTCCTGTGAACTGGATGACTAATCTGAGATCAAGTATCAGCTCTGGTACCAGGAGCTGCTGCCAGAACAGAGGGCTCCTTCTCCCCAGCAGGAGCAGAGGGATGCAGGCTGCTGGGCCAGCAGGAGAGCCAGGCAATGCCCTGGGTCTGGGCTTGGTACCTTAATCCCAAACCAAACAAAGGAATCTGGCTGGATTCATTAGCTGGCTTGATTGATTCATTAACTGGATGCAAAACAGTGTCTCAACAAACTCTGCTGATCTCCTGAACAAGCACATGGTGCTCAAGGTCCTTCACACCCACCCACTGCTGCCCACAGCTGCTGCAGGAGCATCTGAGAGGATGGAGTGTTTGCTCTGATAGGTTATTTACAGCCCCTGAGCACCCACTCCTGGCAGTTGTTGGACACAGGGCACCAGGAAAGCCAAGCCTCTGCTCTGGGCCAGGACTCAGGATCAGGTCCCCAGAGCTAAAGCAAACATGGTCAGCCTCCTTGAAGAAGGCAGGCAAAAATTGGAGCCTGAATGTCTTTAAATATCTGAATGATGGCCAGATAAAATCCCCATGGGAAACAGATATTTTTTTTTTTTTAATGCTCTCCGTTCTGTTACCAGATGAGCAATAACTCACGCTGCAAGAAACTATCGCCCGCTTGCCAGCTGCTCTTCTGAAGATGGATGGTGGAGATTAAGGCCAAAGTATCTTCCTGCTGAAGAGCCTTTGGGCAGGACCCCCAGCACAGCACACTCAGCCCTGACAGGAGCTCTCACTACCTTACCTGCCCCTCCCAGCCTCCTCCCTCCTGCACCTGGGCCCTCCACCCATCCCCTTTGCTCTGCTCCACTTTTTTGCCCTGGCCAAGATGATTTTGCCAGAACCATTTACAGCTGCTTTTGCCTCTGTTCTTGACAGCTACAAAAGGCAAAGCTGAGTTTAAAGGTGTTTCAAGGCTGCACTGCTGTTTGCTGCTCTTCTGCAGTCTTCACTCATGGGACACCATCCCAAGTGGGGGCTGCCTGCAGACCTCTCTGAGGGGCTCCGAGGGGTGGGAGCATCACAGAGCTGCTGCACAGCCCTGTCCTGCACACCCAGGGTGCCCCACAACCCCCCAGTGCCCGTGTCCAGCCCCACAGGCTGCAGCTGCCAGCACCCAAGGGACCTACGTGTGTGATGGACCCTCGGTAGGTGATGGGTGACTCCGGAGGGGGTCTGGATGTGGGTGTTCCTTTGGTGATGCTTCCTCCCGAGGCAGAGCTGAGGGAAGTACCTGTAGGACACAAAACCTGTGAGCTGGGGGCTGGATTTGCTGATCAGCACAAAACCCACGGGGCTGAGACTACTAAGGGCAGGATTTGACCCAGTCTCTGTGGTACTGGAGGGGACTCCAGGAGCTGTCAGTGTCCAATCCCAAGCCTTGCAGAACCCTTTGTACCCAGTCTCTTGAGAAACCCATCCCTGTGAGTGTGGGGTGAAGATGAGGTAAAATATAGGTATTTTGAGGCTATCAGCTCCCTGCTGTCTTTGTGGAGGGGCTGGGCAGATTTATGGGCCTGGGAGAAAGCACAGCCTGGCTCAGCCTCTCCTGACGTGATCAGAGCAGATCTGTGGTGAGATGCAGCTCAGGGTGGCTTGAGCTCATTCACACAGATCTGTCCTGGGTTGGAGCCAGCCCAGCACACTCAGGCTCCTGACTTGTCTTACTGAGAGGTTCACAAACCAGACACCTTTGCATTTATTTTCTTCTGCCTGCTTAATTGGGAAAGAAACCCATGAGGGCTCTATTTAACCAAAATGGGGTCCCTGTCCAGCTGCATCAGCAACAATGAAGAGCATGAAAATACCAATTAATGTAGTCTAAACAGGTCTTGCTTTGTCTTAAGCACAAGATTTTCAGGTGGCCCTTGAAAACAAAACCTCCACCAGAATCAATGCCTGAGGCCCTGATTTGGGGAGGTAAGAGAAAAGGTGCAAAGACACCCCTCTGGCTGGCCACAATTCCAGATGTCAAACCTGAGATCACCAGGCAGCTGCAGCCAGAGGTGGCATCCACCAGGCCTGGCAGTGCCAGCATCCCCCCTCCCCACAGCTGGGGCACACGTGTCCAGCTCCTCACCCCGCAGGATGGAGCCCTCCTGGGATGGCTGCAGAACCAGACTTTCGGGCTGGCTGGCCTGGCTTCTAGGAGAAAGTTGTTCCTGCTTTACTCCAGGAAAAGGCACTGGAAAACATTAACCATGTATCAGCACAGGTGCAGGACACCAG
The DNA here is from genome assembly GCA_013397245.1 of Thryothorus ludovicianus. Classification (NCBI taxonomy): domain Eukaryota; kingdom Metazoa; phylum Chordata; class Aves; order Passeriformes; family Certhiidae; genus Thryothorus; species Thryothorus ludovicianus. Next base: position 941,586 of record VZTB01015658.1, read on the forward strand.
CCCAGAGGCAGCACCTTTGCCATTCCCAACTCTTTGGGATGGGCTTCCCCAGGGTGGTGAATACACAAATGCCATTGAGTAAAGCCAGATCCTTTGCCCTGGCACTGCCCACACTGGGATCAGAGCTGACACTGAAAACCCTGCGCTGGTTTTTAACAGGATCCACACACAGAGTGGGAAACAGAGCTCATATCTCTCCTCTCCAGGCTTGATCCCTCACCCATTCCCTCCTGCAGCCGAGAAAAGCTTCCAAATCTGCAGACTAAACACTTTTTTTGTTCACTTCAGGCCATTTACTCTTTATCCTACCAGCCTGGGGAGCAACAATATATTTCCTTCCTTCGATCACAGAATTACCTGGATGATATTTATAGTCTGGGCAGCGTCCCTGACTGAGTTGTTGGTTTCCTATACTGCACAAATTTAGCTCCCTGTGTCTCTGCTCCCCTGATGGACTAATCCTTTCATCCTCTTAGCAGCTCTCTCAGTGCTCCCTTGCTGTGTCCTGTGCTCCTCCTTTCCCCTATGCTTCTGGCAAGCTCACTCCTGCTCTCAGAGCCCTTGAGGAACAGCTCGTCTCCCAGTTCCTTACCCAGTTTCTTGGGATCCATGGTTAGTGGCAGGCCCATGGTGATGGAACCGACGGGGACCTTGGCATGCTCAGGGCTGTAGGGTGTGTGGAGCTGGATGGGCATTCCCTGTGGGGCAAGAGGAGAGGTCAGGAGCAACTGATGGTCCCTGTGAGGCATCTCCAGCACTCACACCTTTCAACACCCTACCTGGGAAATGGACCCGACGGATCTCTCCAGCACGGAGGGGTGCTTGGTGGAGGAGATGAGGGGAGGAGGGTTGGAGATGCTGGCTAGTCTCTGCAGCCCTGAGCGAGAGCTCTCATGCAGGTTGAGAGGGATGGGGTGTCCTGTGAGGAGAACACAAAATGTTAGAGAGACTGAGGGCAGCCAGAGAAGCTGCGGCCATCAGAGAGCCAAGGGGCACAGGAGGGAGCAGGGGCTGGATGCAGGGACCTGGCTGGCTGTGAGCCAAGTCACACGGTCATTTTGGAAAGGACTGGAATAGTTTAAATTACTGCCTTGACCCCTCTGCAGCCAGAGGATGAGCTGTGCCCAACCTGTGTGCCCTCCAGCCAGAGAGGACAGCACAGTGAGGGATCAAACCTGTCTGACTTTGCCCCCACACTGCTCTGTGTCAAACCACATCCCTACACCTGCCCCAAACAGAGCTGGGAGAGACATCTCACCACCCTGGGACCTTGAAATAGCCCAGCCTGTGATACTGGCTGCAGGCACAGCCCCTGTGCTCAGTCCCAGGCCAGGCAGGGGAGGGTACATGCCACACAGCCAGTGGGTTTTACTTGCCTGGTGGGTTATACTGGAACAAGTGGGGCTCTGCCTGGGGAGAAGTTTTGATCACATCCCGGGGGTAGGACAGCACAGGGGGCCAGCAGGAGGCAGCCATCGACTCGGCACTCAGCTTCTGAGCCTCTGCAATGGCTGAGAAATGCACGGACTTCTCTGCAAAGGACACACAAAGAAACTGCATGGTCAGTGGCCAACGGGAGGGAGGGGTCCTTGTGAGCACGGGCAGGGAAGCAAGAGCAAGCTCCAAGCACAGGAGATGGTTTCAATTCAGTCCAACTTGGCTGTGAGGTGAGGGCTGAACTCCCCAGCCAAGCTAAAAGGAATAAGCACAGGGTCACTGCCTGGATTTGACAGCACTCATTTTACTCAGATTGGAAGTGCAGTGGGACGTCTGTGCTGGTGCTCACTGCCCACAGGGAACTCCATGGACCTTGTGCCATCCCAGCTCACCCAGGAGAGATGGCATTTGGCATGCAGCTGGTTGCAGAGTCCAGGATTTGCCAGGATTTGGCCATTACTGAATTGCTCCTGGGCAGCTCCTGCCTGTGCCCACAGCTCCACATCATCCCAGCATGCCAAGACTGGAGGATTTATGATGATGCTGCCAGATCTTCCCCTGAGGTTAAAGCCAAGAAGCAGCAATGTTGGGATCCCTCTGGTGCATGGGGGACACGCAGAGGGCACCAGCTCGCTGGTGACTCCCCTGTGGTGACTCCAGCTGTGGTGTGCAGCTGGGCACGGGGTGCCTGCAGAGCCCCAGGCCACTGCCAGGACCACTACAATGCCAGCACACCAGGGACAGACTCATCCCCACATAACACAGAGGTGGGAGAGATCAGCTGCTCTTAAAGGCCAGCTCCCAGCTATAAACCATTTGTAGGCTGTGGGAAGGGGACAGGAATAATGGCATCAGTTTCTTTGACAGCAAGGGAATAACACAGTGATGTTCCCTGAACACCTGGGACAAGCACACTGCTCCAGACTGTCAGAGGCAAATGAAGATGGAGATGGGCTCTGTGGAACAACCAAATGAGGGAAATGAGGGAGGCTCACTGGTCCTTTGTGAGGCACAGGATGGGGGTAGGAAAGCTCCCCGAAATTACCTAGTTCAGGGCATCCTGGATACTAGGCTGGGCTCATCCTGGCTATAAAAAGGCTGATGAGAGGCCAAGAAGAGCTTAATGATGGAGGAGCAGTGCTAGGGACACCTGAACCCTGCCATGTGCTGAAAGATGCTGAGGAAAAGAGAGGCTTTCATCTGCCCCAGCTCTGTGCCAAGTGCATCCTCACGCTTGGCTAAGCAGGCAGACGAGACAGCCTTTTCTGGATGGATTAGAGGCAGGTTTGGGAGGATTTGCTTGTAATCAATAAACACTTCATTTTGCACTGCCCTTCCTCCCCAGATCCACCTGTGTAACATTTGCATTGACCAGAAATTAGAAACTGGGCAGTAAACAATAGCAATCACAAATGAACCCAGCCTTTAACCATCAATTTTTGATAAAAATAGATGCTGAATCCTGCTAAGCCTAATAATAGGGCAAGTAGATTATCAGAGGCCCAATTTAATGAGGCTTTACTACATTATCGTTATTAATGCTCAGTGTACTCAGAAGCTGGGAGATTATTCTTGTCCGCTTCAGTGAGAGAAGAAATCCATTCTGGGCACACAGAGGTGTGCAGGCACTCACACCTGGTGGGACCAGACCTTGGCTGTGGCCTCTTCTGTCCCCATGTAGGATCCCAGAGAGGATCCCTTAACAGAGGGGAATCCAGGCACATCCTCCTCACTGATGGAGAGTCTCTGGCACATCCACACTCCCAAATCTTCTCCCCCTTCAGCTCGGCCCCGTTCAGCTCTGCTTGTGTGGGGCAAACAGCGCTGGGATCTCCCAGCTGAAGATACTCCCTGACGCCAAGGCACTGTCAGCCAAGGCTGTGTGCACCCTGGATGGCTCTTGGAGAGCCTCATCCTCCTCCCCTCCCCGTGGGAGCCGTCCCCTCCCCTGCAAGCCTCTCCAGCCTGTGAAATGTGGCCAGTTCCTAATTGCCCCCGCATTAGAGGGTGGCTATAACTCAGCCAGCTTTTGATAAAATAGCACTTACACGGGGAAGAGAGAGTTCCTATTACCGTTTATCAAGTCCCTGGAATGGGAGAGAAGGAGTCAGAGTTTATATGATCCGTCATCCAAATTAATGCTCTTGGCTCCCCACCGCCTACAAAGGCCAAATGAAACACAACTAAATCAACTCGGAACGCAGCGCCGGCGCTGGGCGATAACCGAGGATCCTCCCGACGGCAACGCCGGGCAGGGGACCCGTGGGCCTGTCCCTGAGAGCC
>VZTB01015658.1:945654-978556 GCA_013397245.1 Thryothorus ludovicianus
GGCAGGGCTGCCTGTCCCTGAGAGCCTGGCAGGGCTGCCTGTCCCTGAGAGCCAGGCAGGGCTGCATGTCCCTGAGAGCCAGGCAGGGCTGGCTGCCTGTCCCTGAGAGCCAGGCAGGGCTGGCTGCCCCTGAGAGCCAGGCAGGGCTGCATGTCCCTGAGAGCCTGGCAGGGCTGGCTGCCTGTCCCTGAGAGCCAGGCAGGGCTGCCTGTCCCTGAGAGCCTGGCAGGGCTGGCTGTACCTGAGAGCCTGGCAGGGCTGCCTGTCCCTGAGAGCCTGGCAGGGCTGCCTGTCCCTGAGAGCCAGGCACAGCTGCCTGCCCCTGAGAGCCAGGCAGGGCTGCCTGCCCCTGAAAGCCTGGCAGGGCTGCCTGTCCCTGGCCAGCCCGGTCATCAGCAGCTCCTCTTGGAAGGCAGGGCAGGGCTCAGGAAGGTACAGCTGGCTGGCCACCCTCCAAGCTGAGAGCCGCAGCCAACGCCTCGGCCAGGATGTGTGCAGGACTCGGCTTTGAAGCGGATCCAGAGCGGTGGGAAGGATGTTGATCTCTGGAGAGGTTGCAGGAGTTCAAGCTCTGTTACGGAGCCAGGGAGGAACAGGAGTACCTGCTCTGGTGGAGTCAGCCCCTCGCTGAGAGGTGGCACAGGGCTGCTCTCCAGAGGGCTCTGCAGGCTGTGCTGGACTCTCCCTTTCAACTCCAAGCCATGTGGCAGCACGGTGTCTGCAGTCTGGATTCTTGCCACTTCACTGGGATGCCTCGGAGAGCAGGGGAGGGAAGGGACGCACACAGATTTGCCAGGACTGTCTGGCTATCTCCCTTCTTACCCCTGACCCACAGCCAGGACATGTTCCAAGAGGCAGAGAGACAACTGAGACAGTGCCCAAGTCCATACTTGTACTGAAACCAGGGCTTTGGGGGAGTGATTTCTCCCCTTGAGGGGACTCATTACAAACCTGCTGCTTTTCAGAAGGGAGATGCAGTCCCACCCTGAACAGGGGAGACCAGCCTATGTCTCCCTGGGGTCCACATGCATTCCAGACCCACTGTGGTGCCCAGCACAGATGCACAGCCACACAGGGCTTGGAGAGCACACAGCTGGAGCCCAAGACCTGCTGGGATGTTTGCAGGGATATAGGGGAGGCATAATTACTTTCATTAACATGAAAGATTCAGAGCTGTACATAGGAGAAGAGAATAAAGTGCTTCATATCATTAGTGCTTCTCAGAGAGCAGCACAACAAAAGATCCACCTGGTAACAGATCCTTGTATTTGATAATGGTGCCAGCAGAGTGGAGTGGGTGACTTCAGCCCCTAAGCCCTGCCTTGTACCTCACACCCACTAATCTGCCTCACATCCTCATCCTCCTGTGGCCAGGAGGAAGCTGGAGCTGCAGCACTGGGGCACAGGTGATGCAAAGCTCCAGGCTGCAGTTCTGGCTGTGGCACCCAGCTCACCAGGAAGCTGAGCAGTGCAGCGTCAGATCTGCACAGGATTACAGCACAGGAGATCAAACCTGATTACCTGCCACTGGGGAGGGAAAAGAGCTGGAGGGGAACTGTTCCACCTGGGCAGCAAACAGGAGCACAGCAGGATAAGATCAACTGGAAATGGGACTTCATGGGTGGCAACACCACGACTTAGGGGAAACTCCCTTTCTTGCAAGGTGAGCAGTCACCTTCCTTGCTTATATGCAAAACATTCTGAAGCTGTGATGCACACACGGTGCAATTTATCATCTGAAAAAACTGTGGCCAAGTGCCAGCAACCAACTCTTCTTGCAAACACATCCTTCTGTCCAGAGGGACACGACAGCTTGAGGAATAACCACCTGGCCTGGACACTGCAGAGCAGGCTGCTACAATCCTGGCTGCCCGAGGGTGAACTAGTGCAGTGATTTTCCAGCAAGGATCACAGCCCAAGTCCAGTGCCTCCTCGGTGCAGTCTTATCCACCTTCCCCTTCCATGCACAAGCAGGTGATTTTTGCAGCTGCACCCATTCCTGTTCAGGATCCAGCACTGGTGGACACTGCACCCACCCAAGCCCAAGTTCCCTGCTCCTGACTGTGCCATTGGTGAGAGCCTCTCATCTTCCTTAACAACTGAGCCACGGGCTGGCTATGGGACACAGACTCTGAACTGGAACAGACTCTAACACTCAGATTAAAAACACATTTAGAGGATGCTCTCATCAGGACTTCCCGTCTCTCCTTAACCTTGATCCCCAGGTGCTCAAGCTAATAATGTTTCAGATGCTCTATGGTGGGAACCTCTGAATTGCTCATTAGGCAGCCAAACCACATCAGAGCTATTCCGGGGAGAAAGCACTGGGAATCTTTACAGGAACCTTTGGACTCCGAGTCACAGTATTAGCATTGATTTTAAATGAAATAATGGTCCCCGCTGTGCATTAAAAGCATTCTTTATAGAAAGCCAGCAAGGTAGAAAAGAGCCATTGTACCCAGAGCCTTGGCATGCCTCCAGGTCCCTCTGCTCTCTGGTGAATGGCAGATGCTAATAAAGGCAATCTTCACCTCCTCGGCGCTCCACACTGCCCGGCGTTTGCTGTGGGCTCAATGAGACATCATGTACTGTCTAATGAACATGGGAAATTAGCCATGCCTCTCTCGTCCTGCCTCAAGATGCTATTAAAGAGCTTTCAGGGGTCGAAACAAGCTTCCACCCAAGAGGGGGGAAGCTGCTGTACAGCTGCACAGCCCGGGCGCTCCGCGCGGATGAGCACGCACCGGCACGCATGCAGCCCTCACCTTCCTTCTCACCAACAGCGGGGCTCCTGCTCTTCCCCCTGGGGCTGCTGCTGGGCTGCTGCTGCTCCTTCTCAGCCTGCTGCTGCTGGGACTGTGACAGCTTGCTCGGGGGCATGTCCTCGCGGGCAGACTCGTGGGCTTTTGTGATCTGCTGCTGGTAGAGAGCCAAGGCGTGGGGAGGCACCTGAGGCTTCGCGCTTCCACTCTGCAACACCCCCTCCGAGAAACCTTCGGAAATCTGCAAAGCAGTGAGAATTGGTGATGCTCATCAGGGGCTGTTGACATCCATAACCATCTTGAAGACATCAGGAGTTACCAGAAGCTCCTGCCCCACACTATCATGGCAAGTCTTAGCAGAGACCGAACAGGGCTTCAAAGATCACCAGCTACAGGAGATTAAAAAAGCTCATGACAAAGAGTACCAGAGCTCTGTGATGGTGATACTACAGGAAAGAGTCAGACTTGTTCACAACTTCTAATCTATAGCTGTTGTCAAAAGTTTACATTACAGCAGCCACATCTTAAACTGCAACATGGGAAACTGCAAGAGCATCAGGAATGGGTCCTCCCTGAGCACTTCCTCCCTGCCCACCCTGTGTCACTGCTCCTTGCTCCTCCAGCGCTGACCCTGGAGACACCAGGATGATTCTTCTCACAGCCCACGCCACTCTATCTGTACTTTCAATACATGGCTACTGGGCAGTCAAAAAGGTGGACCAAGCAAAGTTCCTGGGTGAGGAAAGTGACATCCTTCAAGCACGAGATAAGTGCAGGGCTAGGAAGGTGCACTCTTTCTTTTTAAAGCAATGGGAGGCAGCAGTCATGTGGCAGTGAGCAGCTTTTTCTGTCCAGACCTCCCACGATTTTCTGATAAAAGAGCTCAAGAGACATCCTAATGCTGCTGGCAGAGCTGCTCCAGCAGCTGGGAACACTGCATGGAGAGCACCTTTCCTGGCCAGGGGCTCGCACCGCCCAGGCACAGCTCTCTGCGGACCAGAGGCCGTCCCCAGGGATGAGCACAGCCTTGCAACCCTGGATGCACAGCACGGAGCCCAGTGGGAGAGCATGCACGAGGCACAGGCTGTGCTCCCAGTCCCAGCCCTCTCCAGCAGGGCACTCACAATGGGAGGGATGGCAGCAGCTCTCTGCTTCAGCTGTTTCAGGTCCAGCGGTTTCTGCGGCGAGGAGTTGAGCCTGGTGTCGCTGGCGGTGTTGAGCAGGCTGGGCCGGGGGGACAGCAACCTGCAACCAAAACACAGGGTCAGCCACGGACAGGCTCTGTGGCACATGGCTCCCCCACACCCTGCACCCGTTTTGTGCTGCCAAACCCAGAGGATGTCCTCTGCATCAGAGAGGAGAGTGCTGGATGCTGCTTGCTGCTGGGAATCTGGGCTCAAAGACAACCCCCACGAGACTACATGTTCAAACAAGACCCTTATGTCAGGCTCAAGAGGCTCTTGAGCCCACTTTCCCTCATCCCCATGCTATTTCCAGCAAATCTGCTGCTGTCCAGAATAAACCTGAGGGAAAATGGACTCCAGAGCTGGATTTTATGGAGCGAGAGGACCAGATGAAATTTCATTTGGACATCATGCTACCTTCTAGAGCTCACATGTAGGGCTCACCCAGGGCTGGGGATCATCTTCATGCTCTTCCTCAAGGACTGTCTTTTATCAAGGTGCTAAAGCCAGGGCAAGCCACCATGTGCAGGTAACTCAGGCCCTTGGGTCACTTGAAAGATGAGAGGCTGGATTTGGATGGGATTTGGTACTGAGCAGCTGTGCAGCCCTGCACCCTCACCACGTGCTCTCCCCCCTGGCTGTTTGAGCTGCCTGGTACACACTCAGCCAGCCGTGCAGAGCCCCTGTGCAAACATGGGGGGCATCCCCATGGTGCCACCAAAGTGGGGATGGAGGGGTGTAAAACTCATGGGTCAAATCCTCGGTGTGTCCAGCCCCTGAGCTTATGCTGAGACCCCAGGGACCACATCTGCCCTGGCCATCGGCTTTCTCTCCCTCCTGACTCCAATTTGTTGAAGCCAGTTCATAGTTTTCAAGCTTTACAGCTTGATTTGTTTATTTTAGCTGTTATTTCAGTGTTCTCTTCAGCCTATAAATTTCAAGGTCATTCCATGCTCACCCTTGGATGAATAAACAAGCGTGGCGGGGCCATGTGTGGGGAATAAACTCATCATGGTGCTGGGACTGCCCCAGCCCTCACTCTGCACAGTGCCTGGCATCAGAGGGGAAGGGAACCCACCTCCACACTGGGACCAGAGTCAGGCACCCAAGGGAAAACAACCAAGGGACAGCAAATTTGAACGTTTCCCTAAACAATCCAAATGATGTCTGCCTGTGGAGCCACGTGGGCGTTGTGAAGCCACACTCCTGGCGGGGTGCAATGCCCCAAAATCTGCTGAGACACAAGGCTGGGGACAAGGGCACCCAGCACTTGTTCCTGAGACCTTCACGTCAGGCTGAGCTGTGGAATTGCCACCCCAGCAGCTGCTTCATGCACTCACTGGTGCTTGAAGAGGTACATTTAAGCACCATCAAAGTCCCTTTAAGCACCCTCAAGATCTTCAGGTTTCCTGAAGCCCTCCAGGATCCTGATGCTTCGGAAGCCAAAGTCAGTATTAAATTCATGAATATGCAGATTGCCTAGTTTATTACGTCCCTCCCAGCAGATCTTGCGCCAGACTATGGGATGTCTGTTGGGTACTTTGCTCTGGAAATCACCACATGAACAATTCTTGGCATCTCTTATCCACCTGCTGCCAACCCTGTGCCTCCCAAATCCAAGGACCAGTGCCTTAAGGTGGCTGTTGGCATTGGGAAAAAGAGTCAGAGCAGGAAGGGGTTGGCAGGCTCACAGCTGAGCCTCAGCAGGGTGGAAATGTCCCCTCCCAGGCATGAAGCTTTGGGGATGACCAAGACATTTCTCATACTCTTTCTCCTTCTGCCACAGAGACCAGTGGGGACTAAGTTAACTTCCAGATGATCCAACACACTGACACATGACCCGGCCAAACACGACAAAACGCCACAGCAGCTGCGCAAAGGCAGTGGCTCCCAATCTCCACAATGGGCTCCCCCAAGCCAGAGACACGGCTCCAGCACGGCACTGGCCTGGCAGAGCCCCTGCACCCTCAGCTGAGCCAGCAAAGGGCCATGCAGCACCGGCATGGTCGGCGCAGGTGTCTCCTCACCAAGCTGCAGGTCTGCAGTGGTAGCTGTGTGTGGCCTCCCCCACATGTCCCCATCTGGCGTGACCTCCTGCTGAACCACATCTTGGCTGTGCTCGCAGCAGCCCTCCTGCAGCACTCGCTGCATGGAACCACAGACAACCAGCTGCCTCCTTCAGCCTGGATGAGTTAAGGCTGCACCTCCTTCAATCCTTGGACATGCCTTTGCTAGCGTGAACCGCGGGAGGACCAAAAAAAGGCTGCCCCTACCGTGAACCCTTCCCTTTCTCACCGCGGGGACACCCCAGCCACCCTCTGTCCTCTTCTGGGAGATGCCGGGGACAGCTTGATGCTTTCACAAGCGCAGGGAAGGGAGCACCCACGCCCCGCTGGCGCTGGGTGGGTGGGCGAGCAGCGGGTGACGCGGTGACGGGGCGGCTCACGCGGCAGCCCGGTCCTGCTCAGCGCGAGTCACGCTGCGGCACCGGGCTGCGCCAACGCCCGCGGGACGGCAGCCCCCGGCCCAGGGGCACGGCAAGGGAGCAAAGCTGCGGCTGGGCAGGGCACCCAAAGCTCCGAGCCAGCTGAGGATCAACCCCCGTGGGTGCTGCTGGGCTGGGAAGGGCCCGATGGCAGCGTCAGCTGCAGCATTCCCATGCCAGCGGGCGCTGCTGTCGCCCGCGCCTCATCGCCACGCCGGGTAAGAGGAGTGGCCCGGGAGCTGCGGGACGCCTGTTTAATGTTTAATATTCCTGGAAGCTGGTAACTGTTTGACAAGCGAGATAGGCGCTGACTCAGCGAGGAGCCGCGATGGAAAAGTCGTTCCCAAGACGACTTGATCCTCGGCTGCTGAGGAGTTGGTGCAAGCCACCGCTGCCCTGCTTTCGGCTGGGTTAATGTTAAACTGGAGGAGGACAGCCCTGCTGGCCTCACTCTCCCTTACTGGGAGATCTTCTCCTGTCTGGGAAGCAGGGGAGGGTGGGGAGGGGTGGTGCTGGTCTCTGGCCATTGCTGGAAAGGAGCACTGCAGCCAAGAGGCCTCAGCCCTGCCACGGGCCCGGGGCCAGCAGCACCCACACCACCCTTGGCACCACCAGCACTGTTCCAGCTGCTCAGCAGCGAGGGGCTACACACCCCAGAGGATGCTCTCACACCAGCAGTGCTCATCCACTGGCTCCTGCATCAATCACAGGGGAAGCACAGAGGCCATTTGGAGCCGTGGGATGCACAACAGCTCCCTCCGACTTCATCCCACCACTTAGCTCAGCTGCTTTTTCAGTAACCCCATCCAGAGTGCTGCACACAGCCTGCCCAGCCTTGGCAGCACCCACCTCGCTGCCAAACTGCTCCCTGTGAGCCCACAGAAGGCTTGCATGGCACTGGATGCAGGATGCCAGCCTTCAGTCCCTGCCCAGCTCTGAGTCAAGGAGGGACTGCTGCCCCTACATACAAATGGCAGGCTGTACACAGGAGTCCTACCTGGCCCAGGAGCCATCCTAAAATTCAGCGCTACAAAGATGGGTATTCACACATACTCTTTAAAAAATGGAAAACCCTCTCTCCATCTGTGAGGCTCTTGGGTGGGGAAGGCCCTGTGGGAAAAGCTGGGAGGGGAGCAGGATGTTTCTCCAAGGAGGAGGCCAGTGCTTCTCCTCTCTGTCCCAAGAGCCATCCATGAAGGGTCTGAGGCTCTCTTGGCTGCCAGGCCTAGGGGTAGGTGGAGGGCTCAGGACTGCAGTGGTTCAGGTGAAGACCCACTGGCATGGCTCCAGGAAAGCTGGCTCCGACCACATTCTCCTCTCTTGATGGCCAGGATGGATAATTTTCCCCTAGAGATCTGAGCAACATCTCTGCCAAAGGAGCCACTCACTCCCTGCTGCACTGGAAACACATCCCTGACGTGACTTTTCTCCTGCCAATGCCAAGTCAGACAGAAAAACCATCCCCAACCCCGGATGCTGGCAAACCAGCACAACTCCACTGTCCCTGAGAGCTCATCCTGCTCCATTGCATCACCCAGATGGGCAGCTGCCACCAGCAGATGCAGTGGCTCTGCACCCAACATCTGCCCACGGCCATGTCCCAGAAGCACCCGTACGTTGGGACATCACGCTGCTCCTTGTGTCACAGCCCCTTGGGAAGCAATGGCCAAAGGGCTGGGGGCACATGGGGACACAGCTGGGAAGTCCCTCTGCCTGAGGGCGTGCCTGAGCAGTGATATTCCCAAGGAGGAGCTCACCAAGGCACACAAGGGCACTGTGACACACAACGGAAAAGCTCATCTGGCCTTGAGTCATGGCCTCGTCCCCCTGTCCCCCCTGCTCCTACCTGCTCTTGTCCACAGCATCCTGCTCATCCATCTCGTCTGCGCTGCAGGTCGCGCTGGAGTCGCTGTCGGGGTTCACCCCGGGGCCTTTGCTGCCCTTATGGCTCTCCTTCTTCTCAGCCTTGGGCGTCCCCTCCGTCCCCGCCGGCCCTGCGCTGCTGACGCCGCTTTCCACCTTCTTGTCATTCCCCTTGTCCTTCTCCTGGCTCTCCTCGCTCTCCTCCTTCTTCACCTCGCTCTTGCAGGGCTCCTCGCTCACCTTCTCCTCCGGCTCCTCCGTTTTCACCACGTCCACCACCAGGTCCTCGGGCACCTTCTCCTCGGTGCTGGCTGCCTCGGGGGCCGTGTCCGGCGGGGGGCTGGCAGCAGGAGCGGGGTTGGCAGGGGGAGCAGGGGCAGCCTCGGGGGGTGTTGGAGCCTCTTCCCACTTGACTGCCGGTTCTGTGCCGGCGTCACCTCCCGGCCCGGGTGGTGCCTTGGCCCCGTTTTCGCCTCCTTCTTTGGCTTCGGGCCTTGGCGAGGGAATGCTCTCGGTGTCGGAGCTGTTATTTACTGCAGCTGAGAAAAGGGAAGAAATAAAAATAAGGATCAGCCTGAGATTCTTGCTTCCCATATCACTGCCTCCACCCCCTCCCTTGGGAAGAGAACGCCCTCGTTCCTCTGAGGGGGAGATGATCCCGGGGCTGGGAGAGCTGTGCTGGGATCCCCAGCTCCAGAGCCTGCTAAGCAAAGGGCTGCTCTGGGGGCCTCTCTGCTCGCCCAGCACGACTGTTAACCCCCACCCAAACACAAAATCACACGCCCAAAAGCCTGGAGACTGAGTGACTGGGAAACTGGATTTTAAAAGAAAATCCTGGCTGCTGGCTGGTCTAGCAGGACAAGATCTGCTCCCTTCTCACCCTCTCACCCATGGCACACGATCAGCTGCCCTGGAGCAGGCACTTCACTGGCACCCTACTCGCTGACTTACATCGCCTGTGTCCCTGGCTCTGCCACCCCTGGAGCAGCTGGGATCACCCCAAAACACTACACGTGTTTGTTGTTATTTAAGCCACTGGTGGCAGAAGAAAGGAGGTCAGGGTCGGCGAAAGGAAAGTGCTGGCAGTGCTACAGGACAGGTTAATTATTACATGGGAAGGATCATTCCCAGATCTGCCACCAGCGGCCTGACGTGAGCTGGAAGCACAAGTGTCCGTGCACCTCTCAGAGTTTGGTGCTGCCAAGAGATTGTTTCTACAGCTGGGGAGAGGATCACTCCCTCCAAGCCTCTGCTGGACAAACATGGCCAGGGCCAGGAACACCAGGAGATTTCCACGGCCCCATCCCAGCGTGTCCCCACCAGGCTGGGCTCTCACGCTCATGCCCCAAAGGCTTCCTCACATGCATTCCTTGACCTGCCTCTCCCCTCAGCAGCTCAGCCAGCTTTCAAACACTGGTGAGAGGAGTGACACTGAGGGACTGTGTCCTAGGAGCTCTACATCGGAGCACACCCATCTGTCCTCAGAGTGAAATCGTACCACACTCATCAGGAATCTCAGTCTTCTCCAACCTTACTCACTTGCAAACAAGAAAGGAGGTGTCCCATCACCCTGCCAGGACAAGGTTCACAGTTTGTTTGGCAAAACTCTTCCCAACTGCCACTTGATGCTACTCTGAAACCATGCTGAGACATCCAACAGTGGCTCATCCTAAGCTCAGCAAAGCTCTAGACTTCCCTGCATTCCCTCCAGATGATGAATCCATAGACTACACCGTAATTCCCACACCAAGTCTTTCCCCCTGTCCCTGGATTGTCCACATGGCCCCTGCAACTGCAAGGTATTGTCTGATTATCCCCAAATGTCACTCTGGAGCCATCTCCTGCATAACACCACCCTGGCACTTCCGTGACCATTACATTTCATCCGCCTGCTCATGCTTTTCCACAACTCTCTCTGTAGGGCGCCCCAGCACTGCAACAAAAACCAACACTTGGAGAGTAAGGCTCAGAACCCTGTCAAGAGACCTGTCTCTAATCTCAAAATCATGTTGTTTCCTCTCAGGCACTCTTACAAAGAGCAGTAACTACCTTTTACTTTGCTCCTGTGAGTCACGTATCACCTCGCACAAAGATTTACCTGGAATCTGCCTTGTAATGAGTCACTCACGAGGAAGATTTGAAAAGATTTCCCATTTCAAGTCCCATTAACCTGGGTGCTAAGGCCAGGAACCAGTGTGGTGCCAGAGTGCTGGTTAAATTATTAAATTACATTTGACAGAAGTCAAATGGGCATTGTTGGAAAATTGTGCACATTTTCTCTAAACTCCAAACTGCTGTGCTTTCTAAGCGATAAATAGCTGAAAATTGTCACTTTCAAGGTGTTTCCTTTCTTTGGTATGGCTAGGAGGGAGAAAAATGCTGCCTTAAAAGGGAAAGGAGGAGGAAAAGCCCCACCAAGGTGGATCAGCCTTGCTGGTGGGAGACCACAGCTTCCCCTGCCTTTACTCCAGTGCTGGGCTCTGGGAACTCCACTGCCCAGGAAAGCAGCAATGCTGTGACAGGATGGGTGCACACAGACCTTGGTGGGTTATCTCTCCTTGAGCCCATGATAAGCTCCATGAGAGCCCACAGTGGTGGCTAAGAGCATTCAGGGACCTTCCTTTGGAGCAAAACACCAAGAAATGTGATTTAGAAGAGGCCCTGGGAAGCTGCGTGCTCTTGGAAAGCACGCTGATGGAAATCAGAAACCAAAGGGCTCCCGAAATAGCCATCTGTCCAGACAGACCCGGGAGGAGGGCAGTGATCCAGGGCACTCCTTGCAAGAGTGAAATCCAGAGGAATCCAAAATGCCACGAGTGCTGTGAGACAGTGTCACCTCGGTGTGACTTTGGGGTGACAGACCTCTTTGTGAGTGCTGACGTTTGCGGTGCCTCTGCCACGACCGGGCAGCAAAGCCAGCAGAGCTGAGCACATTCCCTGCCACAGCCCTTACCTGCCTCACCTTCTGCCTCCTCTGCCATCTCCTCCTCGTTGCCACTCGTCCCCGACACCTCCATCTCCTCGTCCTCAGCTGCGGGAGGGAAGGCGGCTTCCTCGTTCTGAACAGCGGCGCCTTTTTTCTTCTTCCTCTTGGCGTTCCTTTCCTTCTCCTGAAGAAGAGGAAGAACGGTGAGAGGCAAAGCCTGTGGGGAGTTATGGGGCAGCAGAGAGCACGGGTCCTGCCAAAAGGGTCAACAAGGATGCTCACACTGCCAAGGACCCCCTGCCCTGGGTAAACCCTCTGAGCATCAGGCTTTGGGACCAGAGTCACCTGTTGAAAGTCTGGCAGTGTGGTGTCACCTGGCCAAAAATTTTTGACTGCTCTGCAATGGCCGGCCTGGCTCCACAGGGAGCTCCAGGCTCAGCCAGCAGTGAGCTTTCAGGGGAAGAATGGCACAGATACGTGGACAAGGAACAAGCATGCAGAGGTCAGCAGTGCAGGGCTGGCCAAAGCCTGGGGGTCACATGCCCGCCCATGACACACGTGTGACGTGCTGGTCCTGCGCATTTCCAGGCTCTACCTCCAGCTACACAAACATGTGTGGCCACCACTTGACGCTTATCTGCAGATAACAAAAGCTGATGCCCCAGATACGGCCCAGCCAACATTTTCACACACCTGCCCTCATGACCCCTTTGCCAAAGAACTTTGACTCTCATGCCAGGGCAGCTGTCACTGATGGACAGTGGGCGAGCTCAGCGCAGCACAGCATCCCAAAGGTGACTGCCTGGTGTCCTAGCTTGCCCTCAGACAGCCCCAACCTCCTTGGCTGGAGCACGTGCCACAGCCACGAGGGTGCGGACAGCTGCTCCCTCCTGCAGACCTAAAGGAAAAGTCTCGGCTTTGCTATTGTTTCCTGCTCTTGTTGCTTGAGTAAATATTACCAGTAGGAACAGGCTCATCATCTCCGGCTCTCCCTGTAAACCTCACATGAGTGACGTGTGTAGGACGTTTATTTACATGGATGAAAAGATAAAGCCCGTGGTGGAAACGTTAACTTTGCTGCTGGATCTCTGCGCTGGGAAGAGCTGGTCCCTCCCCTTCCCCCACCCCCAACTTTTCAATCCTTTAGAAAACTTCCAGATAAAACAAACAAATACAACTGCTTTTTGCTTGGAAACGCTGCTCGCTCAAAATCTATTTTTATCAAACTGGGCAGGAGAGAGAGGGGGGGAAAAGAGGCACTTGAGAAGCGGCCCCGTGCGGGCGCGGAGAGGCAGCGGGAGGAACTCCAGGCTCGGCGGCTCCCTCGCCCCATCCCAGCCCCGCCAGCGATGTCCCGGGGCTGCCGGAGTTCGCGCCTCTGCCACGGCAGCGACTCAGCACCGCCCGTTCCTGTGCGAAGCAGCGGCTCCCCATCACGCTAAGGCACTGACAAAGCGCCGACGTTACTATGGCAAAGACTTCTCTGCCTCTTACTCACGGGTCCGTGACTCAGCCGCGGGCAGGAGCGGGCTCCTCGCTGGGAATTAGCTGGGAATTAGCTGGGAATCAGCCTCTGCCTCAGAACCCTACTTGGCCAGAGCCTGGGGCTGGCAGCTGCTGGCAGAGCAGAGCAGCGAGCGGCCCCAGGGCCACCGTGGGTGCCTCTCCTGGCAGACCCCACTGCTGGTATTTGAAATACAGGCAGCAGATCCTGGCTACATCTAGAGATGTGTTCAAGGCCACCACTTTGCCTCTTATCACACCTGCAGCTCCAGACTCCTTGTGCTTGCTCCTCTCTACCTTCCAGCAGGTATTTCTTGAGGAGCATCCAGGACTTGGTGCCACTCAAGCGCTCTGAATCGCCAAGACCACTGAGGATGTCCTGTGCACAAGGACACAGAACTCTGCACAAGGGGTCACTCTGTGCCTCTTCCTCCACAGTGCCTTTCTGGGCCATCCTGACAAATTTGGCCTCTCCCTGCACTGCTGTGACATCAACAACCCAAACAGCTCCCAAACCCTGCTACCAACATGGAGCCACCCTGATGGGAACGTCCCATCAGGCTCATCCTGACCTAACAGCAAGACCAAGGCAAATCACACACACTCATTCCCCAGAAGCAGAGACCACCAGACTGCACTCCTGAGGCACTTTTGCTATGCAAAGCCAGCATCATCCAAAAAAGCTAGGAATTAAGGAGATGTTGCTCAGAGGAGGTCCACAGGACTTGCTCTCCAAGCAGGACCAGCCCCAGCCCCAGGGATAACTGGCCCCACTTTCCTGTAGATGCCAAAACAAGCCCAGCAGTCAGCAGACCAAAGTGACAATCACACCACAGACTGATCCTAGTGTGCCTAATCTCCAGCCACTAACAGAAGGAGCAGCTCTGAGGACACTCTGTATCCCAATGCCCTGCTTTCCTTAAATGCCAAGATAAGCCAGTGCAGTGTGCAGAAGGTCAAGGCTAAGTGACGCTGACGCCTGGGACACATCCGAGTGGCGCGGCAGCGAAACCAAGCCAAAACACACAGCAGGGCAGATAAAGTGAAGCCTCAAGGTGGCCTGACCCTGCCCCAGCAGTAACAGGCTGCCTGTCCCAGGGTGCAGCCGGCTGGTTTGGTGTCTGTTTCCCATCCTACAGCTCCTCAGAGTCACCTGCACGCTGCTGGACCCTGGTGTCACACCTACCTGGAAGAGGAGGCTACAATATCAACGAGCCCCATCTGGGAAATGAATGAGATCTGCTAATTAAGTTTACTCTCATTTAGCATGAGGAGGAAAAGCAGAGCCACTGCATTTCCTTGCACATGATCAGTAATAGCTGGGGGTGGTGAGGTCAGGGAATAATCTGTGGATGTCGTGGCAAAACTAAGCGATGCCACGATGCTTCACCACGTGCTTCCTCCACAGAGGTCATGGCTGATACTGCCTATAGGATGAGATTTGGAGGCTCGGTTTGCTCGGGATTATATTTAGGAGTCAGGAAGGAAGGTCCATGGCAATTTCATCTCAGTTGTTCTTTCATTTTATTCAGCTTTCTGGCATCTGCTGTTGCCACAAAACAATAGAGTACAATAAATAACAGCTGAATGTTCATTGTTCTTCTCCACGACCGAATCCCACAGCCTCCAATGCTCGAAAAATAAAATGATGATGCTGATATAAACTGCAAGTGAGAGTGAGCAATTAGACTGGAGAAGTCTAGCGGCTGCCTTGGAGGGACGGATGCAGGGAAAAATGTGGTTCTGCAGAAAAACACTTCCGTGATATAATTTCTGCAACATTAGGGAGCAGAGTAAATTAATACACACCGGCTCCACTGCCAGCAAAGCTGTATGATCTTATTTCAGATTCTCCCCAGTAATGAACAATGATACCTTTCTAATGTAACTTTTTATATTCAGAGGGCTTGATGCACATTTCACAGAATAGTTCATTCCAGCCTTTATATGGGTCTGGGGGTCCTTTATATAGTTTGTTTGCTTTGTTTCTAAAAACAATTCGGTGAAACATGGGAACACAGGAGTGTCTCTGTGCATAGAGAATTAATAAAAAAGAATCGCCGATGTCTTCTCTTTCTCTCATTCCTATAGACTGACTAGGATATTAAATTCCTGGGTGAGTCATTGAATGTTTTCCTGTCTTTCTTTTTACTCTTGCTGTAATAGCTTGCTTGGAAAGATTCCTGCATTGAACATTGTCCTTTGCATTTTCAAAGCACCCCTTGGGGGTTTAGCCATGTGAATTCTATTAGCCAGAAACTGGGAACCCCAGGATACTCTACAAATGAAATAATTATAATCTTTAGTGTGTCTTAGCAGTCCAAGCTATCTCCAGAACACCAAACAATCCCCCACTACGTTCACACCACATGCCAGGAGAGAAGCAGCATTAGCCCCATCTGAAGGGGAAACTGAGGCACGGAGAGGTGTGCACATCTGCTTGCAGTGCTAAAGAAAACCTCGTTCAGAGCCAGGCTCTCCTCACATTGTCCTAAATCTCTGATTTTCCTTGGGGCAAACCAAAGCAGTTCACTGCAGGTAACTGCAGAACCTGGCAAGGCACAGACCCATGTGGCCCAGCCAGGCTCTCTGCTCACCAGGGTGGAACAGCACAATCTCACCAGAGACAAAGGATTTGCACAGCCATCACAACTTGCATCCTGGCCAACACAGCACAGCCCTGCTCCTCCTCCAGCTCCTTATCTCCCTGTGTACCAGCCACGCTCCAGAGACCCAGGCATCTCCCACGCAGCAGCTCTGCCTCATCCAGACCTCCCAGGGACAGATGGGTGGACAACCCTCTCCCGTGCCACTCCACAGTCCCCACAGCTTTCACCCAACGTGATAAAGGCCCCCCCTTGGCCGTGGGAAGCACCCAAGCACTTGTTAGGAAATAAGCACAGTGCCCAGCGCGGGCTGGGACAGCGCTCTCACCATTTTCAGTTTGTGCTGCTGGAGGATCTCGTCCAAGTTCTGCCTCTTCTTGTAGTTGAAGTAGAAGTTTTTGCACTGCGACACGGTCTTGGAGCCCACCATCCTGGCAATGGCCGACCAGTTCCTCCCATGCTCAAGGAGACCTGCAGTTGGAGGAGGCAGAGAGGAGCAAGGTTGAGCACCAGATGCGCTCACACAAGGGCAGCATTATCCACACAGGACGGGAAACCTCCTCCGTGCAAGCCAAACTCCACAGGAACAATATGGTCACCAGCACCTGTCTGAATGGCTTCCAGGCCAGGGGATGACCTATGAGAGCCTGTTTTTCTTTCCAAAGGGAAAAAAAGGTGCTGTGCTGACCATCTCTGGAATAAAACACGTCCCACAGCCGTGTCTCGGCAGTCACGAGGATGAGCGGTGCTCCCTTTCCTTTGGGACGGCTGCAGCAGGTGTTGGCAGGCCCAGGAGAACTTGGGACAGCTGCTCTGAGCCCCTAACATGAAGCAAAGGCTCTTCCCACCCTCCTGTGCCACAGTGACGATTTCAAGAGGAGTGGCAAGGCACACAGCCCTGTTAGGGAAGGGGAGGGAAGCCCAGGCAGGTAAGCAGCATGTCGGGAGGGAAGCCCAGGTGATGTCCCTGGCTGGGAAGAGGCGTGCCAGGGGATTAGTGCTGATCACAGGCTCATGAGCAAAAAGCAGCTTCTCAGGTCAGGCATCATGCCAAGGGCTGGCAATCCTGCCCAGATGGTGCCACCCGAACACGGGGCAAACCCAGCAGGGTGGAGGAGGATGAGGAGGAGGAGGAAGGAGACAGTCAGCATCCCGTGCCATTTCTGCAGGGGTACCTGGGCACCCCTGGTCCTGCAGATGGAGGAAGGAGTTACAACCACAGCGCAGGGATGGGCGCAGTGGCACCCCAGGCTCCTGCAGGTGACCTGTGGAAGAACAATCCAGGCTTTCTGGGAAGTAATACCTCGCTGCCTGCAGCTATTCCTGCTGTGCAGCTGGTCCTTTGTGGGGCTGGAGCTGCCACCAGCCTGTGGGACACTGCCAGCTCCTGACTGCCCATGTGATGCCACCATCAGGCCAACAGTTCCCCAGCCCTTCCCTGCACCTGGTGACGGCACAAGATGCAGAGTCTGTAAGACCAGAGTTACTACACTGCCACAGAAAGGTAACTTCAACATGAAAGCCAGTAAGGAATGAAGCTGCTAAGAACATCTTTCTCCTTTGCTGGGGGACTTTCTGCCCAGAGGCCACCAACCACAGTGCCCTGTGTGGTTGGGAGCAGGCACTGACCACTGGCTCCACATCCAAGCCCTCCCTGGCTGCTCTGACACCACGGGGCTGAGTCCCACACTGGGGCTCCGGGCATGGCTCTGCTCATGCCTGGGAACGTGGCAGCTGTGCCCCAGCCCTGCTGCCAGCCTCCTGCCAAGCTGCTGCCATGTGTCAGCCCGGCCCTAAAGTGCCATCCCAACAACAAACCCCAGGGGACAGCTCAGCCACATAGCCCAAAAGATGTGCCCCCAACCAGGATCTGTTCTGTGAGTCCGTGCAAGGGGAGGGCACGGCCTGGGGGCTGAGGGCATGGCTGCATTGAATAGAGGCACCATGTACCCCCCAAGAGAGATTAAATCCCCCTCTCTGCTTCCCAGGTCCTGAAGAAAACCAGCAGCATCCAGCACAGCAGGAGTTAACATCCAGCTGGTGCCTGTATCCTGCCCGTCCCAGCACCACGCTTATCAAATTGCATGTACGAGGCATCACATGCACTGAGCACCAGAAAGGCCCTGGCAAGCCAAGAAACAAGTTTGAGCTTTAACTCTGCAACTCCCAGCCTTGCTCAGCCAAACCCACGACCTCTGTCACCCCGCTGACGGGCTGGGACTTCTTTAAAAAAAAATGGTAAAAAAAAATCACATCCGGCCACCAATCCTGAGGCAACGACTGGGGCAGGAGTCCTCCCCCTGCCGTTGCTGAATGCCGCAGGGGAAAACAGGACAGTCCCCAGTGTCACAACCCATCCCCTCTGACACAACCCACTGCTGCCGTCCAAAGCAAACAAGCAGCTCTGTCCCTCTGCTCATCACCACACCGGTGGCCCAGCACCAAGTGTGACAGCCGGGCCAAGGCTGATTGTGTGCCCGAGGCGAAGCTGAAATAAAGACACCAGCAGCGGTGGGGATGTGCCGTCAGCACGGGTGCTTTGGCAGGAAAGATTCCAGGAAGCAGGACCCGGCACGGCAGAGCTCGGGGCAGGGGGGGTGATGGATGTCACCGCGAGTGGTCCCCAGCGTGGTGTGACCTTTACCAGCCACAGGCAACGCCAGCTCCTGGCTGTCCTTCCCCTGCCCAGGCTGGCCGTGCCCCTGCTCACCGGGGCACTGCTCAAGGAGCCTGCCGCTGACCAGGCAGGTGGCCACTGCCAGGGAGGAAGAGGAGGCTGCCTGCAGCCCCTGCCCGCGGGACCAGCAGGGAGACCCGCCACTCTTCTTCTCTACGAAACCAGAGCAAAACAGCAACACCTGCTTCCCACGCTGTAGTTATCTGCACACTCGCGAGGGACCAGCCGAGACACCCCCGGCTCTCCAGGCACCCCATCTATCTCCAGGAGCTCCCTCAGCAGAGCCGCCCCCAGCCCCGCACTGCCCGGCACTCCAGCCCGGCACGGCAGCACCAGCCCTCGGTTCCGCATCGCAAGTGAAACTATGACTAACCGAGTTATCAGATCCTCAGGAAGGCTGAGCTCCTGGGCTCGGGGCGGGGGCTCCGGACGCAGGGTCTGCCGCAGGCACGCAGCCACACACAACCTTGAGGATAACCCCATCCTTCGGACCCCAACACCCGACTTACGTGCTCCGGCTCCGGCGGGCAGGGAGCACACCTGGAGTGTGCAGCGGGTGGGCTGGGAAGGACACGGCTGTCAGGGCACTTCTTCAAAGCCCCCCCGGGCACGGCAGCCCGCGGCAAAGCGCTGCGAGTGCTCCGCTCACACCCTCCCCACGCATTTCGCTTTCGCTCCCTCGCAGCAGCCGGAGACAGAGAAGAAAGCAAAGCCGGTTCCTTAAATCCTGGGGGCGAGAGGATTTCAGAGCCATGGGCGGCCGGGAGCGGCGAGCAAACGGGCACCGAGGCTGGAAACCAGGTCACAGGCGGCAGACTCCTGACCCCAATGGCAGAAGTTGGTGGGAACACATGCTCCGGCCCCAGCGCGGTTCCCTTTGGAGCGAACAGCGTTCTCCGCTCTCCTCCTGCTCGCTCTCCGGAGCGTTCCAGCCGGCTGCAGCCGCGGTTGTTAAGGTGGATGGAAGCGCCGCCAGTATTTTCTCCCCTACCTCATCTCCTTGCTCAGCAGCTCGGGGCTATAGGGAGACTGTGCAGTTTCAGGAGATGCCCGACGTTGCCAAGAAATAATAATAATTAAAAAAAAAATCGACCAAAAAAAAAAAAAAAAAAAAAAAAACNNAAAAAAAAAAAAGCAGGAGAAAAAGCGAAGGGGCGGGAGCGCGGCAGCTCCGCTCCTGCCAGCCCGGGGACGGGGAGCCGGTGCCGTCGGTATGTGGCGGAGCAGCGAGCAAGCTCTAATCTGTTCCTCTGGCTGACCCGGGGCTCGTTGCATCTGAATGTGACCTCTAGACAGAGCATTAATAACGAACGTGGCGCTGACCCAAGCTGACAAGGGGTGCGGCGCTTGGCACCCGCTCCCGCCCTCCCTCGCTCACTTTCTGTCTCCCTCGCTCTCGGCTGAATGTCAGCGGCAGGGGGAGGGATCCAGGAAAACAAAGCTTGGCTAATAGTTTTCCCCGCTCTCAAGTGAATCAAAGGCGCTTTTCTTTGGGGACGTGCGCGCCGGCGAGCCCAGTGCCGCACCGACGGGGTGCCTCAGGACACCTCGGCCCTGCAGCTGCTGCCCTGGCACCGGAGGGATGGCGAGAGGTTTGGCACGGCCGTGGGGCAGAACGCGGCCTCTGCTCCCTGAGCAAGTGGAAGCTGGAAGGAAGAGGAGCTCGGAGAGCGGGGTACTGGGCTCAGCATCTCGGGGAACTGAGAAGAAACCCGGAGGGGCAGCGCGGCAGGCGAGGGCTGTCGGCTCGCAGCCCCTCGGCTCTCTGCAGCCGGGGGATTTTACCAGAGACATTCCAAGGCTCTCTGGCACGGCTGCCCAGCTCCACCCTGGGCTTGGTGAGGGCGGAGAGAGCCCGTAAAAGGGTCCCTTAATGGGAGCTCGCGTGGATTAACAGACCAAGGTTATAGGGGAAAAACTAAGTAATATCATTCCCTACGCCCGACGGTACCTGGTATGATCCTTCAGTACCTCTTGCGCCCACACACCCTCTTGGGAGCGAGCATGGAGGCAGCTCTGGCTACGGCACAGCCAAAATGTGCCGCAATCCTATTCTGGAGAAAGACCAGCCCTGTGGAGTCAGCGACACCACCCAAGGCATCCCGAAAGCGTGGTCTGCATCGCTTTCCCGCACTAACCTCGGGGCGCTTTGCAGAGGCTCAGAGAAGGTGAGTAACTTCTCCAGGGCCATGGATCAGTGGGTGGCAGAGCCAGGTGCACGCCAGGCTCCTGATGCTGTGCCAAGGGAAGCGGTGGGGATGGTGCGTGGGGGGTGATCCCGCATCCCCGCAGGCGCTGGGGTGTTGCAGGAGGGACCACGGCGCAGGCAGAGGGCTCGGTGTGCTCCTGCCACCGCGGTGGGTGATGCCCTTCCTTCCTTCCTTCCTTGGTCAGTGATGCCCTTCCTCCCTGCAGGTGATGCTGGCAGCAGCCTGCTGTGCTCCCAGTGGACCTCTCATCTGGTGACTGGACACAAACAGCCTCTGATGTGTCCCACAGCTACAAGGGGGCTTGCAGCCGAACTTCCCAGCACCCTTCACACCCGTCGTGCCACTTCTCTGCAGGGAGGAAGTGTCACCAAACAGGGTGTGAGCACCTGACCAGCAAGGAGTTTGGATTCCCAACCAGCTCAGCTCTAGTGCAGTGTCACCTCTCTGCTGGCCCTGGCTGGGGACCCTCAGCTCCCAGATCTCCCCTTTGAAACGGAAAATTCCTATAGCACTGCATCCACCTGCTGCAAAACCTTGAGCTCTGTGCCCTCATCACACACCTGCCTGATTTTATTACTCCTGCCACAGACTTTCTTTTTTGCTGTGTCCTGTCCAGAAGTCCCTCCCAGGATGCCTGCTCCTGGAAATGTGCCATCCCCTCTGGTCCAGCAAGGCAGTGAGTACACGTGGAGCACCCACGGCTGGCAGGCCCAGCTCTCTTCTTTCACCTGGTTCAGATACTATTCCCGCTCCCTTATTGTTGAAAAAATAATACTCAAAATTAAAATGTAGGCAGCAAATTATAGTAATTACCCAGCAGTTCCTCCTGACAGGCCTTTTGTATTCCATTCACTGACACTCACTAAGCAAATCCTCGCAGTTTGCTCCTACACACTCGAGAAACATTCAGCCAATGGTGGCAGAAAGTGCAGCTCTGGGGGCACGGTGGGCACAGGCACGGTCCTGGGGGTAGCAGGTCCTGAAAGGCAGCCAAGCAAAGGCCTGGGATGGCAGGGAAGAGACTGCAGTCAACCACAGCCTCCCTCAGGGCAAGTGTGGCTAATTTACACCTTGGACACCGCTCTGCCCTCATGGCACCCAAGCTGCCTCATCTTGATAATTTTTTACCACGTTGCTTTGTATGGAGTTCATGACAAAAACACCAGGCACACGTGGCACTCTGTGGGCACTGGGATGGCCAGGCTGGGCTCTCCTTGCTCTGAGCTGCCCCCCTGCACCCTGCCTGGATAGCGGACACCTGAGTGAGAGACCCCAAGGCACATCCCACCCCAAGGCCACTCAGAAGGACGTGCAATGACGAGCATGGGCTGCAAACCACTTACTCCAGCCCACTTTTACTACTATCAGCAGGTTTTTACAGTTGTAAATACCTCTGATGGGAGAAGGGAAAGCTCCAACATGAGCACAGGGGAGACAAAAGGAGGAAGGCATGGAGCTGCCAGCTCCCCAGCATCACCCAGTCAGCTCCTGCATTTCAAAGGTGATGCAAGGTGGCTGACTTTGTTTTAGTTTCATGAACAGAACGGGACTGGGGAAAAAAATGGTTCAGGTCAGTCCAAAACTCAAATGAATTGCTGGCAGCACTGAAAATAAGCCTTCGAAAGAGTGCCTTCGGTATCCAAGGGAATATTTTATATCTACCCAAAAGGAACTATATAGGAGTTTTCACGGGTTATTTAACTCTCTGTCATCAGTATTTCACGTTAGTGCCCAACCCTCCTCTGCCTCATCACGCTGCTGACTCCATCCCGTGGCCTCTCCGTGTCCTCAGCGTGGGAAAAGGCATCAAAAGAGCCCCAGGCTGGCCGTGCCCTGAGGACAAGGGGCACAGAGCCCGGGCAAGGCAGGGAGGACCTCGGCGAGAACCTGCCACTTCCACCCGCCTCTTTTCAAAGAACAAAACCACTTGTTAGACGCCACGGGAAAACCCCGAGCTGGGCGAGAACAGGTACCAGACTTTAAAGGCTGACAAAGGTCATGTCGAAACCTCCCGGTTCATCGAGTTCAGCCCCAGGGCGGTTGCGGCTGCTCCGAAGCTCTGGCACTTGTAGAGTGACAAGTGGTGACACTCGGTGATGGGGCTGGGGGGACAATAAACCTGCCCACTGCTGAGGCTGGTGCTCACCTGCTGCTCGCAGAGCCCCTTCCAGCCTGCCTTGAGCTCCTGGCTCATCCAGCAGGTCGCCCCAAAGGCAGGAATTGCCTCAACGTTGCCTTTTAAGGAGCAGCCCCATCCCGCTGCTGCCGAATGCCTCTGCACCCTGCCTGGCAGCAAAGCAGTGGGTGCTGCCTGCTTCCCAGCCTGGGAAGGGAAGGAGGAGATCCTCGAGCAACCGGTTAAATCAAAACTCCTCCTTTAAGGATCACAGCTGCGGCGCAAGGAGATAATATCAGAAAAACACATTCCCCCATCGTTATCCCAATCTCTGCGCATTTTGACACGCTACTGAATCGAAGTTTATTGCATAATGAAAGTGTCATTAAGCAAGAACTTTCCTCTTGCTGGGTTTTTGTTCCCCTATTTAAGTTTAGTAACGTGGTACTCCCCTTCACCGTCTCCCCTGGCAGACACAACCCTGCCTGCTTCTCACTGGAAACTCCCTGTGCAGCTATGTGACCGTGGAGGAGAGCAGGAGCAGACTGTGGAGGACAGGCTCTCCTGCCTCTCTGTCCCAGGGCTGTTTCTCTCACCTCCCTGAACACAAATGACATGGAGTTTCATGGCACACACAGGAAAGCCAGGGGTGGACAGCAGGTCCAGGCTGATCTCCTGGTTGGCAAGCGCTAGGAGCAGAGATCACCGATTGTCCCCATCTGCCAAAATACCCCGGGGTGGTAGGGCTGACATTCCCTGGGGCTCACATCTTGCTGAACTCCCTAAACCAGCCAGCTATGGGCTCTTACTGGTACCAGTATGGAGGAGGGTGCCTTGGGTGGCCGAGTCCTTCTGGTGAGCAGGTCTGTGCCCGTGTCTCTGAGCCCAGCCTGAGCAGGCCACCACCTCCCCTCTGCCCCTGCTCAGCCACGCTGGCAGCAGCTCTGCCACCTCCTCCTCCAGCCTCTGAGGTTACCTCCGGAGTTTCACAGTTGCTGTGAGTCGGAAACCCCCACCCCGCAGGTCCCTGGAAATGCCAGACACAGCCAGTTCGAAGCATTAAAGCGACTGCTTCCTGGCAGAGGGGAATTTGGCTTTTCTGTAGAAGTCTGGTGTTGCAATCTCAGTTTCCCAGGTTGTAACGAAGGGAGAAACAATCAGCCATTGGGCTTTGCACCAGCAAATCTCCCTGCCTCCTCCTGGCCCCTGGGCTGGAATAGTGCTACATGCTCCCACGCTTCATCCTTCTTTCACACAGGCTTTGGCAGCTGGTGTTGAGACTCCTTAAGCACACCTCCAGCATCCAGCATAAAACAAGAGGCACTTTTTAACAACCAGATGCTGATCTCCAAAATAAAGCAGTGCTCGGAAAAGATCCCTCCAACGACCCTCCCCTGCCAGCATCTGCTCACCCCATTACCTGGCCCCAGGCCAGTTTCCTTGATTAAAGTCTATCTATTAAGTTTTGTGACTACAGAGAGCCCCGTTCAGCAATGCACAGGATTGGCACTGGGCTGTAAAAGAGGGTTGGAACAGCTTAAAGGCGAGCGAGCCAAACACTTTGGGATATTCACAGGCAAAGTAATCCAAGTCCACAGCTCCCACCGGCACCTGGGCAGCCGGCGCTCCAGAACGTGTAATCACCATCCCAGCAGCAGGTGCATTCTCCAAGCTGAGCCGAACCTGCTAACACGCCTATTTGCCTTTGCCATCCCCTGAACGGCACTCATTTCCATTTTAATTTCCCATTTACAATCCTCTCCGGGCCAGGAGAGTCGGCAGCAACGCAAGCGGGATGCACGGGCTGGGGACGTGAGCTCGACAGCCCATCAACAGGACGTGACTTTGGCAAAAAAATTAAAGCAGTGAAAGAGCTGGCACAGGAGCAGCACGAGGAGGGGAAGTGGCAAGAAGGGCTGTGCTACACTCAGCACTTTTTAAAAATGGTCTCAAGCAAAGGCTGTGAATCAGCTCCAGGATGTAAAGTCACCCCACGCTGCCCGCAGCCCTGGCGCTCGAGAGCTCCCCAACACGTGCCTGCAGTGGGCTGGGGCTCACTGTCCTCTCCCTGAGTCCCAGAGCTACAAACACAGGCAGACACTCTCCGTGTGCCTGGAACAGATCACACCGAGGCCATAAAGCTCCCAAGAGTGGGGTGAAACTACACCCCCCCATGCTACAGGCACCAGCAGGTCCAACACTGCAGAGGACAACGTGCCTTCCCCATTTCCTACAGCCAACTCCTGCCTCGTGGGACACGCACGGCTCCAGCCACAGCCCAGGCATCCCTGGTGCTGGCACAGCTCCTGGGGCAGGAGAAGCTGAGCACACTCCCTGCACCATTCCCTGCCTTCCCCACACCCTCCCTGAGGTGTGCTGGGAACAAACCAACAGCGGGACAGGCAGGATCCAGCCCCACAGCTCAGGACCCAGCACACTGCACCAAAGCCAGCAGTCACAGATACTTTCCATCCCCCATCGCTGGGGATGCTCCAGCATAGCCGATAAAAGAAAGAAAATGAGTGTCTGACCTTTTTTAGCCGTCTCCATCTCTTCTTCAGTCCAGCGAGAGCTTTCATTCATCTCCAGGGAAGCTGGGAAGTAAAGAAGGAAAGAGAGCAGTCAGCTGTGAGCAGGAGCCAGCAAGCCCAGTGAGCTCAGAGGAGGTGTCCCAACACCCAGACCCCATCCTGTTCCCTGCAGGCATGACTAAACCCCACGCAGTGCAGAAGTGCTCCCACAAGAAAGGCTGTCACGGTGTGGGCTCGCGAGGCTTTTCCACACCACGGTACCCCATGCACAACGTCCCCTCAGGATGCACCTCAGAGATACAAAACCTCCACTTTGGGGCTGGAAGCAAGGCCAGATGGCTTGAGAGGGGCAGCAGATCTCCTGCTGATGGTGCCATGCACCCTGGCCCAACAACAGGTAGCTAAGATGGAGCCGGCCGTGGCTGTGTGCTTTGGAGGAGGCAGACGCGGGGTGGGACCGTCAGGGACGGAGAAACGGCGTCACCTCAGTGGTGACTTTGGCCGACTGCAGCTGCCGAGGGTGTTGGCCCTGTGACCACGGGCTCCCTCTGTGCCATCCCTGGACTTCTGGACAACACCTCCAGCAACAGGGGGGCCTGTCTGGAGCAGTGCCCGTTGAAGGAGACGTGCTGCTCCAGCCAGGAGGCTGATGGGGGTGTCAGCATCTTATGCTGCCTCTCTCCCCGACTCCAAGCAGGTGCTGGGGACACCGAGGTCCAGCATAAAGCCTTCACTATGCACCAGTCCTGCTGGCAGCCTGGCACAGAGCAAACCCTACAATAACAAACTGGGGTGTGAGTCAGAGACAAAAAACAACTCGGTAAGGAAACAGATTTCCGGCTCAGGCTGCCAAGGGGTTATTACTCTAAACAACAGGCAAAGCATTATTTCAACAGTGATGAGAGATGTTTTGACAGTGTCCTTTCAAAATGGAAAACAGGCTGATAGGTTCAGGATAAAGAATACAGGCAAGGAGAGAAGGAAGGATCTTCCAAGAAGCTCGACAAGAAGCTGAGACCCTGTGGGAGGACAGCGCGGGTTCCAATGCCCACAGCACTGGGCAGAAGAATCTCCTTCAGGGCCAGCTGAGCACGACTGCAGGTGTCACCTCCCGGAAGACAGCACAGGTCACTGCCTCCCCCAGAACTGTGTCGCCCCTGGGACACCAGCCAAGAGGGAGGGAAATCAATACCTCACCGCTTCCCCCTGGCAGCAGGCAGAGCCGGGGCCACAACGCTTGTTTACGTAAAAGCCAGTGTCCCCCAACGCTGGGCAGGCCCTTGGCTCAGCTGGTGATGGCTCTTATTGTATGGCACAGAAATGTCACAGAAACGGCCCGTTTGGTTTGATTAATGGCATCGCCTGAGGTTGTGCAGTTATGAAACAGATGCCTACGGGGAGCTCCGGCACGCTGCAGTTAAACCACAATACGGTTTTGTGCTGTTTTTTAATGTTCAATTGGTATTTAAAATGCAATAACTTTCTTAGCCAACCTAAATTAAAGCGCTATTGGAGAGACATAAAGTGAAATCAATTGCTCAGATATGTCACTGGAATTGATCCATTCCTTTTTCCCAATTTAACATGGTCTAAAGGCTTTCCTCTGTGATCGCAGTGAAGTTTATCAAGGACTCTTGAGATACCAGGAGAAAAAAAAAAATCCCATCTAAGTTACTGGCTTTATCTGCTGCTTCTCTGCAGCACTGCTGAACAAGTTGGAGGGAGAGAGCAGGGCTCCGTTGTGCTGGGGACTATTTATATCGCCTGTATGAAAACAGAGCGCTCGCAATCAAGGCTTCAGCCAGTTGTCAGCAGAGAACAGGGAGGCGAAACACCTCCGCGTGATTTATAGCACATGGAACAGCACAAGCCAGAAACTGCAGAGCAAGGAAACCGAGAGGAGTCACCCTGCTTTTATTTTTACCTGCCTTAGGTAGCACGGCATTAATTTTGTACTTTGACAGAGTAGAAAATATAGGAAAATCAGCCAAATTCCTCGATGCATTGGCTTCTGTAAGTCAATACATGAGCCTGCTCCCTAGGGTGGCAACTACTGATGCTGCAGATGCCAGAGGCAGATGTGGCCCAGTGTGGGGCCGTGGATGCTGCCCTGAATTCCCATCTAGCCCAAGGCCAGCATGGCACAGCTATGGCCACGCTGTGGGCTGGTGCAATGCCTGGGTGCCACGGTGCAGGCAGCACCCTTTGCTGCATCAGGCATGGATGGAAATGGACCAGCCCAAAGCCAAGGAGGAGCAGATCCCACAGGCTGCAGCTGCTCAGATTCCAGACATATTTGAAAACAGAGCAGGTAGGAGAAGTGAGAGAGACCTAGGCAAGCCTAGGAAGGCAGAGCAGGGTCCCGTGCAGAGGTCGAGGGGACTGGGAAGCCACAGAAGCCACAAAGGGAACCAGCTCCAGGCGCAGGAGGGACACAAGCCTTGCCAAAACTGAAGGCTTCCCTTTTTGTCTCTTTGCCTTTTGCAACACTTTCCTTTTGAGGCCATAAAACCCAAATACCCCCACTTATGCTGGCGAACCACGCTGAGTAATTCGCGTGACAGAGAGAAAAACATCCCTGGCTACACCCCAGAAAGAACGAAACCCCTCTTGTGCGGAGCGGGGTGACATCCCATCCCAGCACAACGGATACCCCAAAATCCCAGCCTGGGGCAGCATCCCCTTGTCCCCTGCCACCTACCCAGCTCAGCACTCTGCTGGGGCGTGGCTGCCTCCTCGTTGTTGGCCTCGTTGGCCATGGAGCGGGTGATGCGGCCCTTGCGCCGGCCCTGGCTGTTGGCGGTTTTGCGGCCTTTGGAGGTGACCGCTTCTTTCTCATCGTTGTCTTCTCCGGATGTGTCGTCGTTCTTGTCCCTGCAGAAAACAAGGAGAGAAAGAAAGAAAGAAAAAAAAAAATGTTGTTTGGTTGGTCTGATTTTTGGGTCAAGCAATTATTTCTCTGCACGTGTTTGGGGATTTTTCTTTTTGTTGTTGGTTTTTTAGGG
Organism: Thryothorus ludovicianus; assembly: GCA_013397245.1. Lineage (NCBI taxonomy): Eukaryota > Metazoa > Chordata > Aves > Passeriformes > Certhiidae > Thryothorus > Thryothorus ludovicianus. The sequence goes on from VZTB01015658.1 coordinate 973,523, forward strand.
GGGCAGGTCTGCAGTTTTTTTGCAGACGCAGGCTCTTTTCCTGGCTGGGATTGGCGGTGGGGTGATTTGTGGTGGGGTTTTCTTTCTGCAGCTGGCTGCAGCTCCACCACCAAGTGCACGCAGAGACCTGACGGAGACAGGTTTAATACCAGACCATTCAAATTCATCCCTGCCTCCTCCTCATTTATCTTCCTGAAAGGGACCTGCTGGTAAATGTCTTTGCAGCCTAGATATAATGAAGCCAGATGTTCTTTTAAACCAAGTATTAAGCCCATTACAGATAGCGAGCGGTCTGCGTGCCAACCTTCCCCTGCCACGGCGCTGATGCTCGGCGTGAGGGAGGCAGGGCTGGCTGGAGCTCTTCATCTGGGAGTGCTCACGTTGACATCAATAACACTAAAGGTGAAGTGCCGCGCTCTGCTGCGCTCCGATTGCTCCTCCGGCTCCCAGAGGCTCTCGTAACAACAAAACAAGCTGGAGGATCACAGGAGCTTTGCAGATTGATTGGGCTGATATAAAAAAAAAAACCCCATATCGTGTTGCTTTCCCAGTTTGGGAGCAGCGGGGAAGAGGAATGAGGAGGAGGTTCTGCCTTTCCCTCCCTGCAGAGGAGGTGAGGTGGGCACACACAGTCCTGCACAGGGTCAAGCAGCCCTGGACGATGCTGCATCCCATCACCACATTCCACCACTGCAGCTCCCAGCCCACCATGGCCAGGCAGGGAGGGGCGTCCTTACTTTGTCAGTTCTTCTTTGTCATTTTCTGTTTCCTGCTTGTCTTCCTCCTTCTCTCCCTCCTTCTCTTTTTCTTTCTCTTTTTCATCTTTCTCTTCTTGGCTGCTCCGGGGCATTTGCTGCTGCTGCAAAACAAAGGGCGTAAAATAAACCAAGCCCTCAGCGCTGAGGCGGACACAGGGCAGCACCTGGGCCAACCCAAACAACTGCTGTGAAACAATGCTGGGGGCGAGTGGCCAAGAGGAAAGAGCTGCAGGCAGGGCACTGATGGAGGCCACAGGGGCCAAAAGCTTTCCAGGGAGATCAGAGGTAGCTCAGGATCAGGCATGGCAGCTGCACTCTGCCTCCTGTTCCAGGCAGTGGGACAGCCCCAGTTGCTCCCCTGGGATCAGGCAACAAGCAAGGATCTGATATAGGGGGTAAGGCAGGGAAGTGAGAACTACCCTCCTGTTCTGACTTGGCCACACGGGTGGTGATTTGCAGCCAGTGGATGCATTTTGCTGGAGCACGAAGGAGACAGGGCACCAGTGACACCCCGAGGCTCAGCAATATCAACACTCCTGATCTTTTTCCCAAGCATCTGACACAGCCCGTGGGGAATGTTTGTGGCTCTGTATCACCAAGCAGGGAAGGTGCCCTCTCTCTGCCCTCTCTTTACCACCTGGCACCTTCAGCAGAGGCTGTGAGCCCAACCCACCCCAATGCTGCTGCTGCTCAGACCGAAGGCACCACAGTACCCCAGGGAGGGACACAGTGATTATTACAGTTCTGGATTTTGTTTCAACAGCTGCAGGAAGGAGGTTGCTGGGGAGGCCTGGTTCCCCTGACCTCCCTTCCCTCTGGTGACCAGCAAACGAGAGGCATTGAATAGAGAAGTAGAAATTAGAGACGGAAATGATTTATTAAACCATCCTGCTCCTGGCTAATGCAAGGCTGCTTGCTCCAGGAAACCCACCCGGGCTCACCCGGTGCCTGCCCAGCCTGCAGGGCTTCCACCAGCCCTTGGGAAAGGGTTGGGTGATGTAATGGGGAGTAAAATTGCCTTAAAATGGATTTATCAGCAGAAGGTGGCTGGTCTGGCTGGCATGCAGCCATACAGCAAGTACAGATGAGGTGTCCTCACATCCCTTGAGCCAGTAGGACTGGCCTGATCCCCACCCTGAAGAACTGGGAGGCTGCTTCCAACATGGGCATCCTGCACCAGCAGCACTGGATGCAAGCAAAGCTCTTGGACTGGTGCTAAAATCGTAAGCGTGGAGCTGTCAAATGGAGCAGTTTAATGAGAAAACTGCTGATTCTTTCAGGCCCTGGTTGAACAAAAGTCCTTAAAACTCAGGCACAGCCATCACTGAAACCCCAAAGACTTTCAGTTCCTCCTTGTACAGGAGGAGGCAGCTGTGCCATCAGCATCCTGGCACGCTTGGCCAGCTTGGAGCACCTCTGCACACGTGCAGAACAGAACTGTAATGCATCAGCTCCCACTCCTGCTGCTCTGGGAATTGCTCTGTGGGATGCAAGGCTGGGAGATCCCAGGGGAGAGGCAGTCAGGGAACAGCTGGGATGCCTATGATTTTTCCAAAGTCCACAGACCACTAAGGCTTGAGGAATGGGCTGTCTCATGCAGCAAGTGGCCATGGGAAGTGTCATCCCCAGGGTACTGGGAACTGCCCTGGTCAGCCCCCAAGCCAGGGGAGAAGGAGGAGGGCTGTGGAGCTGGAACAGAAGGTGGGGAAGCCTGCACTGCCTGCAGAGGAGCAAAGGGCACCCATCATGTGCATTTCCCCAGCACTGCCCGGAACTCTCTGACTCTGAGTCACTCCATGGTGAACCCTGAGCACAGGTTCAGCCCAGACAGACACCCCCGAGGTGAGGGCAGTGACCTCCAAGGGCTGGGCAGGCAGCAGGACAGGCTCTGCCCCAGCCCTGGCCATCACCACCCGTCTGCATTCCCTTCACCAAAGGCTTTGGCAAGGGAGGCAGCCCACATGAGGTTCACAGTACTTCTACCACCCAACTGCAAATATTTTCTTTCTTGGGGGAAACTCTGCATCCCAGAAATCCCAGCTGTCCTTCAGATTTAAACCAGTTGTGACTGCAGGAGTACCTGCTCCAGCTTCGGGCTGGAGTGAGTGTCCAAGAAAGGTTCAGCATCATCTCACCCTGTCTCTACACTTGTCTGAACTAGAGGGCTGCCACCCTGAGCAGCCATTGCAGCTTTTCCCCAGAGGAACAGGCTGGAATGGCAGCAATGCCAAGGAGCTCCCCATACCAGCCTGCAAACACAGGAGCAGGAAGGCAGGGACAGAGAAGAGTGGCCTTGGTGGCTCATGCAGCAACACAGGTGCATCCCTGCAGAGGCATCTGCCAAGCTTTGGCATGATCAGGATGGGTAAACCCCACTGGGCTGGCTTCAGGGGGCCACTGCACATCCCTCTCCTCTTGAACGTTTTGAGCCCAGCCTGGTAGGACTTCAAATCCAGCAGCAGCACAACTCAATCCAAGGTTGCCCTCTAGTGATTGCCCTGCTCTGGCCACAGCCGGGTGCCAGGAGAGAGAGCCAGGTGGGATAAGCACCCTGCACCCAGCAGGACAGACAGGACAGGTCTCACCTGTCAGCCAGGTGAAATACATAAAATGGGCAGCATCATCACCGTCAGGCCATGGTGGGAAAGCTGACCCATCTCCACCCAAGGCTGTGCTCATGTCTTCTTCTGAGGAAAGGCTCCCAGCCAAATGCTGATCTGAACCCTGGCAAGGCCACAGCGATGGCTTATCTCCTGTACTAGAGCTTGGCTGCAGAGCAAGGCAGCTGCCCAACACCCCAGGAAACGCCTCTGCTCATGAACACCCCCCTTCCATCACACCCAGGGGTACATGCTGGGCTGGAAGCTGCGGGGCTGGCACTCAGCACCCAGCCCCGGGGTGCTGAACCAAACCATTTCAGAGCTCAGCTACAAACGGCACGCACAGATGGGACCATCCCCCAGCGATGGAGCACGGCAGCTGCCCCAGCCCATCCACGCTGTGTGCCCTACCCCAAACCTCCGAGTGGCATCGGAGCGGTGGCACAGCGGCGGGATGCGGCCGGTCCCCGCTGCCAGCGCGCTGCCTCCGCGGGGTGTGGGGAGGCTATTCTTAGCGCTGGACACCGACCAGCTCTGGATGATTCAAGGGACGGGACGCCATCCCAAAGCGTGACGGGCCAGGAAATGCTTCCCCAATTACCAGTTGATGTTTCCCTCTGGTTCACACCCCCCCGGCCAGAGGTGGACTGGCAGGTGGGTCAGCCCTTAGTGGCCACGCCGAAGGCCGGCACCAAAACTGCTCAGCTCCCGGCAAGCTTAAACCTCTCTCCAGCTACATCTCTGCCATCCTGGGGATGAGGCGCTCCACGTCCCACAGGCAAACCAGGTACGTGCTCTCATCTTGCACAAGAGGGGCAGTGAAGGGATGTGCCCGAGGCCAGGGAAGATGCCTGTGGCAGAGGGCAGGGCTGTCCCTCCCTCCCAGGTCAGACGCTCTAACCCCGGACCGCCCTTCCTCCTCCTCCTCCTCCTCCTCCTCCTCAGCATCGCTGCTGCTTGTTTTTGCTGCCGACGCATCCTGTTTATTTAAAAAGGCCCCAGGACAAAATCGGACACGGGACGCGTGAGCGAGAGAGGCCGACCCTGCCCCGAGTCCAGGGGGACACAGGCGGCCTCCTCCGCTCCCTGCGCTCCGGCCCGAGAGCAGCTCCGTAATTACAAACACCTGCTCACCTCTGCCCCAGCGTCCCGCCGGCCCCGGAGCAGCTGGAGCGGCGCAGAGCGCTGCCAGCTCTCCCGGGAACAGCGCGTTCCCGGCGCCCGCCGCAGGCACACATGTTCCCGCAGCGCCCGGCTCCCGGCCGGCCTGGCACGGCTCGCCCTGCCCGGCCAGCTCCTCCGGGCACGCCACCGGGAGCTCTGCTACAACAAAGCTTCGTTTCCAAGCTCACTTTCGGCTTCCAGGTGGGAGCCGGACACGCTGACCCCCGTTGCAGAGCGGACCGACTTTGCTGCGGGTCCTGACGGCGGGACTCGCCGGGAGAAAGCCCTGGCGAGGAAGAGGTGCAGCTCCTCCCACTCTGTTTACTTCCTCTGCCGAGGCACTGCCTGCTTCGGGAAGCGGGATGCGAGGGCAGGATGAGGTGGGGGAAGCAGCAGCTCCCCACCTCTGCCCTCCCCAGCCCCGCCGGAGCCGCCTGAGCCTGTGGCAGAGAGGCTGAAGCCGGCCAGGAGCCCCTTGGCAGCCGGCAGCGCTTCCCTCGCCCCCGGACCGC
>VZTB01015658.1:978839-1096529 GCA_013397245.1 Thryothorus ludovicianus
CCCGGATCTCTCCGGTCTCTCATCTCCCCTGGTCACTCACCTCCCCGCTCCCCGGCTCCCGCGAGCGGCCGGTCCCCGACAGCCCCATCGCCAGCTCCCGGCCCCTGCTCACCGCCCAGCCATCCGGGCGCGCTGTGCCTTACGTTCTCCGGCTCTGAAGGCTTCCTGACGATTTGCATAGTTAAGCCGTAAACTAACCACAACATTCCTCTTATGATTTTGCAATCTGCTGGAATAACGTGGTCGCTCTAAGTCGAGCGATGAATCATCATCTATAAACCACAGCTCTCGTCACCGGGGCTCTCAGTGCTGGCTGCAGCCTGCGTGATTAATCCGCCAGGATGCCAAGCTTAACCTACAGTGCAGGGCTATTTATTTTCCAAACTTGCAAGCCTCCGGAAAACGACCGCGGCTGCCTTCCCCATCCCCTTTGTGGGGAGATGCCCCAGGCTCTGGGCAGGGGACCAGGAGCAGGGGAACCTCCCTTGCTGCCCACAGGACATCCCAGAGTTAACCACTGGACCATGCACCTTGCAGCCGAGGCACCCACGCCCTCTCCCTGGCCCCCGTGTCACTCCTTGTGCCACAGCACCCTCCAAACATGCACCAAAACACCACTTTTGCCAGCAGGGATGAGCTCATCCCTGGAAGTCCAGTTCCTGAATCAGAACTACCAGCTCCTGCCACCTCAACTACATCACTTGCTGCTGGATATGCCAGTGGGGAACCGGGTCATGGTGGTGGCACTGAGAGAGAGCCTGTCCCAGAGCCCAAATGCCACTGGGGCTGGCATCTCCTCTCTCCCATACCAGGTTTCAAGGCCAGATTGGCTGCACGGGGGATGCCATTTGGTTGCCAGCAGATGCCATCACCTCCCGTGCCATCATTACGGTGCCCTGGGCTCTTACAGGAGATGGAACCACCAGCTCCTGTTTGTTCCTTTTATCAGGAGGGAGCAAGCTGTGCATGCCAGGCTGAGCTGCAAGGCACATGGTTTTGGTGCCACTCAAGCTCATTCCCAGCTACTGCAGGCAGCGAGCTCCGTGTTTTTGTTTAAAGGCAGCTCTGCACCCTTGCCACAGTCTCACTGCGGCAGCGCAGGGACATGTGCCAACCCTCTCCCCAGCATGTCACACCAGAGTCTGTCTTGACAGGGACTTTGGAGGGAGCTGCATCCCACCAGTGTGAGCCCCATACCCTCTGGCAGCTGGCAGCACCCACTCGGCTGTGCCGCCTCTCCCACGTGCAGGGCACCAGCTCTTCACTTCTCCAGCGTGTGACTTCAGATCAATGGCATTTATGATGTTCTCCGGGCCACTCAGCTCAGGCCAAGGTCATTGCACGCAATCAGGGAGTTGCAAATTAAAACCAGCTCAAGATAAGCTGAAGACAAGAGGCCAACGCTAAGCTGGCCAGGAACGCCTGGGTTTGCTTTGCTGCTTCTCCAGGAGCCCCAGCACAGCTGCCCTGGCCGTGGGCATGCACGGGTGCCTGCTGGCATCACCCTGAACATGCCACAAGCTCCGGAACTGGCACCACAGGGCAGGATGCTCCGTGCTCTGTGCAGCACGGTCAGCAGGACTTGGCACTTGGCTCTTAACCCCCTCGCCAGCCCCACAGATTCTGTGCAGGGCATCTTTGCCAGGAACAGGGCTGGCACCATGCAGCTGTAGCTCGGGAGCATGCTCTCTCTGCCACCTACGTCTGTCTTTCCACCTGCTTCCTCTGGCAGGCCACACCAGTGAGGACCAGGGCAAGGACCTGGCCACAGAACACCTTCAGCACCAGTAGCCACCACACTGCCCAGGCCCCCAAAGTGCCCCATGGATCTTCCTTCCTTGCCAACGCCACAGCAGAGGCAGAAGCACACAGCTCTGAGAGGTTTGATATTGCCACTGCAAACACATGTCCCTACCACCTCCTGAGGCAGGTTGGATACACAGCACGGGGAAGATGGCTTAGAAATACAAATGTGTATCATGTCACCGACTCCCAGGGCCTGGAGCCCCTGCTCCAATGGTCTGGAATGCCTCAGGCCACGCTGCCACCCAGCCTGGCTTCTCACGACCGTGCACGGCACCCTCCACTCATGGGAGAAACCACAAAGCAAAACAAGCCGCTGCCAAAACAACAAGGGGAGGAAGAGGAATGTCTGCCGGCAACTCGGCTTTGATTGCTTGCGTCCCAGGGCTGGGTTTGATGCTGTTGGCTGTGGAAGCAAGCAAAAAAAAGAAAAAATTCAAAGAGCCAGGCTCAGATTTCATAAGAATGATAGAGAGCATGGGGATCACTCGGTGCAGCCCAAACTGTGACAGCTCTGAGCTGGGCTGCTCCTCTACCAGCAAACAGCCAACTCTGTAACACACAATCATCACATGGCAGGGATGGAGAACACCCAGGCTGTGCCCAGTGTCCCAGGAGACGTGGACAGGCCCTGTGCACACTCACCAGCACAGCTCTCAGGCACCACAGGCCACCAAACACAGCAGCAAAGCGCTGGCAGCTGCAGCCAGGCTGCCCTGCCATGCATGGGAAAGCCCTGTGCTGGTCCTGGAGCAAGCAGGGCCCTGGGGGCACACAGCATGGCAGGGGTGAGGAGAGGGGCTGGTGGGACTGGAGTGATGCTGCAGACCACAGGACAAGCATGCCCAAGTGCACTGGCCCAAGTTTGGGCTCATCTGGGGCAGCACTGGGAGCCTGCTGGGCACAGGAACCGTTCAGGCAGGGCCCTGTGTGGCTCAGCCCAGCACAGCTGGCACTGCTGCCTTCCCACCACTCGCTCTGGGATACCACGGAAGCACTGAAGTGATTTTTACAGGACCCTGCTCACCAGATCCTTCCTTACACCACTGAGGGCTTTTCCATAAGAGGAAATGTTTCTTTTCTGGGTCGCTGCTGAGTTTTTTAAAACGTGATTTGATTGCTTGCGAAGGGAAAAATGACCCGAAGGGAAGAGAGAGCATAACGTTTGGAAGCAGCAGAGATGAGCCCTCGCTCTGTCCCAGGCAGGGAACACGTGTTTTCTCTTCCCTGTGGTTTGCTTTACCCTGCTCCCTGCTGCTCACAGCCCCCCAGCCACACGCCGACCCCTCTCCAAGCCCTGCCAACAGAGGAAGGTGCCAGGTCAGCAGTTTGTGGGATGCAGAGCAGCATCCACACACGCCACGAACAACCAGGGGCAAAGCGAGCCCTGTATCCTGGCAGAAGCAGATTTCTGGGATTTTCAGCTGTGCCTGCTTTAGAAAGCAATTTAGCAATGACATGACCTATTTCCCATCCATTCCCAGCCAGACCTGGATCACAACAACAGATAAAACAACTCATCCCAAAATCCAACAGCTTCTGTGCCCCTGCAAAGAGGATGCTGCAGGTGCCCCGCCGGGATCAGCAATGCCCAGCCTGGATCCCAAACCCTGCCCCGAGGAATACTCACGTGGGCAGGGGTGAGGTGGAGCACTCCCTGCAAGGATACATCCACCTGCTGCTGGAGAAACACGAGTCTGAACCTGGGGGCCACCTCCCTCAAGTGACTGTTTTGTTATTGCCACCTGCAGATGCCATCAAGCAGCACGGAAGGGACGAAGGGTCCCTGAGCAGCCCGTGCCAGTGCTGCCCCTCAGGAAAGTGGCTTCGTGTCCCTGCCTGCTGATGCCTGCCCTTGCCCCGAGCCCACAAGTCTCCCTGCTGTCCCTGCACTGTCACCAGCCCACATGAGGACCTGGGGACCAAGCAGCCACCCTCCCGTGGCAACGCATCCTCTGATTCTTTTCCCAAATATGGCCATTTCTTTCTCATTAAATCACCCCCAAAACTGCAGCTGGGATTTCAGGAATGCGAGTTTCCATTGTGTTTGCCTGATTGTGCTGCCTGAGGGAGAGCTGCTGCACCCTTATGATGGGGAAAGAGGCACGATGCACCTTATAGGGCACACCTGGGAGAGCAACACCAGTCCAGACTGAGAGAACAGGTGCCAAGGGAGGGTTACAGAATCGACCTCAACTCGAGCATCACTGTGTCTCACACCTCATCCACTTCCTGGACAGGCATCCTGACACAAACCTCCCTGGTGACCGCAGGTTTAGAGTGACAGCCTGCACTGAGCACCCAGGGGACAAACACCCTGTGAGATGTTTCTATCTGTGAGACTACACTCAGGCAGGACCAGCACCACAGGGTCTGACTGAGTTCAACTTCTCATCAGTCCTGCAGCCTCAGCCTGATTTCCTGGGCCATCAGCAGCCCTGTCATACCGCAGATTTGTCCAGAAAATGAGCCAAATGCAAGTCCTTTTATATCCCAGCAGTGACATTTCACTGGCAGAAGATGAACCCATGCCCCAATACTGACATCCCTGGCATCATTCCCAACCAGGCAATCTCCATCACAGACTGCCCCTGCTCATCCACAGATAATTTCAGTGCAGTTTCAGATACAACACTCCAGTCAGCACAGCTTTAAGTGCCTGCAGAATAATCTCTTGGTATTTGTGGCACAAAGTTTTCTGGCCACATCCAGGGCTGTGTCTTTATGATGTGCTGCATGATTAAACCAGGATTTTGTGACAAGTATTTCCCTGCCTCTGGAAGAGAAGTTGTCAAACCCTTTATCACTAATGAGGAGCTGCTCCCTGGGCTGACAAAGATCAAATGGTTCCCAGAAACAAGTATCATTCCTCTCATTAGCTGCTGTGGTTACCGGAGTGGGAGCACTTGCACAATTTACAGAGTTAGAACAGTTTGCTGAGCTCTGGATCTGATCCCTGGGGAGGGAGGAGAGGCAGTGGCATGGCAAGGCTGGAGCATGGCAGGAGATGTGCTCCTGCACTGGGGACAGGGCGCAGGGAGCCCTGGAGTCACGGACAGACACTAGCTGGAATCCCAAATCCTGCCAGCCTCTGCTAGTGTCACAGGGCTCTGGTGGCCAGGGAAACCTGCTTGGCCAGGTTTCTCTTAATGCTCCAGGACCCATGTGATATCAAACCTGGCCAGATCCTGCTGGGACAGCGCTTCTGCCAAAAAAGTAAGCGGGCTGTTTATAAAACTCCAGGCTGGGGCTGTTTATCCCCGTTGGTGAGGGGAATGGTTTGTGTTTGCGGAGGGCGGGACAGACGGCGGGACGGATAATTCGATTTGGGTTTTGGCAGGGGACGGGGAAGAGGGTGGGCCTGGGAAAGGCTGTCGGGCCACCGCACTGGCCAGGTCACCCCGTGGGTCCCCGCCCTGCCGGCACGGCTCTGGCACCGCTGGGGCAGGAAGGGGGGTCCGGGCGGCTCCGCTCCCCCGGGGGCCGCGGAGTGAGTCCTCGAAAGCGCCGGCGCTGACACACGGCCCTTCGGCCAGGGAACGCGTGAGCACCGTCTGACAGCGCTCCGAGGGGCTGGCGTGATGCTCCGCTCCCTCCACCGTGACTTCATCCCCTCTGAGTCATCCCCAGGGCGGGCAGGCGGCTCCTGCAGCCGCCCATGGTCCTGCTGCCGACAGATGGACCCTACAGACAGACGGACCCCACAGACAGACGGACCCTAGCAACGGACTGACCCCATCCACAGACTGACCCTAAAGACAGACTGACCCTACAGACAGACTGACCCCATCACCAGACTGACCCTACCGACAGACTGACCCCATTGACAGACTGACCCTACAGACAGACGGACCCTAGCAACAGACTGACCCCATCGACAGACTGACCCTAGCAATGGANAGACTGACTCCACCAACAGATTGACCCTACCAATGGACTGACCCTAGTGACAGACTGACCCTACAGACAGACGGACCCTAGCAACAGACTGACCCCATCGACAGACTGACCCTAGCAATGGACTGACCCTACAGACAGACTGACCCTACTGACAGACTGACCCTACAGACAGACTGACCCCACTGACAGACTGACCCTGCTGACAGACAGCTTTGCCCAGTGGGATGGCCGCCCACCTGCCCACTCCAGCAGTGTGTGGGACATGATCCTTCCCCCCCCAAGGAATTCACTGGCAGGAAGCAGATCTGGCATGCTGCAGCTGCTCCACTACCACAAGGGCAATGTTACTCCAAAATCAATGCAAATTTACTCTGGAATAAAAATCTCACACTCCAAACGGAATAATTATGTTGAAGTAGAGTCACTTTCCTTCCAGCCCGGTTTCAGCCCAACACTCGTGTGCCCACAGCCTGGTAAAACAGCTTCCCAAAGAAGGAAGCACATGGTCAATATTGGTGTCCCCACTATAGAATTTAGAGATTTCACAGAGACACTGAAATACCCTGAAGAGTGACTGCCACAGACCCTGAGTTGTATGGACAACATCAACATCACGTCATTACAAGCTCATGCAAATTTATGCTTATTACTGTACACTGACTATTGGATCAGACTGTTTTACCACGGCACATTTTTTAAATTTTTTTTTTTTTTAGTGAGAAATGACAACGAGGAAGCTATTTCTCTTCCCATCAATTCCCCCCCTCGCAGGGTTATATTGCCTTTTCACACACAAACACAGAGGATTATTTTAGAAGGATCTTAATCTCAGGAGCCTCAATATTATGCATCGTGACCCACTGGACGTGGGTACCTGCCACTGAGCAGTGCCATGGAAGGCGGGGTGCCAGAGCATCCTGCCTCGGAGTGGGCGGCTGCTCCGTTCTCTGACAAACTGGAAGTGGAATCATCTGAAGTCCCTGCTCTTGGCAGGAGATTTTTAGCAGTAAGTAGCAGCTTTATGAGGAATATCCTTTGCCAGGGGACCATCAGCCAGGGAACAGTGGGATTCTTATTTTTTAATGGACTTTTAATAAGTAGGCCACAAGGATAGTCTTGACACAGAGAAGCTTTTTTCTCCCTGTAATTATCTCCCCTTTGCTCTCAAGCTCCCTGCAGCCTCCAACAGCAAATAAGACCACCAGCCTCTCCGTGAGAAAAGGAGCAAACCAGCACAGGGCCACTTGAAATGCTCTTTGTATCACATCTCATCCGCTCTCCTCTCATCTGATACAAAAACCAACCTCTCCTCCCCTCCTCTAAATTAATTAAGGCTCAGCTTTTGGTATTTAACTGCTTGAACCTTTACCAGCAGGAAAATAAGTGCTCAGAGCACGGGCAATGCTGGGAACACAATGCCATGCCTCCGTGTGCTGCAGGGAAGGCTGGCTGTGATTCTGTCTCCTCCCTGCACATCCCTGTGAGTCCCCTGTCCTTCATCCTGTCACCATCCCCAGCTGCTCAGACTGGGCAGGTAATGGCAGAGCTGGCACTGCCACGTCAGCCCAATGCTGCTGCTTCCTCAGTCACAGTCCCCACTCCTCACCAGGCCATGTGGGAAACAGAATGAGGGACCTGCAGGGACCTCCAAACAATCCAGGACCCCTTGGGAACAAGCAGGGTGCTGGCTGAGCCCTCGGGACAGGTTACTCCCAAATGAGCACTCCTGCAGCACAGGCAGAATTTGAGCTGCTCCTGAAAAGACTGACTAAGCAAAATGCCCCCAGGAGCACCCTTCCATGCCAGCCCTCCTGGTCTGCCAGGATCTGACTTCTCCTGTGATGGTCTGTGCAGTCACACACTGACCCAGGCTGCTGTGTGGAAGCAGATCCCATCAGCATCACACCCAGGGGAGGCCCTGGCTCCCTGAAGAGGTGCAAAGGAGATGCTTCACTGCTCCCACCAGCTTCTGGTAGCATTTTTAACAACATATTCACCCCTTTATTACCTTAAAATGCCACCCTAAAGTCTCTCCCCAGCAGAGCCATCCTCTGCAGCACAGACCCAGCCCCTCAGCAGCAGCGTGCCCGAGCCTGCACCCAGGCTCTTCCAGCACTCCCCTCGTGCAGTCTTGCAGGAAATGGATGCAAATACCAGAGGTATCACAGCACAAAGTGTGAGTTTCAAAACCCCCCCAAGATCTCTGGGGGAGAGCTGCTCCAGGCTGAATGCAGCAGCTGCTGTTCTGCACCTCTCTCCTCCTGTGAATCATGCAGCCAGTCCTTGGCTCTTAAAGCTTGTCTGAGCATCCCACCTTCCACCTGAGCATCCAACAGTAAAGGGAAATATTCCCTGTGTCGCTTCCTCCCAGACTCAGGGGGGGCTCCTCTTACAAAACCAACGATGTTCTGGCTGAGGTCTGCTCCAGGGGAGGTGCAAATTGTTCCCTTTGGTGCGATTCCTACTTGCAAAAACAGTCCTACAGGCGATGAGGCAAGTCCCTGCTTCCAAAGGCTGGCACTGAAGGAGGCTCCAAAGGGCAGCACACGTCTCCACTGCTCAGGCTGGGTGATGAGGAAAGCATCGTGGGAAATTCTGCAACTAGCCACGCTTTGGATAATTTCAAAAGCCAAAACACAAACAGTCCCTGCTGGGTGCAGGAAGGGCAGGTCTGTGGCTGCTGGGGTAGGTAGGCAGGCAGATGCAGAGCAAAGCCCCTCGCTCTCCACACTTGCTCAATTTAACATTGAAACCAGAATGAGCTGTGCTAAATGTCTCCACCGCTAACAAGAAACAAATGTGGCCTCATGTTCCAGTTGCTGTGATCTAACAAAACAGACCATGGTAAACACTATAAAAATGTACTGGAGGGGAACCACCCTGTGCTTGCTGGGAGAGGGACTGGATAATCTAATAGGGCTTTATCCATCTCTAATGTCTCTGAAAAAAAGAAGGGAAAATTGGGCTCCGTCCATGACATTTGTCATGTGCTAGCTATTCTGATGTCTTAATGCTGCTGAAATCAAACTGGAGTGAGGCTACCTATCTGCCTCCCAATCAGGATCTAGGCCCAAGTGCTGCTTTTTATGGCCATGCAGCGTGAAGATCTGCTGATGTCAGTGGTGTCACGGGCCAGGCCAGTTTTTCCATCCTTATCCCCACATTATCTGGGGAGACAGTCCCTTTGTGGCTACCTCATTGTCCTTGTGACAATAATCACTCACTCCACAGACTGGGGATCCACCAGCAGGATCTGCCTCGGGCTGAAGGCATTCATGGGGATAAGGCACCTTCCCAAAAAGTAAGCAATTATCTCTTCCTGGGTATCATGGTAGCAGCAACACTGACAAGGTCACGTCTAGATTTGTATCTTGGCTACAGTAATAGCAAGGGTTGACTCAGTCACCTGCCCCCAGGCACCTCGTGGTGCCCTGGTATCTGCTCTGCCCTTAAACAAAGGGTTAAGGGTCTCCAGTAGCTTTAGTGCCACATCTGCCAGCCCCCCAGGAGACCCCCACGGGGATCTTGGACACCCTTTGGCACTTCAGATGGGTTTATATGCTTCTGCTCAGGTGTCACCAGAAGTCACTCCCACCCAGGTCATCTTCCTCCCACACCTTTGGCTACAGGAAGAGCCCTGGGCAGGCTCTGCAAAGCAGGAGCCCCACCCAGCTCCCAGGAGCTGTCACCATTGGCACCTCAGCTGCCATCTCCAGAGGGGACAGGGACACAGACCCCGGTTCTTGCACAGAGCTCAGGGTGCATGGGCAACCCCATGGTACAGCCAGGTTTTCCACAGTCACTCCCTTCCCTTTTTTAAGCATCTTGGATTTGTTTGTTTTTCTTAAAGACACCGTGACCTTGGCATGGCGATGGACAAACACCAACTGTCATTAAACAGCACGCTCTGAAAAGCTACACAGAGCACAACCACAACCCATCACAGCCTGCAAGCAATCTCTCCATGTGAGGAGGGGGGGAAAAAAGCAGCATTTGGGGGGCTCAGAGAAAAGTGCTGCAGCTCCCTGCTCAGCCTGAGGGATGACGCTTCCACGCGCTCCTCCAGCTCTTACCTGGCTCTTCCCGCGCCGCCGGTAATTCCTTCTCACGAGGTTCTTGTAATTCTCATTCTTCTTGGTCAGGTAATAATAGAGGACACAGTCAGCCACGGTCTGCAATGACACGGGCAGGTCAGAGAACAGAAGGTGCTGTCCTCGTGTGCTGCTGGGGCACAGACTTCCAGGAGCAGCGCTCAGAACCGGTCATCGCCAGGTCTCCTGCTGCTCCTGAAGACCTGCAGCCCAACAGCTGCCCCACACCTCCCTCCATAAGGCCCCCCAGTGCAGCTGGAAGAAGGGGACAATGCACGGTGTCCCAGCAAAAAGGCTCAGCCCTTCGAAGGACAGACCAGGGCGGAAAGGGAAGATGGGGCGCTGAGCACGGATCACCCCGTGCTGGAGGTACAGCAGGGCTGACCCCAGATGACCGTGGCAAGCAGAGGCAGAAGAAGGAGCTGCCTGTCAGCCTCTGTTGCAGTTCCACGAGGCACAACCTGCCACGGGATGTCAGCTGGAGTTACTTCCAGCCGCTAAGCTCGCTGGCTCCAGCGCGCCACTTTCTTGTGGCCAAATTGAGATCCCAGCGCCCAGAAGCTCGATGATCTTAAAGGTCTCTTCCAACCTAGAAATTCTGTAATTCTGTAGAGAAGCTGCCACCCCCAACTCCAGCGGTTGGCTCCACAAGCACCATCACAGACTGGACACGTTGGGAAAACAAGGAGTCATGGCCAGGATGTATCCTGCTCCTGAACAGCACAAAGAGTGCCGTGCTGGGAGAAGTTGTGTGCTGAACAAGGTGGGCACCTGAACACCAGCCTTGGGCTACACCTTCACACAGAGGATCAGTGGCTTCATGAAGAAAAATTGTCCCTCAGATCCATCATGCCACAAGTCCTCAGGAGCTTGGGGCAGCTGTGTGTGCCCGGGGGTGCCCGGGGGCTGCGCTCACTCCATCCTTTTGCAAGGAATGGAACCATTTGCAAAAACAGATTGCAACTTTTAAAGTGTTAATTGGATCTCTTTCTAATTTAGCCCTGATTATACACACACACACGCGCGAATACAAAAACTTACAGTCATCTGTTCCAAGGGCTAAGATCACTATTTTTTTATAATGCAATTTAAAAATCTATTAATTCATTACATTGAGCCATACTTTGCATCTCTCTCCAACAGGATAATGGATGTGTTCTGTATCATAATTACAGCCTGATTTACAAACGAGTACAAATAAAATTAGAAGACATTTTACAGCTTGGAACACAGACTGGATTGTGAGCATCATCCAAGTCCCACCACTTTCGGCTTTATCGAGTGTGAAAGGATGAGGAGCCTGGGATCTTACAGCAACAGCAGCAGCATGAGGTGGCTGCTGGTCTTCCTTGCTGCTTTGGACAGGAAGGTCAAGGTCTTATAAATTATTTCCCCAGCCTGAGTTATGAGGAATCCGAGAATAATTTAAGCTGGAAGTGACCTCTGCAGGCAACCCCCTGAGAACAGAGTGGTTCCCCCAGAGTGAGTGGACACTGTGTGTATCAAACTCCACATGAGGTGGGCAGAGGATGCAAGTAACTGAAAGGACCAGAGAAGCAGCAAGCTTTCAAATGCTTCTTGCTCAGGAGAGTGTTCAAGTGATGGACAAAGCTGTGTTTTCAGGCTGAATTTGTGCAGGATCTGCCCATATGGCCAGTCCTACGGAAGGTACCTCGCCTTGCTCAGAATGGGACAAGAGACTCTCCTTAATCAGGTCTTTTTCTCAAACCTTTCTTCCA
Source organism: Thryothorus ludovicianus (assembly GCA_013397245.1). NCBI lineage: Eukaryota > Metazoa > Chordata > Aves > Passeriformes > Certhiidae > Thryothorus > Thryothorus ludovicianus. The sequence goes on from VZTB01015658.1 coordinate 990,373, forward strand.
TCCGCCCAATTAACAGCAAAAACAAAAAGTCCAAGCAGCACAACACACGAGGTGTGGGAAAGGTCAGGCAGTTTGTGTGAACAACTATTCCTAGACACCAAGGGGAGGTGTGTGTGCCTTCAGGACACCCACCCAAACTGTCGGATGAAACGAGACTCAGTCCACCCTCAAAAACCTCTCTCTCCCTGAGCAAAGAGACCCCTGAGTGCCCACCCCTCCCGTGTGACAGCCTGGCTGGTGCAAAATGCCTGCGGGAGATGCTGGGAAGCAGCTCCCCAGGCAGATCACGGGGTGGGCTGTGCCTCCCACACGCCAGCCTGGCTGCCTTCACACCTCTCCCGGCTCCCGGCTCCGTCTGCCCGCGGCTGACTCAGCCCCTGGCTCCGCAGGGAGCCCGGAGGCGTCTGGACCGTGCCCGGGGCTTGGAGCCACCGCCACCCACAGGTGTCCCAGCATCTGCTGGCAGCTCCAGCACCGACAGCCAAGCGATGGGAGCAGAGGCAGCACAGTTGAGGTTTTAGCCAGGCTTACCTTCCTGTCCAGAAAAGACGCGATCAGGCCGAAGTTCTTCGGGTGCTGCATGAACCTGCAGGGCGAGAGGCAGAGGGTTACTGTGGGTGCTGGCTCTGACCCCCTCACAGCTGGGCTGCCATGCCCTGTGCACCCAGAGCAGCAAGGCCAGCTCCCAGAGGGACTCTGGGCTTTGAGAAAATATTTGTCTGCTGCTCAGCTTCCCAGAAAGACAGGAACTTTAAATTTAGCCCAGTGGGGCTGGGCTGGTTGGGAGCTTCCATGTGCAAATGTTCATCCTGGGGTGGGAGAGGGAAGAGGGGACGGCAGTGCAGGAGAGCTTCTCATCATCCTGCTCGACCCCATGGCCACCCAGGCCTGCACCAAGAGCAGGACAAGGCAGGCACACCTGGCCAAAGCCTCAGGATATGCCAAGGAAAGGGCCAGGAATTGCCATCACCCCCCACATCATGGCCATGGGTGGCCCTGGAGCTGAGCACGACCCCAAGCCCTGCATCTGCAAAGGACAGGAAAGGAAACCCAAACCCCGGGAGGAAGCACAGAGCTGCCACATTGCTGAGCTGCTCAAGAGATCCCCAGTGGCTCAGCAGCTCTGCTGAACGATGCCTCGTGCCCAGCAAGTGGAGGAGCTGTCAGCAAGCTCACCCCTGGCTCTGGCAGCCCAGAAGGGTACACTGTCCACTCAGGGGAAGCTGTCCCCACTAGCAGAGATGCCTCCTCCAACAAATCCCTGTGCCTGGCTGGTGTGGAAGCACCAAGGGACGGCAAGCCCTTGGCAGGAGGGGCTGCTGCTGGCAGCACAGTTAACCAATGCACTGCCAAAGCATGGAGAGCCCAGTGAGTGGAGACACTGTGCCAGGAGAGGTGGCCCCAGGGAGCAGAGCAGCCAGGGTGAGCCACATTCAGCTCTGCCAGCTCCCAGGAGCTGCCAGCTCTGTGCCCTGGGGAAATGGATCAGAGGCAAAAGGTGGGAGAGCTGCAGTGTGGGTGTAACATGGACAGGATATGGTGAGGAGCTACAATGTCTCCAGCCCTGCCAGTGACTCCCCTGGGGCAACTGGCTGAGCACTCTCCTGCTTTTGCTGCTCTGTCCCAATGCCAGACTTGGAGTTAAGGCACCGAGCTGAACTCAGGCTGACAAACTGCAGCCATGGCAGCAGGACATGGGTGTTTGTCACCCACGTTGATGCCATTCTTGATGCAGAACTCCCGTATGGTTCAGGTGGCACTGCAAGATCCCTGTCACCACAACTGGTCATCAGAACAAAAAAGAAACCAGAAATGCTAGAGGGGACAATAAAAAAGGAAGAAAGCAAACCAGACAGGCTGCTCAGACAACCCAGGGTGAGGGCATGGAGCCAGAGCTGGCTCCTCACTCTGCACACAGCACAAACACAGGGCTGACCACAGGACAGGGCTTTCAAGGCCATGTTATCAACGATGCTAACACACTGTCAGGGGCAATGCAGATAACAACTCACTCTTTCTCATGGGCCAGGCCATCTCCCCATAATGAGAGATGGATGCTGCATTCCCACACTGACCAGCATGACACAGCCTCGATGCCTGAGCAGCACCCTGCTCCTTCACCAGCAAACCACAGCTTCCCTGGGAGTAAGCCAGCAATGGGCTCTCAACAGAGACCTGAAATCCTGCCCAGAAGCAAATCAAATCAGGCTCTTCCTCATGGTTATGTTCTGACAGCTAAAATAGTTCAGACCTGGAGCTTGTCAGCTTTGCAGTGCCTGCCTGTTGACTCCAAGAGCTCCTGCCAACTGGGCTGAACAAAAGGTTGAACCAGGTTCTCCTGGTCTCAGGAGGAGGCCAGCTCTAGGTCACGATCACGGATGACACAACTCCAGCTCACCTTAAAAACCCAGGCCAGAAGCTGCAGCACAGCAGGCAGCTCTGCTACCAGCAGGCTGGGGGAGAGCTGGGGCAGGACTCCCTACAACCCTCCTGGCAGCTCCTGAGTACCAATCCCTCAAAATGAGCTTTGTGGGAGCCCTGAAACCCTGCTGAATTTCTGCCTCGAGCTCTGCTTCACCCACGGTGATGACACAGAATCCAGCGTGCACTGCAGGATGCACACACTGGGTGTGGATTCTTCCAGCCCCATTAGCCAGGCACAGCCCTGCCATTAAAGAGCAAGTAATTAGCCTTTGCGTCATTTGTGGCAAGCCTCACTGTTTGGAGTGGCACATTTTAAGGCTAATTAGCAATGAGGATTCTCCTCTATCAAAGGCTTGGAGCCGGTTTGCTTGTTTTGTTCTTTTTCTGTCCATCTTGGCAATTAATTATTTCAGCTGCAAAACAGGAGTCCTTGTGAGCAGGGGGAGGAGGAGAGATCCTGGACACAGAGAGGCTTCCAGCATGGTAATCCATGGAGCCACCCCCTGATTGTCCAGAGGCCACACTAAGTGGTGTTGCTGCTCAGGACAAAGTGGCCCTGGTGCATCCATGTACCCCAATGTCCCCCAGGTCCACAGCAGGGAGCACCAGCAGAACTCATCCCACTGGAAGCTGAACTCCAGCTCTGTTTTCACACTCAGCACTTGGTACTGGGGGCACCAAGGGTACTCCAGTCCTCCATGCAAACACACCTGGGCTATGGGATGCAGGAATTCTGGATGTGAGACCAAGCTGAGCATCCACACCTTGGCTGACAGCACAGTGGTACCCAGGGAAGGAACCAGTGACTCCCCAAGTGATCCCACTTGATAGAGCCAAGCTGTTCTCAAGCACTGCTTGCAAACAGGAGAAAGCACCACAGCCAGAGTCTGCACGTGTCTGATGTGGGAACGCATCCATGGAAACAGCAGCCGGTGGCAAATCCTGCAGGCAGCAGGATGGAGCACTGAGGGACAGGCAGCAGCTGGAAACTGCAGCCTGAGGGGGTCTACAGAAGGGGCTTGGATGATGAGAGCCCCAAAAATTCCCTGGATACACAGTGCCCAAAGGACAGCGTGAAAATCCAGAAAGGAAATGTGTATGGAGTGTTGGATTTCCCTGGCATATCTTTAAACTGGCTGATTATCTTTAAACAGGGAATGCAAAAGCTGAAAATCTCCCCATTCTCACCCTGCCACGAGCCCAGCACAGGGGCAGGAACACCCCAACCACACAGTTTCTGTGCAGAAACATCACCCTGGCTCGAGGTAACAACAGCAGCGCCAGATGTGTCCGTGGGGGACAAGCCAAGCACTTGGGAAATTCCTGCCTCCAGCCGAAGCCCTGCACGGATCCTGCCCACCAGGGGCTGCACTCACTTTTCCCGGAAGGTCTCCTTCTCCTGCTCGCTCCACATGTTCATCACCTGCCGGTCCTTGTAGACCTTCATGGGGTCATCCATGAGGCCGTTCATGTTGATGAATTTGATGCGCTGCTGGTCAGCATCGTAGAGCATGGGCGGGATGACGGCGAGCTGGCGCATCTGCTTCTCCAGGTTCTTTGGGGGAAAGCAGAGGGAACAGTTGGTCAGCACCACGGGCCCGCAGGGACTGCAGGGGACAGATGTTCGAGAGGAAAAGGACAGGAGGAGGAACAGGAGAATTCAAACGCAAGCACTAGACAGCTTTATTGCAGGAGTAATTGTAAATTAAACGCTGAAAGAGGCTATCGCTGTCAGCCAGGAAACAATTAATCTTTCATTTTTGGAATAAAAGGCTTCAAGATCCTGTGTGGAAATGTCTGACTTAAGCGAAACAGCTCCTGACCATGATGAGAAACAAGTCAAAGCAGCGGTGACACAGGGAATGCTGACCCCCCTCCCAGCCTCCAAATGCCACATGGAGGTTCAGCCCCCACCCCAACTGTGAGGGAAGCTTTGCAAAGCTTCCTGAAAGGGTGGGCAAAGGGAGACATCATGTTTCCCTTCCACAGGAATCCTGAATTGTTCCAGGTTTCAAATGTCATTGGAATGGGGCTGTCATTCCTTATTGCAACACCTTGGGACATGATCTGATGCCTTTACTCCATCCTATGGAGCACAAAGTTCATCCAAAGCCCCAGGTGCACACCAGGACAGGACAGACTGGGCACACTGGTTTCCTTAAGTATTTGCAACAGAGAGGCCAATGTGATGTCTCATTTGTGCTGCCTTCTGCTCAAATGCTGGGACTGTCCCTTTAGCAGAGCTGCTGGTGATCCCCAGGTCCACCCTGTGGGGATGAAGGGATGCTCTGGCCACCCCTTTTCAATTGCACCATCAGTCTGAGTCCTCCCTTGTCACCTGGGGTGTCATTGCTCAAACTCCAGCCCTTGATCCAAGACGGCCAGGTCTCAAGTGCTGCTGTTTTAATTTAACCAGCCAGATGCTGGTTCCTGGGAGAGCAGTAATGGCCAACCCTTCCAAGAATCTGCTGACCCCAGCCTGCCCAGTGCTGCTCTGCTTCCCTGCTGCACCTGAGCAGACCCAACCTCCTCCTCAAGCACCTCTCTGCACAGATAGGGACATTCCAACACACATGATCACCTTCCCCATCCTCACTAGGACACCTCCTGTTTAGAAACTGGTTGCTCATGGTGGGAGGTGAGGAACAGCTCACAGCTGGAGCACCAGCCTGGGTAACTGCAGACTGCCCTTGGTGATAGGAGAAGCCCCTGAGCAGAGCAGAGAGGATGCTGGTGGCAGTGCTGTCTGCAGCTGAGGGCACAGGGCCTCTTGGGGTGCCCAGTGCTGCCACTACACCCCACCAGCCAGATTCCTTCCCCTCCAGCAACACGCTGGGGTGAAGAGCTGGCCCTGCTGCCAGAGATGCTCCCCAGCCCTCACCTCCCTGTGGAAGAGCTGGAAGCTCTTAAGGTCTCCTCTGAGACAGGCAAAGCAGATTTGGGGCTCAGCAGGTGGCTGTGGGGTGGAGTTTAGCAGCACACTGTGCAGGGGGCTGGAGGCCATCAGCTAACACTCCTCTTGGCCAGCACCTCTGCAGGGCTGTCAAATTTCCCTTTGCTTCCAAGATCCGTGTCCTCCACGTTGTCACCTCAACTGGGTAAGAGCAAAGTTCCTGGGATCCCAGAGAGGGATCAGTCGTGGCACACAGGCAGCAAACATCCCAGCTATTGCTGGGCAATGGCTGCTCTCCCCTCCCAAACACGAGCCATTCACTGCAGCTCGCCTCCGTGCCAAGAGAGTGGAACCCTTGTGAAACCAGATCCAAACGAAGCCGAGGTCACGGGGATGTTTCAAGATGAATGGAGCACTCCCAGAACGTGTGGGCCAACTGGCTCATGTACAAACCATTCATTCCATAGGATTCCCCTGTGTCAAGCCACACAGCCCATTCAAAACAAAATGAAACAGAAAAACCCCTCCACCCAGCAGTCAGGGCGCTGGCTCCCTTTCCTTCCCCTTCCCCTCCCCTTCCCATCTTCACTTCCAGTATAAACCACAGCCAGGAGGTGTTTGTGGGGTGCTACCCAGGAAGAGCAGCACGCTGGAGTTCCAGGTCCCTAAGAGACAGCCAAATGCTGATAAACCCAACCTACTGGCCATGTTTTGCTCTGGCAGAATCATTGCACAGCTCCTTTACATCTCTCACAGAGCTGGGAAGATGCTGATGTGTATTAAATAAACCTTTGACTTTGGATCCTGCCCAGAAGGTGTGTTTGGCATCTTGGTGACCTCCCCAGCCTCAGTGGGACCTTCAGTTAGTGGGATTTGGAACAGGAGTTCACTGTGTGACCTGACAGTCCTGTCCTGGCTCCCTCAGAGAAGACAGAGTGGTGAAGAGGAGGAGAAAGCAGAAGCTGGTCTCACCTCCTGCTCCGAGAGCCCGTCGATGATTTCGGACACCTCGTGCTCGCTGCGTGCGGCTGACATGGAGAGCCCACCACTGCCCCTCTGTCCTACCCTGCTGGGAAAGGGCAGTGACACACTCAGGCACTGATGCTCCATTTCACAGGCAGCAAACCACATCCGAGACCATTCTGCCCTCTGTAACAGCCATATCCCAACATTCCACCTCTCCCACACTGTGGGAATGGTGCCTGTGTTTAGGCCTTGCAGGTCAAGAGCCTCAAACCACTTTCCTTACCTGTGTCAGCTTCCTGGCTTGCTAGAACACAAGGACATTTCATGCCCAACCACACTGTCCCCTCCATTTTCTCCCGTTCCTCCCACCACAGCAATAGCACAAAGGTGTCAGTGTTAGCACTGAGCCATTAGCAGTGTGCCACCACATCTGGTTTGCAAATGCTGTGAGAAGTTTCAAATCAAACCCGTGCACTGACATCTTTCCTTTATGGTAACAGCCACGCGTCCCAAGGAATTACAACTTCTCTTATTAAGCAGGTAAAAAAATTAAACCATTTCTCAGTACCATTTCTCCCTTTCTCTTTCAGACAAAATCAGCTTGGAAGTTTGGACCCACCCAGTTGTTAGTGGGGCACAAGGATGGGATGCTGGCAGGAGGGTTTAGGTTTTCTGCGTATCAGGTGACCCCAGGCAAGATGCCAGGGCTGAAATGGGAAGGACAGGGAGTTTTCAGCAAAAAGGGTGGAGATCATGAAATCATGTCTCCTCCTGGCAGAAAACAACATGACCTCAATTGCACTTCCAATGAGGAGAGGAAAACGGACAAGGGGTGGGAGAGACAGGGGACATCCCTTCCAGGGAGACATTGCACTCCCCTCATATTGTCTGCAGTCATTCCAATAACCTCTGCAGATGTTTCTGCTCCCACCAAAGCATGTGCATGTATTAAATCATCAACATGACCAAATGCACCTGCAAGTTTTGTACATCTTAATCTGGGCACACCAGTAAGGCAGAATTAGTGCTGTCCCAGCCAGCTGGCCGGCACAAGGGAGCTACCCCAGCTCTGATGAGGCCAGCTGGGACATCAGGAGGAGAGGTGAGACAGGCAGTCACATTCCTGACATTTTTCCTCCTTTTGGCTCTGTGCTGAGCCACCCTGGGGAAAAAAAGCAGCAAGACTCATGTCTGCTGGCTCCTGCCTTTGACCAGAGAGGGAGAAAAGGGACCGAGAGCCGCCCCAGCCCGCTCCTCCCGCCAGCAAACCCCACCCCCGTTCCCAAAGAAAAAATAAAGGCTGGCTGATACCAGCTCAGCCCCTTCCTACCGCTTCTCCTCTAACCTCTGCATGCGCTCTTGCAGCTCGCGTTGCTTCCGGATCTCCGGGAATTGCTTCTCATAGTACTCCCGCACTTTGCTCTCCTTGGCACGGCGCCGCGGGTTATTTTCGATGCGCTCCACTTTTTTTTCCCAGGCCTCCATCAGCTGGTCATAGCGCTGGCAAAACTTCTGTTCCTGAAAGGGCAGAGGGAGAGAGAGGGAGCTCAGAGATGTGCCTGGGAAGGGCAACTCCTCCAGGCCAGGCCCTCGATGGCTGCTCGAGGCTGAGCGTGAGTCACGCCGCTTAAAGAAATACAATTTATTAGGACATGGATGTGCTCCAGGGCCTGGGACCAACCCAAGGGTGAATTCTCAAAACAGGCCGTCAGGTACCCCCAGGCTCTTTCCTTCCAGACCCAACACGTTTGGTGGACCCAGCACTCCTACCCAGCGTGACTTGGCCAACCCCTCACATCTGTTTGAGCATCCTCTGGCCCACCAGGTGCTTGATTCAGCAGCCAAAGGCTCCGTGCTGGGGAGGAAGACTCTGCTGCACATCCCAGGAGAGAACAAGTCTGAGCAAGGAGAGGCTGAAACATGGCCTTGGGAGGAGGCACAGGGGGCAGGAGAGCTGGTCCCCACTGTGTGAGCAGGGCTGGAATTTTGGAGCCACCAGCTCAATGTGCTGAGGAGAGCTTGCCATGGTGCCCAAGGCCAGGCATCCCCTCCTATCCATACACATCAATTCCAGCATTCACAGCTCCGTGCTGGCAATGATGATGGCACTGGGGCCATGGGGCAGCTCCATGCAAGGGCCTGGCTCCCCAAAATCAAGAGCCAGGCACAGCCCACAGCCATACAGCCTGACATGCTCAGCTCCTTCACCACCCTGGAAAGCAAAAGTACTGCTCCTGCTGCTGCTCCACCTCTTTGGCCCATGTGACAGGACAAGCACAAACCCAGGCTCTGCCAAAACGTGGCACTGCCAAGGGTCTCCATGTCCCCCTGGGTGACATCCTCAGGGCACACCCACCCAGCCACCCAGCAGGTCCAGCACTGCACTTCTGACTGGTATTTATGGGGCAAGCCTGGTAACACTGAAATAAGATTTGCAATGCAAATGAGTCTCCTCCCATTAGGCCCCAAATTCCTTCTCCCTCCTCCAGCCACGCTCTTGCTGGAGAACACCCAAGCACAGGGAAGGACCATGGTGGGAGGATCCCTGTCTGGTCCCTGACAGCCACGGCAGTGGCAGCAGTGATGGTGCCCAGCATCAGATGAGGGACCAGAGGGGTTTTAGGGTTTCAGTTTGAGTCAGACAAATGCCTTCCAAGCCCCAAATCAGGAAGTGAAAGCAGATGTTGCTCTAATGGCAAACACCAGGGTGCTCCTGATCCTGACACAGCTTTCCAGAATGGGCAGCTCAGCACCAGCACACTCAGCACCACAACAGACACACAGGGAACCCAGATTTCAAAGAAATAAACTCATCCCTTGCCACCACCACCCTATGACCAGAAGTCTGAGGCTGCAGGATTTCCCAGATGCACTTTTTTCTCGTCCCATTTGCTTTTGGCCACAAATTAAAAATTAAGAGAGGTTGAAAAAAAACCCCAAATCAATGGAAATACACAACAATCTGCATCCCATGTCACATCAATCCTGGCACAAGGTTTGGTTTTTCCATCCTGGACCTGGCAATAATCCAAGAACAGCAACACATCTTTGATTTCCTTGGCCTTTTGGAGGCACCTCCACAATAATCTGAGGCAGATAGAGCACCTCAAGCCCTAGAGCTGAGCCAGATGAACGCTTTCCCCAGCAAATGAATCAATTCCCACTTGCATGCCTGGAGCCAGAGACTGTCCTGCCCCCCATGGATGCACAGGAAGTGTTTGGGTTTCACCAGGAGCTGAAGGAAACAGCCACAAGATAAAAATGAGGAAGGAGAACAGAAATTAAAATGCCCTTGAAAGCCCACATGGGGCATCTCACATTTTGGGCGAGGAGCTACAGGTAACACCAACAGCCTGAGGCAGCTTGGCAGAATCACAGCTGCTGCGTTTTCACCTCTCCCAAAGCAATGCCACCAGCCCCCTGAAAACGAGAGCTCCCACCCTGCCAGCAAATCTGCTACATCCTCCTGCTTTCAGAGCATCACATTTGGGAAGAAGCTAAAAATACCCCTTGAAGTTTATGAAGCTGGTGCCCGGTGCTGCCAGCACGGCCGGGAGAGAGCCCAGCACGAGGGCTCGGGCTGGTGAGAAGCCTTGAGGCTTTGAAAGGTTTTGTCATTCCCTGTGGGAACGAGCCAGTGCCGGGTCCTGCATTGCCACCACCCCAGCAGAGCCACCTGGCACGGCCCTGGCTGCTTCACAGCCAGCAGGGCAGCTCTTATTCCTCCTTTTCTTCCATTCCTTGGAACAACTCGACAAAAGCTTTATCCAGAATTCCTCTTTTATGGAACTGGCATTTGAAGATGGAAAAAGCAACATCGTCATGCTGCTGATTCCCCAGCAGCTTGCACCCTGGCAGCAGGACAGCAGCACCAAAGCTTCTCCCCTGCACAGCTCTGCCCTCCAGAGCACAGCTTCATCATGGACTGGCTGAGCATTTCCTTAACTCCCCATCATGCAAAATTCAAACTCCACTGCAAGCCGGGCTGGGCTGGGCTGCAGCATCTTCTTCCATGCTTTTTGCTCCTGCTGGGACACACGCCCCCTGCAATCTCCTGCATCCTTCAAAATCCAAGATTACAGGCACCTTACAGCACTGTGAACTCCTCAGACCATCACAGATCCACCACCAGAAGTTCCTGGTCAGGCATTTCAGGAACAGAAGCATTTATTCCTTCTCCAGGCTTCCTCTGAGCAGCCCTAAGCGTGCATGTCCATTCCTGGGCAACCATCTGTGCTGGCTTTTAGCACGGGTGCCCCCTCTGCTGCCCTCAGCAGCCCCTCAGCCTCTCAGTCACAGCGGTGACAGCGAGCCAAAGCGGACCTGACACGCAGATCTAAAAATGGATGGGTAGTAACGCCGCCGTAGCAGCTGAAGGCAGCTCGTGGGCTGTGCCAAGCCCGAGCCCTCCTGCAGCCCACGCTCCCACAGCTCCAGGGAACACAGCAGCTCTCTGGAGGGGAGGAGAAGAGCGAAGGTGACAGCAGGAACCAGCCCAATTCCTGTGCAAGCCCGGTGGCTTCTTCCCTTGGCGGGTGGAGGCAAACCTCTCACGCCCAGAACAGCTCCCCCTTCACCACTCCCTCTCTGCATCACCACCCCGATGGCAATTAAACGTCTTCTGCTGTGCTGACCTCGGTGGAGACAGGAGGAAGCCCTGTGGATCCTCTGGGATGGGGCTCCAGGGGCTGGACCCTGTGGCGACCGAGCTCTGACCCTGCTCCAGCCAGCCCCAGGCAGCAACAATACCCCAGAAAGTAAAAGAGCCAGAAAGAAACGCTGGCATGTGGATGGGCTTTGCTAAAAATAGGGTCTGCTACAAAATAGGCAGAAAAATAGCTAAGCATACCCATTTTGCAAACAGAATCAGCAAATGTATTCACTTTGCAAATTCAGCAACCGTATGTTGCCTATTTTGTAGAATAGGCAAAATGCTTCCCTAAACTGAAAAATCCCCTTTCAAGGACACTGAATGAACTGGCTGGCAGAAATTCACCTATTTTGCATGACAGGCGACTTCACTGCAAGTCGTATTTTAGGAACTGTGCTCTTGCAGCCTAATTAAACCTTTTCCCCCAGCTCCTTGATAGTCACACAGAGCAGCTCACTCTAGGTTTAGCACAGGAACCAGCCAATTCCACCAGAAATCAGTTCCTGGGCACTTCCCTCCTGCTTCCAACAAAACCACGTGATGCTTTGCAATTCCTTTTTTGAGGAAGGGAATAGTGACCCACTTCCCACCATGCAGAAGGCCTCAGCTGCAGGAGGGGAGGTGCCCAGCACTTCACTGCTGTGCCACATCCTGATGGAGCTGCAAGCCCTGCAGCCCCTTGCCCTGGGAGAAGCTTTATCAAGGACAAGTCTAAATGAAAATGTGTTTGCTCACAAATGGGAGACATAATCACTCCTCGGGATTGCAAGGTCTGTGGCTTTTGGAATATTGGTAGAAAACAGAGGCAAAAAACAAAGCATGAGAAAGGAAAATAATTCTTCAAAATAAATCAGAAAATAATGTGATATCTGCCTCAGAAATGAATGTACTGGAAGTTACTTTTAAAGGTACAGCCTTCAAACCACTTCCCAGGCCTGTTATTTTGAATTTTTCCAACAATTTTGGCACTTCTGTCCAAAAGCAGCCCTGAAGACACTGAGAAAACCTGCACCATTGCCAATGCAGGACACTAACACTGGCTCCTGAGCCTGCCCCAGGGCAGACACAACGAGCCAGGAGACAGCATTTACATCTTGCATGAAACGTGAGGCCCTGTGAGCTGAACCACTGAAAGGCACTGCAAAATCCTCCTTCCTGGTGGGAGCCATTGATCTTTCTGGCATTTCCTCTTCTCTGCTGGCTTTGCCTTCCAGCTCCTGCCAGGAACTGGGAACTGTCAGCACTGAAAATGTACAAATTCTGTGAAACCCACTTGAACTTTCTCCTGCAGTAACTGCGGACTTTGCAACAAACATCTTTAAATCTCATCATCACCCCTGCCTTGCTCCTCACCCAACCATGACCTGCCTCCCTGAGTGTCACTGAAACTCTCCTGCAGGCTGCCTCAAAACAAACTGGCACAGAGCTGGAATGGTGTTTTCAAACCACAAATTCCTAGAACACGGCTCTGTGGTCAGCTGGAAGGAGGCAGAGCAGCCCTCAGACCATCTACCGGAAGCAGAGTCAGCTTGTTTCACACCTCTCCTAGGGTTCAATCACTCACGAAACAGACATTTATGCTGTGAATAGGCTTTCTGAGATCAAGGATGGGCTCTGCTGTGATTAAGGCAGCCCCACGTGTTTGCTCTGTGGGAGGTGCTGCCTGCAGCAGGCTCGGGGACCTCTCCTTCACGTGTTATTTTAAGCAGGAGAGATTCCATAGTCATACAACAGGCAAAGTAGAGAGTACCAGCACCTCTCTGCTGGAAATCATCCTTTTCTTTCTCACATAATAAATTACGCTGTTTTATACATATAAAATAAGGTCTAAGGGAATCACTTACCCACTGCTTGCGCGCATGATTTCTCCTCTTAAAGTATAAAATTAACTTTTTCCGCATTGCCTGGTTTCTGTAAAGAGAGAAAAAAAAAAGATGAGATCTGATTAACGAGGTGGCTAAAATACACAGCCTGGCTTTCCCCACTCGCAACAGAGTGTGCAGCACAGTTTCCACCTTAACTTGGAGCAGCATCAACCTGAGAACAGCAAATGCTCTTATCTCAGGCCTCCAGCCAGCTTAGAGAAAGACCAACAAACCCTCTGAGGCTGAGAACTTCACCCACATCTGTTGGTAAACCAGGACTAAAGTAGAGAACTAAATGAATAAAGTCCCACTGCAAACCTTCCCCGTCTTCTCAGCACCACACGTGGGCAGATGCTCAGCTCTGCATCTACCAATGGGTCAGGCTGTTCCCTCATTAATTTCAAGCTGCTCCTTCATCAATTTCACGCTGTTGTGCAAAACCCCAGTGGGTGCCCAAGAGCTGGGGGGGCTCGGGCCAAGCTCTGCATGGCAGGAGGTGGCACTCCCCAAGCAGAGACCACCCTGGGCAGCCTGGTGCCCGGGTCAGCAGCAGTGGGGATGTTCAGCACACACATGTTCACCCCTGGGCTCTGAGGCCCTGATAAGGAGGCAGGATCCCAGCAGGGCTTGCAGCACTTATCTCCTGACCTCTTGCTTCCTCGGAGCCGTGCCCAACAAAGCTGCAGCCAACCAGCCAGGAGAGTTCAGCCACTTGCAGAATTGGGATCTCAAGGGGGAAACCAGCCACCGCAACCCTGACCACCCCAGTCTGCCCAGACATCCCCTCACTTTCTTCTTCTTTCTACTTTCTAAAGGCAGCAGGAAATAACTGCTCAAAGGAAGCAGCACAGGAGCAGAATAGAGATGAAAAGGCTGCAGGAGCTTCCAGAGCCTGCACGAGCCCCAGAGCTGAGCTCCCGTGGTTGTTCCTGTTGCTAATATTCACAGCAATAAAATCTCTAGGTAAAAGGTAGAGACCAGGGGCAAAGGAGTTTCCTTAAGTCTTTTATCCCGATTAAAGGCAGAGCTGCAGTGTGTAATTACTGATCAGGGGCTTAGCAGTCTCATCTAGGCATGTTCTGTGGGATTTAGCAGAATGAAGAGACACCCTTGCTGCTTCCTCATTCCCCTCCTGTGTGGCTAGCAGGAAGGGAAAAACCACCCTCCTCCCCTTGTAAATCCCTCAGCATAATTAGCAGCTAACGGGATTGTCTGGGAAGAGAGAACTGGGGGCAGTCCTGGCTAAGTTTAGGAATGGAGAACATTGCAGAAAGCATCAACATTTTTCCCTTTTTAAACTCTCCTCTTGCTACACTCCTGAACCATGCGTGGGCACTCACAGGACAGAGTGATCCCACAGCAAGCACTGCCCTGGGACCCACAGGTCCCTCCAGCACTTGTGTGCCAGCCCCAGCTCCCCACATGCTCCTGCATCCCCTCACATCACACAGGGTGAGCGTTCCCAGCACTGTGTGATGCCTCAGTGTGCAGCAAATCCTGCAGAGACCCCGCCACACACATTTCCTTCCACGGCTCCAGCTCTTTGCTGTGCCCAACACATTCCCGTTGTTTGTTTATTCCTAATTCGAATGGAAGCTCTAACACAAGGAAACCTTTGGGGTGGTGCTAACCACGAGCATGTGTGGGGTGGTCCCCAACAAGGGGTCACAGATTGTCCCCTGGGGCCAGCTCAGATAAATCAACCCCTGCCCTCCCCTGTCAGCCTGGGTAACACCCGGGAGCAGGGCTTTGACACGCTGCTGCTGCTGCTGCTGGATCTGCTATCTTAGTTCTTAGAAAACAGGAGAGCAAATGAAGGAAATCAGCAGCTCTCACGCAGCTGATGGGTTGCCTTGAGTTGTGCATCGAGGCTGACCTTGAAAATGCGAATACAGGCAAAGGCTTAATGGCTCTGCAGCTGCAAAAATCAGGAATGCCTTGAAAGCCAGTGTTATGTTTACCACCACCAAGGCTGAAGTAATCAAAGAGTGAAAGGATCAAAACAACAACAAACCCCCTCAACGCCCTGAATGTTTCTGCCACTTTATCTTTTTTTGTTTTGTTTTTTTTTTTGCATAAGGTCAACCTTCCAAAGGTTAATACAATCTTGGTAAATATAAATAGGCTTCACAGTTTATCTTGCTACATGTACTGCTGTTACTTAGAAACCGTTTTGCAGCGAGGTTAATTCGGGCCACGTGTCTGCCAAGCACAGGCTGAGCTCCCTGGGCAAACCAGCGAGCCCAGCACAGCCCCAGTGCACAGGGGAAGGTGGGAGCTGGACATGGAAACAGCCACTGTGGAGTGGCACATGGCAAAGGCTGCTCCTGCGAGGTGCCAGCCCTCCTCTCTCCTCCTCCTCCTACCCTGCAAGGTGCCAGCCCTCCTCCCTCCTCCTCCTCCTCCCCTGCCCGAGTCCTGCGGTTTTCTGGGGCACAAGGAAAGCGTCGGGGATGGAGACCTGAACAGGGGTGAGGAAAGCAGGCAGCAGGGAAGGGGAATGGGCGCTCCTCAGATAAAGCAACAGTGACTCTTGTGGGCAGCCTAAAGTATTGCTGGGCTGGCATGTTGTCACTCCACAGCGGGTGGGGAGGATGTGTGAGCTCCCTGCCTGATCCTCAGAGGTGTCCCTAAGAACTGGGAAGGCTGGGATGGTCACAGAGCAACCCCAGCTTCTGGTGAGATGGTGTTTGGCACCTGGCAGGTGGCACATCCCCATCCCTGTGGTCAATAATTCACCTCCTGGATGGAGCCCATCTCCATTCCTGAGTTCCCTGTGTTGCAAGAGGGAACACAGGGAAGCCTCCTTCCTCCTGCCCCACTGCCCTGACTGGTGAGCCCCACACAGGAGCACAATTCCCAGAGCCAGTCTCTGAAATTCCCAGTGAATCCCACCTCCCACTCCGAGCACAGCAAAGCGAGCCCTGTGGGAGCAGCTGCTTCCACCTCCAGTGGCTTGGCCCAAGGTTGCTTTTGTTTTACGTCTTTCACAATGGAGCCAGTCAAGGGTAAAACCTGTAACTCTGACTTTTGAAACCTGTAACTCTGACTTTTGAAACCTGTAACTCTGACTTCTGAGTTACTTGGCCCAGGTCCACAGGAACGGCTGGGTCCGGATCCTTCTGGAGGCTGACAGGATCCAGAGGCTGACACTGGAAGGATGTGTCGGTGCTGGTGGGCACCCACGAGTGGACGCTGCCAAAGCCCTGGGATGAGGCTCCCAAAGGACACAAAGAGCTGAGGCACAGCCAGCACACCTGGCCGAGCCTGGGGAGACCTTCAACCGGAGCAAGACGAGATGAAAGGAAGTTTGGTATTTGAGCAAAACTAATCAGGGGTATTTAATTACACAGGAAGGTTCTTTCATCAGCCAGAGCAAACAAAGTAGGGACCCAACTGCAAAGAGTGATGGGGAGGAGGCAAGAGAGCAGCTGGCAAAGCCATTGTACAGCAAGATGGATCACACAGGCAAGGGTAGGAAACTGAGGGAGCTCCTGGAATCTCCAGCCAAATAAAGCAAAGGGAGATGAGAGAGCTGCAAACCAGGAGACCTGAGGGGCACAGCAAGAACACTCCGAGGTGAAATCAGCCTAGAGGCAATGGAGACTGAACAGCTCTGTCTTCCCCCCTGCCACGCCTGCTCCTGTGCATGGCTGGTGCCAGGATCCCAAGCTGCAGCCCAGGGCAGTGACTGATTCCCTGCAGCCACAGGAGTCCCTGCAGCGAGGGCAGGGAGCAGCTCACCCTGCTCACAGGTCACTGCACTCACTCCCTGGCTCGCTCTGAAATGGCTGGAGCACACAGCTCCAGCTGCTAACACACTGTAACCTACTAACCCCAAGGCAGGGCACGCTTCTGGACAGCCAGCTGCTCAGAGCAGCCCCTTGCAGTATTTAGAAACACGTTCTGGGGAAGGAAAGCAAAGCAGATCTTTAGCTATTTACCCCAGAGCCCTCAGACACTGGGATGGACTAAACCCCCAGCACCACCAGAGCCTCTGAGGGTGAAGTGGCAGAGGTTTCCAACTCTGGATGGACAGTCAGGCAGGCTGTTGGTGCTCAGGATCACTTCTGCCTTGCCCTGAAGCCCAAGCTGACAGCACAAGCCCAAGTGCTGCAAGACAGAGCCCCCCAAACCAGTATTGGCTTTTTACTGGCAAGAGGAAGAAGCAGAAGGTAGCAGTGTGTGTCTCCATCATTTAGTAATTCATCACTAGGTAATCTGCTGCCTTGGTGCATGCCAATAGAGAATAAAAGAGATGAGAAACCTTGAATGGGATGAGCAGGGAGCTGCTAGGTGAATTTCTAATGAGGAAAATGTCTACAAGCACTAATAAAAAGACCTGAAAGAGAATGCATTAGTAATGACAGGGTTTGAAAGAACATTTGTGTTACATGTCAGGCTTCAACTATGAATTTAGAGGCAATCCAGTGCTACTAAACCCCCTAAACAGCAAGTAATGAAAAGATGACTTAAATTTCCCAATGTGACAAGTGATTTGGAAAGCCACAGTTTGAGATCTTCAGAAGACAGCTGTTCTGCTCTTTTGGGGGGGCACTTAGAAAACAAAAAAGAGATTCAGAAGCCCTGAAACCTCTCTGAAAATCCTGACTTCAGACTTTAATTCTGCAGAGGCAGATTTCCTGCCCTCTCCCCACGAAGCTCTCAGCTGCAGGCAGCAACCCAGATGTGCAAATATTAACAGTGCACTCAGTTTTGCTGCTGCTGGATCTGGGCACGTGAGAAAACCCAAATCACACCAAGCTCTCCATCTGTTTCAACTGTACATTCAGAGAGATTCTCCAACACCTCTCTAAGCATCTTGAGGGGACACAGCCTGGTTTCACCCCAACACCCCTGAATTTCTGGGTAAAGCAAGTTCTTGAAGGGGAGGCTTAAAGCAAACCCTGTGAACAGCACCTTGCATGCACTTACCCTGGGCTATTCACTCTGCTTTTTGTCTGCTTTTTCAAGGCTCAGGGAAGCTCACATTTTGCTTTCAAACACAAGTCTCACAGGATATGATTGCAAGATGACTGCTTTGGGAAAGGGGGGAGGAGAGTCCTGCCGGGCTGTTTTTCATGGCTGACCGAGCAGGAATCTCCCGCCGTAGAGATGAAGGCCCCCTTGGAGAATATCTCTTCAGACAGACAGCAGGTAATTGATCCTGCTCATGTGAACAACATCTTGTCATTTTTCAAACACTTGGAGGAAAAGAAGGTTAATATCTTTGGAGCTGGAGTCTGGGGAATACGCAGAGTGACTACAGTGGCAGGGTGGGAAGGGCAGCTCTCATCCTTGTACAACCAGCTGGCAAAGCACTGAAATAAAGACCTTGGCCAGAGGCACTGGGGCTTCACTGGTGCCCCAGCATATTCTGCATTTGCTGTATTTCATCAAAATGTAGAAGAAGGGTCTTTGTAGCCTCCCCAGCTGATGCAGAATCACTCGAGTGGTTTCCAGCTGTGCTCAGGGCTGTGATGCATCTTGAGGAAACTTTTCAGTGTGTTGAAAAGCCAAAAAATCCTCACCTTGCAAGACAGCAGGGGCCAAGCCAGCCACAGGGGCAAAGCTCACCCCATCCCTATGAAATGAGGGCACTAAATGCCATCGTCCCCTCCTCCTTCCTGATGGGCGAGTGGCAGAGCCCTTCCCTCCAACAACGCAGGTATTTCAGAGACATTTCAAACAGAATGGTCCCATCAAAGGTAGGTCAAGCCTTTGGAACAAACCACTCAAGGGTGCCTTGGATCCCTCAGCAGATGTAGCATACAAAATTAACCATGTTTGCTCGAAGCCTGCACTCACAGGTGAACCAAAGGGACCAGGCAGACGAGGAACGGAGCACAGCCAGGCAGCTAAATAGGACTTAAAAGCTTTTGAAGCTGCAAACACTGGAATGAACTGGGGCATGAAATTAATTTTAACTGTACTGAATAGGAGACAGGCCATAAAACTCCATGAGTATAAGAGCCCGGTAACATTTTAGTTAGAGTAGAAATTCTCCTGGTAAGTCCCCAGTCAGCTCTATTAGCATACGTGACTCATCCCAGCTGAACAGAAAAGCAAACAAGAAGGGAGAATTAAATGAGTGTTGCAAGGCAGAGAGTATAGCTGTGGAGAAATCGAGGAATCCTGGCTTTCTGATATTCAAATGCCTTCCTACTGACACTTGCGAACATTCAACTGAGAATAAAAAAATTCACACTAAGAAGCATTAAAAAAAAAAACCAAACAGAAAAGCTAGAAAAGGTATTTGTGACAGTAAAAGCCTGGCCATCTTGTGCCCGTGAGGCTCCAAAGCAGCTTCACATGGGGGCAGTTTCCATTTGGCACAACACAGCCAGGATGCAGTGAGGATCTGTGGACAGAATCACAACCCGGATGATTTTCCAGCGATCTGCCAAAAGGCTTTTTCATCATGGCTCAATCTGCACAGGGTGAAGCTGTTCTGGAGAATCTGCATCCAATTACACCTTGGCAAAATACAACATGTGGTGTCCTGGCAGCTGTCCTGATGCTCTAATGCATCTGGCTGGTGTCTCCCAGCACCCTGAGGATTTACTCCATCTTCTGTGGAAACAGCCACCTCCAGGCTACGGAGCAGAAGCTGCTCTTCTGGAGCAGAAAGGCACAAACATATTAAGAACAAGGAAAAGACGAAAAGAATCTTCTAATTCAGCTTGCAGAAAAGTTGTAGCTCAGATGTGAGCATCCAAGCGTAACTTGGTCAAAACAGAGAAGTCTAAAATCTTTTGCTCTTGGTCAAAGGACCCTGAATCATTTCCTTGGAAGAATCACCAAAATCTTAATTTTTCCTATCTGCCTCCCAAGCATCTAAATGTCCTTTAATAAGCAGCACGGACAGAGAGATGGGAGAAAACCCACACCAACTTCTCTGCATGTCCACCAACAACAGCAAAGTGCAGACCAAACCCGAGGACCTCCAAGACAAACCCACAGCCAAAACCAGCCAGCATCTGGAGCCCAGATCACTGCAGGGCCTTTCACTGACCTAGATCTGTAACTGTGCTCGCCTGACATCAATAACCAGCTGAAGGCAGCTAATTGCCAGGTTTCTGGAAGGAGGAGACGGAGGCTTTTCATTAAAATGTGTGGTTTCCTTCCCGTATTTTTGCAGCATTAATCACAGTGAACATTAACCCCAAGCCTGCCTGTTCCAACCTCTCCTTGGTCTGTCACTGCCACTGCTACAGCCACATGGGGACTGTCACTGTCTGGGATGGGGACAGCCCTGCAGAGGCAGGGGTGGAGGGGAACACCTGCTCTGCTGGCTGGTTTGATGGGGCTTCACCTCTTACCAAGAGTTTCACTCCTGACCTGTGCAGTCAGTTCCCTCTTGTTTGAGTCCGTCTTTTAGGCAGCAACCCAGGACAGGAAATGGTTTAAATCACAGGAAAATGTGATCACAAACCCACAAATATTGGCAGGGGAATGGGGAGTGGGTGAAGTATCTGAATCTGCTTTTAACTCGTTCTTTCAAGGACAACACTAGCGATCAGCTTGGAATTGCCACCTTCAGATGGCTGGGGGGTCCCTCAAGGCAAGAGAGGGTCCCCAAGAACTGGTGACTCTCACACCCCATCAGAGCCAGGGTGAGACACAACCAGCAGAGCAGGGAGCACGTCCTTGGGCCAGCACCTTGGGCCACACAAGGTGGTTTATCAATCATCATCCCCCTGAACTGGCAGGGACCCCCTGAGCTCCGTGGGGCTGGGGGTGATGCCAGGTTTCAATGTTTTGCAGGGAATGCAATGCTGGGATGACACAGGAAGCTTTGGGTGGGGCAGGAACAGAGTGGGGCAGTGGGGTCACATCAGCAAACCCTCCTCCCTGCAGCCCTTAGGGACAGAGAGCCCCTAAACATTGCCACCTCCTGCCACGCTCCCCTAGAGCAAAGGTACAGGAACTCTTCCCTTACAAACCCACGGGATCAATTAACATACCACTGAAAAGCAAGGGATTATTAACTTTTGTTAATAGATTATTAAAGATGATTATCACCAGCTGACCGAGCTGGTACCAAAATAGACACGCTGCAGGCAGCTCAGAGCAATCATCAGTTCATTCAAGGCAGATAAAAAGTTTCAGATCTGGTTTGACTATTTAAATTTCCAACAATAATCACAATTATCGCTATTCTCATTATCTGTTATAGTTCTTCTATGTTCAGGAAGTCACTGTGGTTATTAAACACATGCTGATGATTAAATCATGTATTGAGGTGATAAGTCAAATTAGATGATTGCTAAGTCTCAGTAAGTATCTTTGAAATAACCAGTTGTTATTAGACATTCAAGAGGTCCTTCATGAAAATCTAATTGTAATTGCAACTTTTCATTTTACCTCATCTTTCTCGCATGCAAACACACACACACACACACACAGAGGCAGCTGATTTCATATTTCAGTACGGGTGAAACACAGAAGAAAGCACTTAAGGTAAGTGTTGTCTGGGAAAACATCAAGGACCCACATCCACCCCACCCCGAGAAAATCAAACAGCACCTTCAGCATCCACCTTAAGCTACAGCTCCTGAGTGCTGAGCTCCTGGAGCTGGTTTGTGCTTCAGGCACCCAGAGCAGCTCCAACAGGATGCTCACAATCCCTCGGCAGCTTTCACTGGGGTCTGGGAGCTGCCTGGCACCCCTCCTGCCCCCGTGCACTGCCCAACCTGACATTTCAAACAGCTTCACTGCCACATACTCACATTTTAATGTTTTCATGGTACTGCCTGGTGTCTGAAGGCTGGTTGTATAACGGCTGAAAGAGATAAGAGAAACGAAGGCATAAATGGCACGCTGTGACATTTAGACGCTTCAACCCCGCGGGCGGGTGCCCCCAGCCCCTCTTCCCGGCCGTACCGGAGGGTGCTGGCTCCCGGCAGAGCCGCTCGGGTGCCGCTGCATCCCGGCTGAGCCCGGGGGAGGGCGGGCGGCGAGCGGCACGGTCCGGATTGAACGCGGCTGTTATCCACCGATTAAAAACGCACTGCGCCTCGGAACATACGGCACGGGGGAGGCTCGGGGAGCGCGGGGCTCGGCGAGAGAGGCAGCCTGCGAGCTGCAGAGTTGTTATGTCTGAGCGGTGAAAGCCTGCCCGAGTCCGCCCAGCGAGCCAACTGCAGGCAGGGCAAGTGTTTGCCCCCGGGGTTTGCAGCGTTGGCAGGTCCGCAGGGATGTCACCGCAGTCCCCAGCATCCCTGAGTGCAGTGATGCTCATCTGTCCCTCAGTCCGGCAGACAAGTGTCTTCCCAAGGGTGCTCTGCAGCCCAAATCCTCAGTGGGGTATGGCAGGGACCTCCGTGGGGAGTCAGGAGAGTTGGATCCATCCCTGGTCACTGCCCCACTAGCTCTGCCTTCACAGGGATTTACCCTGGAGGGGAGAGACACTGCAGAGACCAGGCTCAATCCCACCTACTGTGATTAACAGCTCAGCACACACTCCAGGGGCTCCACTGGCTGTGTCCACATCAGCAGGCTGACAGGGTGCTCAGGATTGAGCCCTTCAACATTTCTATTCATTGTCTTAAGATGTGAATGTGTCCAAGACTGGGATAAACAAAGGCTTGATATAGCCCAATCATCACCTAAAGAGCACAGCTCAGGTCTGACCACAAAACCATCACCAAGCACTCAAGCAGTTCATCCACAAACCTTCCCCAAACCAGCTGTGGGCATCTAACATCTGTGACCAACACAGGCAGAGGGACATGTGGCCTGGTTGAAGGTAGCATCCTGACCATGGACACACACCCCCTCACCCTCCTCCTGCGGTCAGTAGGGCTGAGGCTGTGCTCTGAGTCTGCCTGATTTCATCTCAGATTAAACAATGGAAAAGAGCAAAACACGTGCTGAGCATCTGCTCAACCAGGTGAGCAGCACTGGAGGCGGCAGGACCTGTAAACAAAGATGGGTCCTCTTCCCCTCCAGCCTGAAGAAGGTGTTACTCCCACATCCTCTGTGGTTTCCCCCCATCACCATCACAGGTGCTTGGCACAGAAGGTTGCTTTTCCACACAGCCTGTTTCTACTTCTCTGTAAAACACAGACTCTGCTTCAGCACTCTGCTGCCACACAGGACAGCCACATCAATCCACACGGAACGGGGACCGGGTGCAGCTCTCCCTGCACCAGCAGCTCACCAGCTTCTCCTCCTGGCTGCCCTTGGACGTGTCCCTCTTCTCTGTGAAAGCACACGTAATCCCCAGCAGAAGGGGCAGGCAGAGGCACATAATCCCTGGGCAGACAGGCAGGGGAGATGAACCACCGTGTTCCAGGGGGACACAGCGCTGCAGGCAGCACCCCAACATCCGTCACCTGGTGAGGGGGTGCCAGGAGACACCTGCCAGGAGACACCTGGCCACACCAGGCAGAGCCTGATGACAGGGATGAGCAGGACAGGGATCAGCACCATCACTGGAAGAAGACATTTTTAGTGGTATCCCTTGCCCAGGGGGGTTTCTATCATGAATCCTCTCAGACCTGCTGGTTGGACTCCAGGCTCGGAGCTGGCTGTGCACTTCACGCTTGGAAGGCTCAGAGGAACACAGACATCCGTCTCATCACGTAGCTCCAGAGAGGCAGGTCTGCACCACAGACAGAAGAAACAGAGCCACAGCTCCACAGCATCACATCCTCAGTCATCCTGGAAAGCTGGAGCAACCGCTGGGAGGCCTTGACCAGTGACTGTCTTTTGGAAGAGGACTGCAGAAACTGCAAATGCTGAGAAATAAAGTGTCTCTCTTCCCTCCTTGCTCATAAATATGGTAAAAGAAGCTTGCAAGTCGTAGGTCACAGAGACCTTCCTCCTGGGAGAAGCAGTGGAATCAACGTTTTGGTTTGGAGCTGGGTTAGAAAATGCTCACGTGCACACAGACATCACAGATGCCCTGATGCCAACCAGGTGACCAAAAGCTAATGATTCCTCTCCACTACAACCTACAAATGACATGAACACTTAGAGAGTCTTAGCTAGCAAACCTAAGTGTTACCAGACAAGCACTGGTATCTTTAAAACTTTAAAAGAAATGCCCGAACACTCAGAAATGTGAAATTCTGGGACCCAAACCCAAGATCCACATGACAGCAGCATCCCAAAGAGATTTCTACCTGCACAATAGCCTCAGCACCATAACTTGGCCCATGCAGTGGAGAAAGCCCAGGAGATAAGTTCTACTTACCCACAGAGAACTTACAGACTAAATATTTAAAGAAACTTTATTCTCAGCAGAGCAGTGACTGAGCAACTGCATCTTTCCTCAGAGCCATCCACAACTCCTAATTCCACCTCTCTCAGTAAGTAAGCAGAAGTAAAGCTCACAGGTCAGATAGGTAAGATAATATCCAGTGTTTCTCCAGGGTTAGGAACATCTAGTGCATTTCTCTGGAGAATGACATTTTAGAAAAACATAATTGCAATGCAAAGCTATTACTGGAAAAGCCCTGGACTTACTGAAAGCTCTTTAGAAATAAAACAGAATGAAAGGTCTCAATTGCTTTCTGGACACTGCAGGGTTCAGATTAAGCATCTCAAAAACATTTCTCCCTGGAGAAAACGTGCAGACATTTTTTCAATGGTACCACTACATTGCAGGGATGAAATGAGCAGAGTCCTGGTTTACTGAGCCACAACCTCCTCCAGACCCAGAGGGGAGCACCAGCTTCCCAGGACCCAAACTGGATCCCTGCTTTCAGAAATGCCTGGCCTCCTGCTCCAACCTGCCAGCAGCACCCAGTACTGGTGCCATGACTGACCAATTCCCACTGCAACCTCTCACCTCACCCCACGAGCTCCAGCTCCCATCCAGCACCATCACTGCTCCAAAGGCACCAACCAGAGCTCTCTGAACAGCCAGAATGGGCACTCCAGCAGGACAGGCTGCTGACAGCCACACCTCTCCCTGCACAGACTGGATTGGCACCAGGATGCTCATCCTCCCTGCAGGAGACCCGTGGGCTGTGGCAGCTCCAAGGCTGGAGCATGTGGTGTGTGACACGGTGGAGAAGGCATGAGCACGGGGCAGAGCAGGCTCCTCTGCCTGGAGCTGCTTCCTTTCCAGCTCACAAGAAGCTGTGACTGTTCATCTTGTCTCTCGTGGGCCATTGGCAGGCCCTGGGCACTGCTGTGCCCAACACAGAGTGGAGGCTGGGCCATGGGAAGTGCCTCTGCCATGGCAGATGGACCAGACAGTCTGCAGGATGCACACAGAGCCCAGCTGGGTTTTCTCAGTGAGGTTTACTCTTCCCCTGCCCTCCAACGAGTAAGGCACAGAGACAGAGGAAAGGTTTGCACTGGGCTCTGTTACAGCTCTCATCGTGCAGCATCAACACCCAGAAAAAAGGAAAAACAGAGGGGGGAAAAAAAACCAAAATAAAGGAGGAGGAAGGAAAGGCAATGCTGTCTTTTGGATGAGGAAGCACCAACCCTGGGCACTGCCAGTCTTCAGAACAGAAGGAGTAAAAGGTTTGACCCTGGTGACTCAGAGGAATGATGAGTGTTACCTCCTGAACAAGGAAGTGGGCTCTGTCACGTGTGACCTCTCCCTTACGCACAGGGGAAGACAGCAATTAGTACCACCCCCACAAGGCAAGTGCAAATTACAGCTGTCGAAGCCTGTGAGCTGCCTGCTCCCATCTCACAGACGGCTCCCTCCACTGCATCCCACGGCTGGTGCAAAGCAGATTGTCAGACTGGCTCTGATCCTTCAGCAGCATCCCTGCCGGCGCACCTTTTCCAGGCACCCTTCTCCAGGACCCAGCCCCCAGGGCGTTGTTTCCAGCTGCCCCTCCAGCAGTCAGTCCTTCGACTTACAGATGGATTTTCCAGATGAGGGAGCAGCCCAAAATTGACAATTTGCTGTAAGTTGTTTTCTCAGCTTCCCTGCGCGTGAGAGACCGAAATAGGAAGTGTGCGAGTCCTGACACCCGCAGGTTGTGGCAGCTGCAGTCGGGCTGTGCTCACAGAGCACCTTTCAGCATCCTCCTCCATTTCCAGTGGGTGGGACAGGGGAGATTCCAAGCACGCAGCCCTCCACACAGCCCCTCGAGGCTGGCTGAGCAGGCAGCAGCCCCACAGTGCTGGTGCTGTGTTTGCCATCCAGCAGCATCCCAAGGGGACCTTGAGCCCCTTCCAGCCTCCAGCTCCACTGTGGCGTGTGAGGAAGGAGCCAAAGGGTTAAGCCTTTCTGAGGAGGGCTCTGTGTATGTGCCTGCCTGTGTTTCAGTACTCATCTCAGTCACTTTGCTTCCTGCCTTGGTGCTGTGCCAGCAAGAGGTCCGGGCCAGCAGCACACTTCCTTCTGACAGACACACAGACACACAGACACACACGGTGCCGCGCTCGCCACCACCCAGGAGCATCTCCAGAGCTGGCCCGGCTCCAGCTCCCCCAGCCCAGGTAACACTCACCAGCTCCACCTGGGGACCCAGCCCTTCCAGGATCCGGTGGGCAGCCTCCGCCTTCTTCTGCAGGGACCGAAGGGGAGAGGAAGAAAAAAAAAAAAAGTTATTTGTGCCATCGGGTACAAGTCGCAGCTCTCTGCTCCAGCTTCCCCCTCTGCTAAAAGCACTTCTCAAACCTCCACAGAGCCGACACGAATCCCATCCCTGCCTGAGAGTGGGTGGAAAGGTTCAGCTCAGCCTCTGGACCCGCAGGGAAAACCCGTGGGCGAAGGGCTCTGGCACTCGGGTTACCGTGACTTAAAAAGCAGCCGAGCTGTGCCCAGGAGGTGACCCAGACCCCTGACCCCTCTGGGTGCCAGGCGGGGGGGGATTGTGCCCGGTACCTCTGCACGGCTGCCCGGCGAGGAGGAGCAGGAGGAGGAGGAGGAGGAGGAAGAGGAGGGCGGGCAAACCAGCACGCACGCAGAGATGCCCTTTCTAGGATTCATCGCTTGACGAGCATGTGATCATTAGAGTTGAGCTGCCCTTGGCTCCTGGTCGTGCTCTCGCTTCCCTCCCCTCCCTGCCACAGAGAAACCCTTCCTCGTCCCCTCCCGCCCCCGGCCAGGCTACCTAGTGCTTATTAAAGGCAAAAAAAAACCACCCAGGAACACGTGTCAGGGGTTGTGCAGTGGTTACTAATTAAACAGGCCTGAAAAAAAAAAAGACATGGGTTGGATGTAGAAGGAGTCTAAATAAAAGATGACATTTTCAGTAAACAGCACTTCCTCGCAAAGCCAGGCTGTTCAGGGGGGTTACTGACAGTCCAATAAATCCAGATCACTGCACGCTGCCCACACCACGGGCTGAGCTGCTAAAGCCAAATACCTGACAGTGATGGAGATGAGGAGATGGATTTTCAGAGCTCCAGATAAAATAGGCAGTTTTAGCTATTTGGGGGTAAGGGAGAGAGAAAATCCCCAGCTGCCTAAAACAGGGAGCTGAGCCCCAGGCCTGGGGAGCAGGGCTGGGCTGGGGTCTGGGCTCCTGGCAGAACCAGTGGGGCTTGGCAAAACCTGGGGAAAGTTCCCCCAGGGCAGGGAAGGGATTTCAGCTCCAGGGGTCTGGTTCACTTAGCTCTCCAGCATCAGGCACCTCTCACACTGAATCAGGGTAGGATGAGTTTCCCAAGGATTGTCTCGCCAAAGGCTGGCACACAGCCCTGCCACCTGCCCCCACATCCACCCCTGTGGAGGCTTTCCAAAAGTTTCATCTATTTCCCCCATCAAAAGCACTGATGCAGCTGTAGGTGTGCAGACACCTCACCAGGGCTTTGTGCACCCTCACAGAGTCTGATCTGCACACGAGCACTTTGAGAGTCACCCCAGGCAGCTGCAGGGGTCACCCTGCCCGTGGTGGGGCTCAGGTCCCAGTGGATTGGCCCTGGTGAAACCAGCCCTGTCCCAGCTGCAAAGCCTGCAGCAGGTGCCTCACCACAGAGTGACAGGAGAGGCTTCCAGTTCCTCTATTTACTGTAACTCAGGAGGACACAAAGCTCTTGTGTAATCTGAAATTGACTTCAAGGATGCAAAGAGAGATGTAACCAATGTAACCATGCAGGGAGGCTGCCCTGGCACCAGCCCTGCTGTCAGTGCATCCCTGCCTGGTTATCCACAGCATCCCCCACAGCAGACCTTGGGGTTCACAGATGTCACCATCACTGCCCACTCTGTTAATGAGAATGAGCCAAGTCTGCCCAGGGACCTGCAGCCTGGAAAAATTCATCACACAACGGAGAACTCTGAGCCACAGCTTAATATTTTGGTCTTCATGAGTGATAAAATCTGCTGACCTTGGAGGACATCAGCACTGTGGCATTAAAATGTCTTACAGAATTAAAACTAGGGGGTAAGATATTCAGGAGAGCAAGGACCATTAAAACTGCTAAAACCACTCTACATCAGTGCCAAGAGGATGATTTGGCCAATGCCCTCCTGCCTGTCATTGGCTGCTGGTGAGCAGGAGGCATCAGCTTAACCAAAATTTTTTTGATGCGCACCTGGGACAAAAAGCAGCAAATTAATTAATTGCATTCTGCGTAATTATGGGTAGAAGATTATAGCCTCACTCAGGGCAGACAGTCCCACCATGGGCCTGTTCTCCTGGGCACCAGCACTGGTGGAAGATGCCCTGGCAGCAGGGATGGCACAGCAAGGGACTGGTGATGCTGCAGGCCCGTGTGTACAATGAGATTAACTCTGAGAAAAAGCTGAGTATGTTCAGCTTGCTGCATTTGCCATGTTTAGACAACTTAATGAGACAAGCCAGAGGCAAACCACCATAGGCAGAACATGTGGCAAATCAAGAAGAATGACATAATTTGTCTTGCATTAACCAACTGCAATATACCCATCTCCAGAAGGAAAGATCAGGGGGAGAAGCTATTCCGAGCACGTCATATCGTTGTAGGTACACAAAGAAATGCCTCTATCTTGAAAGCTGCCCAATTAACACTTGACACCCACTGTAATTGCTGATGCTCCTTGCTGCCTTTATCAGATCATAGCAGAACCATAAGGAGCTGTCTGGAAGGCCTGGCAGACCGAGGTGAGAGCTGGGAGGAACAGAAACCCCCAGCAGAAGGTTCCCACCACGCTAGGGCTCATCTCTAAGGACAGACAGACACAGGGAGGTGTGCTCCTGCCTAGGGACCCAGCAAGCCAGAAGCCTGACTGGAGAATTTATGCAAATCTCAAACTGTTCAGGTACAAAGGCAGCCCCTCCAGGCCCTCCTGCAGCAGCAGGACCTTTGCTAAAGACCATCAGCAGTCCTGGTAAATCCTTTCCCTTCCAAAGGCAAAGCCACCTAGGACTTGGTTCCAATACTGATTTTGTTAGGGGTATGTTTAGTGATGGACCCTACAGAAGAAAACCACATCACCCTACATCTGAATGACCCCACCAGTGCCTGCATTCCTGTTGTTTAACAGAAGGAAATGGATCAAGAAACAAACCCAAGCCTTCACCTTTAGTGAGATACATGAAGATCCCCACCACTTGTACAGTCCCTCTGCAGCTCCCTGCTCCCCAGCAAGGACCTCTTTTCTTGATCTAGTAGAGAATCCTGAAATACTCCTCTAGGAGAGGAGCAGGGGTGCTCATGAAAGGACCTCCAAGTGTATTTTTGGAGGGATCAGTGCCTCAAGAAATGTGTCTGAACCTAAACCACGGTCGCTGCGAGGCCCACGGATTCAGAAGGGAACCCACAGATGTATCAGGCAGCAGCAATTGCCCCCACAGAACCTGTCTGCCCCTGGGCAGGGACACAGGCAGGGACACAGGCAGGCAAATCGTGCTCTTACCCCGGCTCACGCTCCTCCAAGGGGCCTGGAGCTAAAGAGATCTTCACCAACAGCAAAAAACCTCCCTGCAGACTACAAAAGCCTTCATTTTCATCTGAAGAGCACTTGGCTTCCAAAGCGAACTCCAGGCCCTTGCTTTTCCTTTGAAGAAACTTAAAATAGGCTTGGGAGGGGAAAAGCAGGCAGGAGAGCAACTTTCCGGCCATGTGAGCTCCCGTGGGGATGATGAGCCAACCCCACGAGGCAGCAGCCGAAACCAGGGGAGGGAGAGCCTGGGATTTTGCGTGGGCTCTCCTTAAAGCCAAGTTTAAAAATGGAAGAGGAGGAAACACAGGAGTTATTTTGAGAAAGCGGATCTGAAATTAGGAGGCGGCACTTTTCTTGGACCGGCTCCAGCCATGGTTCCATGCAGCACAAAGCTGCTGCAGCTGAACCGTGCTCCCGGGGTTATTTATAGCACCCCGTAGGCAGCAGTGCTGGGGAATGGGAGGGTTTCTATTTGGGACCAGGCTTGTCCTGCACACAGATATGCAAAGCCCTTCCAGAGGCAGGAGACTGCGTGCAGGATGGTGCTGGGAGAAGTTCCCGTCCACATCCTCCAGACAGGCAGGGCTGTGGGAGCAGCATGGCAAAGAGGCAGGCTGGACTGGGATTTTGTTTAAGACAAAGTTCAGGAGAAGCGTGGCTGAAGTCAGCAGAAATCATGGAAACCCTGAGGCCAGACACCTCTCTGCATGCAGCAAAAAGCAAACAGTACGGCCAAAATGTGCTGGGACCAAACCACAACCTGGCAATGCCCATTCCATAGGGAAAGATTTTCATTCCTGCAACCACAAGTACTATTTTTTTCCTCTCCTTTAAACCTCAGCATGCTCTCTCTGAGAGCCAAACCACCCCAGCAACTTGCTGTCCTCCACACAAAGCAGGTGGGATGAGACTTGGGAGTTGTGGAAGGGAAAGCAACATTCCTTCCTCTCCAGCTCCTGCAGGCATGGCCACCACAATGTCTCAGCAGAGCCAGTGCCCTCCCCTGGGCTCTCCTTGAACCTGAATGCCCTGAGCACCAGGGAACCTTGGCCAGCCCCAGAGGTGAGCCCAGCCCCTCTCACCTGGCCCAGGGGCTGATGCTCTCCCCGGCGGTGCCCGTGGGATGCAGCTGCCCTGCACACTCCCCAACCTCCCCACCACACCAGCAGTGACAGAGCACTGTCCCCAAGGCTGGGGCCAGCAGGTGATGTGCTGGGGTTACAAAAGGCTCATCACAATCAGTAATAAAACAGAGGAAATGGGTGATGTGTGAGCCGTGTGTTCACACCATTCCCCACCCACCCCGCAGAGAGTGTGACAAAACAACTCATTTCAGTTATTTGCCACTCTCTGGCTTTGGCTCATCATTGCCAGACAGTTTCAGTCCTTGCCTTGCTCACAGCCCATCCATGGCCAGTGGGGGAACCCCAGGCACAGCTGGGTTTCCACTCACACTCTCATCCCTCTCTTCTGTCTGCAAGGCCATGGTGCCCTTCGAGGCCCACTGAGGTTAAAGTGAAGTGCCAGCAAGGTTTTGCCACTGCAAAACTGAAAAAAAAAAAAGTGCTGGCACTGCGCAGAAAACTTCCAGAAATCCACGTTTTAGCCCTGCAGCAGCTACAGGAAAGCTCCAGCCACCCAACCCAAGAGCCATGGTTGTGTTCCAGTCGCCCTTCCAGCAGAACTGGGATCTCTGCAGTTCTCATCACTACTTCCAAGACCTGAAAAAGCAGGACGTGGCTTTATCTGGTCTGGGTTAATCACAGACAAATCTTGTAAGTCAATATATCTATTGGGAACTCTAGATCTTGAAACAGATACTAGGACCATTAAAAAGCCAAAACAAATGAAAGTTCCCTTAAAATCCAATAAAAAATTAAGATTCTCAATGTCTCCAGGGCAATTATTTAGATTTTATCTTTTTGGAAATCTTGCTATCATGCAGGAATGTCAATAGTATCTGAATACTGGCCTTTCCAGTTTTCCTCTGGACTCTCCAGAAGCCCATTTTGCATCACCAAGCCCAGATGAGGCAGAATAAAAGCTATTAGAAACAAAAGCAAAACAAACAAGGCCCTTTCATCAGCCAAATATGAAACTTCCCCCATCCCAGCTACCACATAAACTGGAATTTGAAAAAAGCCACGTAGATTAAATGCTCAAAAGCACTTTTACTGTTAAGGTCTTATTTACTGCACCAGCTCGGTGCTGACGAGGCAGGCCCGATTCTTCCCTTTCTTATGTAAATCAGGAGTTCATAGAAAATCAGAGTTCTACAGACATCAAATCCCTGTAGGATCTGAGTCACACTCAGTGTCTGTGAGCAGCTAACGGCAAGATTATACTTTGCAATGCTAAAAGCCTTCATTTATTTATTCTCTTATTTATGGATGGGGCATTAATGCTTTATGAAGGTATTTGAGGGTGAATGGATAGCTGGGGATGTGCTCTGCACAGACACAACAGCAGCAGGGGATGGAAAGAGTTCCAAACAGTCCTTTGAATTCCAATTTTACAGCATAATGCTGAATTTATAGAAAGATAGCTGTGCCCTTTTGAAGGAACAAGCATCAAGACAGAAAACGAATTAAAATTTAATCTTATTGATTTCCACCACCTCAGTCTCAAGAGCAAGACAGACACCGCCGCTGCCGCCTCCGCTGCATCAAACCCAGTTTTCCAGAGGGCTGACAGCGGAGCAGGGATGGGCTCCCGTGGCTGCTGGCACCCATAGGGGCACGTGGGGGGACTGGTCCCGGCCCTTGCCACGCTGTGGTGGCCACAGCACGAGGTGTCCCCTCCCTGGGTGTCCCCTCCGTGGCGCGGCCGCCGAAGTCACGCCGCGTCCTGACGCGACCTCTCCGATAAATGAGAGCAATGTTTCACAGGGAGCTGACGTGAGCTGCTCTGCAGGGACACGAGCACGGGAGCTGCTTTCTGTCTGCTGGCCTCTGAGCAGGAGTCCCGAGGGACTGGACAAGGGCACCTGTGGGCTCCACACTGTGGGAACACAAGATTCGCCTCTGACTGCCCTGGAGGCTCAGGGAACCTGGGCAGGGGTCTCAGAGACCCTGGCACACAGCCCAAAACACCTGGGGTTTGGATTTTAGCCCATGGGAACCATTGCCAACCTTAAAAGAAGAATTACAATTCACAGGAGTTTAAATGGAGCAGTAATGAGTTTGTTATAAAGTGTAAAAGTAGTTTTTGAGTTTTGGTACAGGGGGGTAAGAATTTCCAAGATGGAGAAACCTCGTGGCTTTAGGTTTCTTCCTTCTTCTTCCCTCTCCATCTTCTTGGTGATGGGGACATGACTGATTGGTTTAGAGAAGAATTTGACTATCTAATGTAGAGAATAGGTATTGGAGAGAATTAATAAATAGTCCGTACATAACTTTTAGTATCAAAGATAAACACCCCCTCTGAATGGGGAGAAGGCTTCGACTGCCCCGCTGGAAGGAGCTCGGCAGGGCAGAGAGAAAATGCTTTAGATAAGAGAGAATAAACAACCTTGAACACAAGACCTGAAGAGTTTCTGCTCTTTTCTCCCATCTCTTGCTGGGGAAAAAGGACTTTACATTGTCGAGAATTTCTGCAAATTAGCAGAGAACCCGACACACATCACCGCAAGGATGGAGAGATGGCACAGGTACCTCTGCGTGCACACGAGCGGGGATTTTTAGGACTCACAGGTGATTTGGAGGAGAGTTCACCCAGCTGAGCCATGGTGCTTCCTCCAGCACACACTGCCAAGGAGAGCTCAGCCAGCCCTGTATCCCAGAAAAAGGCGTGGAGCAATGCTGCTCTCCTCCCTGGGCTTAGCAAGGGACTTGGAAATGTCTGTTTAGAGCACAAAAACATCTTCAAGCCCAGGTATGTTCAATCGATTTCAAGGGAAGGCAGATGCAAGGAATCCCGTGAACACCCAGTGGAATAAAGCTACAGCTAAAAATACACACAGATGATCTGTCCTGGTTATGGGGATTTGAGGTGGAAGAAAGGTAAATTCTGTTGATACAATAACACATCCCAGAGGTGCAAATTAAAGCCTTCAAGGAGGCTGTGTCACACAGCCACCACCTCTGAGGTGCCAGACCCAGCAGAGATCAGCCTTCTTGCACAGGGGAGACACTCAAATCACTCACAGGGTTTAATTTAGGAGATCCTCAATGTCTCCATCACTGTCAGCCTCTGGATCAACCGAGGCATCCATCCCAAACTGATTTCTCCAGGTAGCTCTGTGCCACCCTGCCAGCACTCAGCCACAGAGGAACTCCTGAGCACCCTGCAGACAAAACTGTCCCCTGACCTTCAGGTTAGTCCACAGACAGTACCAAAAATGTTAACTCCCATTCTCATAAATCCTTTCAGAAATGTCACAGTTGTTACAGTTGAAATTTTGGCTCAGCTACACAAATTAGTGTTTTTCTGTGTTACAATGCACAGATTTCCCAAAAAGTACATTTTAGGGTGCAACTTCACAGCCCATCTTTGGACACAAGAGAAAATAAAATGGCTTTGGTCAGCACACAGCACAGGAGAAGGCACCTGGATCTTGAATATCAGCTGTTCCTCCATAATCCAAGTCCCAAATGCAACCACAGCCTCATAGTCCAAGATTTGACTGCAGTCAAGAGCAGCTTCTCTCTACTCTTCCCAAGCACAATCTGTACAGTCACCCTTTTTTTCTCTCTGGAAATCAATTACATGTCCAGCAGAGTGTAGCAAGAGGGGATTACAGGTCACATTTTCCATAATTATCCTCAGTGACACCGAGGAACTTTTCAAATCATACGCATTAAGTAGGTCACAAGGGGGAACAGCAGCGTGATGGGCACTTAGCATCAGAAAACCTGAATTTGGAGAAAATCTGATCCAGTCCAGCACCGCCCTCACCCCAACCCCTCATCCATACCCAGCACGGTGGTGAGAAAAATATATAGACTTCCCTGATGAACCATAAGCTAAAATTAGAAACCATTCACGCCTGCAAAGCCACAGCTATCGCCAAAAGGAAAGTAGGTCACAGAATGGCTGGCTAACTTGATTTTCCGGCTTTTCTAGCTGCTCTGTCCTCACGTAACCCCTCCTCTCCCATGGCTGGTTCCTGGTGCCTCCTTTGTTCGGGGTATAAGGGCGGGCAGTGTGCTCCGGCGCGGGCTGGCAGGGGCGGTGGGAACAGACCCCTGCTTCAGGGGAAAGCCAGAGCCAGAGCCAGGCAGGAGCCCCCTCCACGGAGCTGCCGCCTCCCACCTGCTCGGGGATTTTTGGCACAAGGGCTGGCTTCCTGCCCCTTCCACAACGCTGCTCTTTAAAGATCGTTTCAGGCTTTGCCAGCGCTTCTGGGGTGCTTTCCTTTCTCGCCTCCTCCTGAGGCCTGAATATCCTCTTTTTATTTGCATTTCTTAGCGTGCACTGCCTCCCTCAAGCAAGCCACAAGCCAAGCCATGCGAGTAAATCTGGCTTTCCTTCCCTTTGTGCATGGGCTGGAGCCCTGGCTCAGCCATTACCGGCGCTTTTCCCACAAGCAGACCTCCAGGCATCAACTTCACTGCTTTTCCACGGCACAGAAGAGGCAGAAAAGCTTAAAATTTGGCTCAGCGACCTTCCTCACACTAAACCAATACATTTCTATCTGGCTTGCAAGTCCTTTGCTCCTACCAACTCACCTTACAATTAATTGTAAAGCTGCAGGTCAGCACAGGAGTGTCTGGGCCTCTCCCACATCCACAGAGAGCTGGATACGCCTGTAGGATCTGCTGCCATCAAACCCATCCTATAGGTGACCACCAGCCACTCTTTTCCACCACAATCTCAATGACTCTAATCCCAAGACCCTTCCTCTTCCAGCTTTCCTCCTCCTGGCCCCAAAGGAAGAGCAGTCACCACTAAAATGCATCCCAAACATTCAGTACACGAGAGGCTGAAAGCTGAGCCCGTGAATGCTCTTTGGAAGGGGCAATCACATCCTGATTCCCACCCTTGTTACTGGAGCCCCATAAAAACAGCACTCAGCACTCCCTTTCCCCTTCAGCCCCAGCTCAGCCTCTCCCTGGGACTGGGAAGGGTCCTTCCACCCCTCACAGCTCCCAGTGATGCTCTCAGTTCCCTGCTGCCCTTAGACAGGTGCTGTCTCCTCCAAAGAGGAACCTGCAGCCTGCTCTGGTTTCTGCCAAGCCAGAGGAAAGGTTGCTGGTTGGAGTCTCCTGCCCACAGGCTGGCTCCTCACACACGAGACTTTACAAGAACAGGGAAGAATCATTGTTTGCCCATCCCTGGGATAATTCAGACATGAACACAGAGCCTGATTTGAAATTGTACAAACACTTGGTGTGTCCAACGTGACCTCTGCTTGCTGGGGACCCTCCTGGAATGAGTGCACCCATCACAAAGGTTAATGGTGAAACTCCTGGCACCAGGCTGGCTGAGATCAGCCTAAAGCTGACACAGGGATGGCAGCAGCTCTGAGCACTGTGTGTGACAGTGTCCCTGGTGTTATGGCCTTGGGCTTTCCAGGAGAAATGTACAACTCCATGCTTGCCCTCAATCTCTGCCATCGCCCACGGGACAGAGCAGAAATGCCACGGGACCACCCTGAGTGGGGGTGAGGCTGGGAGAGCAGATCCTGCCTGCTGAGGAGAAGGTGGTGGGATGTACCTTGTGACTCCTCTGCTGGCACGGGCAGGGACGAGAGGTGACAAAGCAGGACAGGGGGCTGGCAGGACACCCAGCCCTGAGCCAGCTCCAGCTAATGGGGACTGTCACAATGCAGTGGGGGATGTGATGACTGAAGATCACCTCTCCCTCCTGCCTCACCACCATCACCCCTTCCTTCCCCTTGGAATGTGGTTCAGCTACACAACAGTGTCCAAGGAGGACGGGGCTCAAACCAACAGGAATAAAAATGTTTCAGAGCTCACTTTTTTTTGAGCCTTCCCCCTTGCACAGGAGGCACAACCCACCTAACCCAGGACCCCCAGAGAGGGCACTGGTGGTGAGAATGGCTCTGAGGAACACTCAGCACCTGTCCCCAAGGCCCAGTGCTGTGAAGCCATCACCAGCTGGTGCTTGCTAATGCTTCAAACACATCGACCTCAGCCTTCACCCACTCACACAACAGCCCGTGCCAGCGCTGGGTTCCCTACTGCTCAGGGAGAGAAGCAGATGGAAAAAGGAAAACCAGGAAAATTGCGCTGCCTGGGAGCGCAGGGTAGGCGATTTTTTTTTTTTTTTTCTTTTTAGAGTCAGGCACCTGGATTTCTGCAGCTCCCAGTGAAATCGCAGGCCTCGCAATTCAAAATAATTAGCGACTGGTAGTTTTCCTTTTATGCAAAATCATCCTTTTTATCCAACACCTAAATGAAAATGAATATGCTTGATTATCTACCAAAGGGCCCAATTTCTGAGCATCGCTCCGATGCACACAGCAAAATTCGTCTCTCCTCGGGCTGCTGTTACAGGCAAGGGCTGATAAATGAGCGGTCAAGGCAGAGATCCAGAGCCAGGGATGCCAGCCTGACCTTTGTTAATGCTATTTACAGCATCAAATATCCACTAATCCAGCCATGGCTGCATCCACATCCTCGCTGCTCCAGCCTGGAGGGCTTAGTGGCAGCCAGGAGAGCTCACAGCTGGCCTGCCAGTATTAGAGCACCACAGATGTCACCCTCCATCCACACAGCCCACCCACCACGTCAAAACCCACCCCTTGAGGCAGCTTTCAAGCTGGTTCACTCCCAGGGGGAGAGAATGAAGCAAACTGTTTAACAGAGAGGAGTCTGAAGCATCTCTGGAACATTTCATCTCTAAGCTGATCGCAGGAAACCCCCCTGGGCAGGTTCTTCAGACCTTAGTGCTCCTCCACACCATCCTGACACCATCCTGACAGGGCTCCATCTACCCCACTCCCACAGCCTCCACCCCAAAGGTAACATCCAGGAAAAGCCCCCACCTGATCCTCCCCATGCCCGGCCACGGTGACACGGCACAGTCACACGTTTTGTACCTCCATCATTTCCAGACTCACCCTGTTCTCGTCGTAGATGATCTGCACCAAGCTGCGATGTTTGGACTCAATAGGAGGGGGAGAGATGGGTTTTTCAGGCTCTGGTGGTTTGGCTGCTTCTTCCTCCAACTGTTGCTGTGGAAGGAGAGGGGGGGAGGAGGAGGAGGGTGAGTCACAGCAAGAAACGCAGCAGTCCCTGTCCACACGAGGCTCTCTGTGGTGCCGTGACCGAGGCAGAAAGCACCATGGTAGGAGACTTCCTGCGAGGCACGGGCAGAGGGAGGAGAGCTCGCAGCAGCCCCAGCCACGCAAGCGCAGCGCTGGCCTGCCCCAGGCACCGACCCCGCGCTCGTGGGTCGCCGTGGTTGAGGTATGGAGGATGAGGACCTGCCTCAAAGGAACCTCCTGGAACGGGCCTGAGGCTAGAAATAACCATTTTACTGGGAACACTCAAATGAAACCACAGCTCCAGCCCGGCTCCCTGCTGCTACCTGCCCCTGGAGCTGCTGCTGCGTGCAGGGAGAGGTGGAGGAGCCAGGGGTGATGAGCAAGGCTGCTCTCCACCCTGAGCTTCACCTTTCAGTGGAGTGGTTGGAGGACATGCCTTGGGATGACTGATGTCAATGAAATGACTCCTGCACTTTGGAGTATCACCGTGGTCAGCAGCTTAGCCTGACATTCCACCTGCAGCTCCGTCTCTCCCAACACTGTAGAGGTGGGAGGAGACATCCCAGCCCTTCCTGTAAGTTTGAGGAACTGCTCAGCTGAAAGAGGAAATCACAGATTGCTGCAGGCTCCTCCTGGGGCCAGCCTGTGAGGAGGGAGAGCGCAGCCGTGTGCGGCAGCTGCGGGGCAGCACAGGCACGGGAGAGGGAGAGGCTGTCAAAAAAACGCTGAGGGTTTTTTCCCTGCTGGCCTCTGAATCTCCAAATCTTCGTTTTTTCCTGAAGCTAAAGCATCCCCTGTTGAAGCAGGAGGAAAGTCGAGCGAGTTGTGTACAAGGAAGGAAAAGCACCTGGGATTTGGCTCAGAGGCAAGCACACCACCGAGTTCTCGGAGACAGTGGTGGCCTGAGAAGAAGGTGAGCATCAATTCCTCCTCCCCCATCATCTCTGCTGCTGCTGCTGACACCTTCAGCACACCAGGGCAGGAGGATGCCCTTGGGATGAACCCAAGAAAGCACCCAAAAGCACCCAGACAAGTCTAATGGCTTGGCCGAGAAAACTCACACTCCTAAAATTTAAACACTCCATGCTGTGGAGTCCATCTCCCCACGGGTGGATACTTCTCCCCACAGAGGGACAAGCAGCAGTACAGGAACACCAAGATTCAGCCAAAAAAGCTGCTGTTGCCAGCCAGAGTGGGGAGAAGGCTCTGGCAGTGCCTGTTTCCTACAAATTGTTATCACCAATATCCTCAGAGTTACTCCAGCCACGAGGGAGAACAGCCCAGCTTGAACCATCTGCACCCTGGAGAGGGATGAACCTCTCCCAGCACTGCAGGGACCTGTCCACAGCCACACTGAAGGCTCCAACCACAGGAACAGCCCCCAGCCCTCTGCTGTTCTCAACCATGGCCACAGCTCAGGTGGCCCAAACCACAGGACAGGGGACAAAAGCTCCCCAGGAAGCCACAGCTGAAATCACGGGCTGCAAAGCCGTATTTGGCATCAGCCCTGGCACAGAAGCAGCACTTCCAGGACCTGCCAGCTCTTCCCTGGTGTCTTCCTAAAGGGACCCTATCACACATCCTCACTCCCATGGGATAAACTCCAAAAACTCCAAAGAACGAGCCAACAAAAAGGACTAGATACATGTACTTGTCTCGAGGAAAATATTTGTGTTAAAAAAAATAAAGTGAAAGCATCCAAAACTTGGCTATAACGTTCTGGAAATCCACAAAAATTCTGCCAAGTGGTCGGGTGTGTAGCAAGGGATTTCAGAGGAGAGGGTTTGATGGCCTATCAGGAAACGAAAGTTTGCCACTAAGTGGAGGCTCATTAAAAACAGCTCATTAGAAGAAAAAATACAAGTCTAATTATAGCTGAAATACAGTAGAGAATTAAACTCCACTCGCTGTGGCGTAGCACTGTATGGATATTAAAGGGCCAGATGCTGGGGTAAGGATGTGAGGAGGGGCTGGAGGCAGCACACCTGACTGCAGCCTGCAACAGCTTCTCCTGGGAGCCATGGGAAATGGCAAAGCAAAATAGGTCAGGGTTCCCAGACAGGGACAAAATGGATTTCTTAAAGGTCTGCCACAAAAGCCAGGCTGGGACTGTGACCTTTACAGGGATGAGAGATGAGTCTTGATGGCTCCACATCCCCTCCCTCCTCCCAGCAGTGGCTGTCCAAGAGCTCTCTCCTCTCCCCCGATGGAAGACAGGGCAGCAGTGTTGAAGGGATGCAAGACACCACCATGAGCCACAGCCTCCTGCAGCACCCACAGCCAACCCATTTCCAAGTGGAAGAAGTGTCCCCCCCAGGAAAGAGACCCTTTGGCTGGACCATGTGCTACAGAGGGCCCACTGCAGGCTGCAGCACTGCTGGGAAGGTGGGTGGTATTCCAGGAAATCCCCACGGTGCTGCACACACCTGCCTGTCACACACACCCTGCTGCCATCACCTGGGCACTGGGATGCTCCACCTGCCCGGGAAGAGCAGAGCCTTCCAGCCACAGGGCAGCTCTGAAAGCCACTTCCAAAGAGAACACAGGACACTCAGCCTGATGGAAAAGGAGACCCTGGAGCTCTTCCACCCAGGCGGCTCCACCTCCATCACCAGGTGGGAGTGTTGTACTCCCGGAGAGCCCTCGGCTCAGCTCAGCGCCCGGGGAGGCTCCGGCGCCGCTGCAGAGAACAGCCCAGCAGTTTATTTCTCCTTCAGATCCCCGGTACTGCTGCCAGGAATAAATGCATGAGGATTATCCTTCCCTGTCAGGAAGAGGGGGAGAGAGGACTCAGCGAGAGATGTGAGCGCATATGGCGCATGAATGAGCGGGGGAAGGCTGACGGAGGTGGCCTCCTGCCAGGGGTGTGCAGGGTTTGGGGAAGGTTTCTCAGCTTGCTGAAGACGTTTGCTTCTTGCAAAGTCCAGGCAGAGCCTTCCCTGCCATTTTTGGAACAACCAGAAAGAGAGAGATGGTGGATTGTGGTTAGTTGGGATTTTTTTTTTATTTTTTTTTTTGCGCAGCTTTTCCATACAAGTGTATTTAATTACCCTGAGAAGGCCTCCCAAAGACAGAGGGGAAAAGCATTAGGATATTCTGGCTGCATACAATTTCTCCCCTGCTCCACTGACGTTCCTGCAGGAGCAGTATCTGTTCCAGGCTCATTGCTTTCCCTCACTCGTGCTCCTGCACTGACAGCTCGCATGCACAGATGCACAAAACGTTCCTGGAGCATCTCAGACAGGACCCCCTGCTCCAAAAACACTTTTTCCCAGATGTGCTGGCTCTGCTGGAGGACTGGGATGGGGAAGGCTCCAGCCAGAGGGGGAAGGAGGCCATAGTGTGGGGGGGTCAGTTTTGCTACCATATGACTTTGCCACTATGTGCCAAAAAATTAAAAAAAAAAAAAGAATAAAAGGAAGGGAGGGTACACTTTTACTGCCAACAGCCACTTTCACCTTCTTCCCCATTTAACAGAGCGTTTTTGTGGGCAGGAAGACTCATAAAATTTGTTCATAGGGAAGAAATAAAGCAACTGAGCAGTCAACAATAAAAACCCCATTTCCTCACGGAAGGACAGTTTGATTTTAATGGTGAGGAGCATATGCTGCTCTTGCCAGCAGCAGCTCCTCAGCATCCCTGAGAAGTCAGGCAGTGGATCATCGGAGCTGTCAGTCCCCCCAGCTGCCATGACAGGGACCTGCCCTGCCAGGCACATATCCCACTCAGGAAGCCTTTTCCCAGAGCAGGAAATGACCGTGGCTTGCATCTCTTTCCTCAAACGTGACTAAAAAACGTGGACCAGCAGCAGCCAGACTGCCAGGTGGGAGACAACACCAACATTTTGTCTGAGCTTCCTGTGAGGGAGAGGGGAAGGGCTGCTCCCAGCTCCCACCAAAACCAGCAAGAGGAACCTCTGTGGTGGCTCCAGATGTTCCTCTGGGCACTGTGGGCTGGCACACAGGGCTGCTGCCTCACACCCCCAGCACAGCTGCTTCTGCCCACTCCTGGCTTCCCCTCCCTAAGCACTCAGACACCTCTGCAGATATGAAGCAACACACACACACAAAAAAGGGTCCTTCACGTTAATTAAGCCATATTGCTGGAAAACAAAATTAAAATGTTCCTGCTTTGTCTTGCAGGACAGAAAGGAACTGTGTATGGTATGGGAAAAAAAGAGATCTGATGGGGAAGAGTAAGTGCGTGCTCATTCTCAAGGGGCTTCAACAAACAGCCCAAGTAGAGGTTTTGCTCCATTCCCAAATTCCTACTGCAGTTATAACCCCTTGGGAAAGGTCATTCCTCTGGGCAGTTTGGGATTAGCAGCCATCAGGGAGTTCAGAAACTCATCCCAAGCAAAGAAAATAAAACAACAAGAAAAAATAGAGGCAGAGAAGTGATTTGCTTTAAGAAGTGAAAGCCCTTAAGTCTGTGGGTTTTCTCACGGATGTCCCTGAAGGTTTTGTCATATTAATCTCTTAATGAGTTTATGGTAATTATGTACAGGCCAACACTGAGTGGGCCATCCGTTTACTGGGGACTGCTCCTGTGCAGGGTAAAGCTGCAGCCAGGAAGATCAGATTCAAATCCCAGCTCAAGCACAGCCCTGACTGGACTTGGACCAGATGCTGCTCAAGGCTGCAGAACTGGAAAGCCCCAGAGAAAGGGAACTGGATGCACTGGAAGGGCCATTTGGTCATTGCAGCAACATTTTAAACAGCCCAGTACTGAATACTGGCAGCAACAACAGCACTGGGGAGAGACAATTGCTGGAAAGGGAAAAGAAAAGACCTTGTGCCACGCTGGGCTGTACAGATGACTTGGACAACCCAGGCTGCTCACTCGCAGCACTGAGGACACATTTTTCTCTCTTTTGTGTTCTCTGACATGCAAAGAGCTATGAGCTGGGTCCCCAAAGCTCCCTCCCTCACCTTGTTGGCCCTAGCTCCAGACTGCAGGCACAGCAGCCACCACCCGTGTCACAACAGGGAGCAATCCTGGCACTGCCCATGCCCTCTGCGGCCGTGCAGGGACAAGGACAGGCCCTGTGGCAGCGTGCAGAAGCAAGGACACGTGTTCCCCTGCCCACCACAGCCTCTTACCTGCTTCTTCTTGAGCTTGGAGATCTGCTGCTCCACCATGGTGATCTCGCGGTCCACGCGGTCCATGTTCTGGATGAGCTCCTCCTTGGAGAGCCGGGCGGGCAGCAGCTCCAGCTCGGCCTCGGGGTGAGCAGGGCTCACAGGAGACACGGGCTCCAGTTTGCCAGGCAGGCCACGATCCTGGGGAGAGTAAAACAACCAGATCATCCCTCACCCAGGAGACTCTGGATCCTTCTCTCAGCCTCCCACAGCTCCCTGGCCCATTCCCAGCCTTCTGAGATACACAGAAACCCTCAAAAAAACCTGCTAGACTAGGGAGTACCAGCTGTCAGATCACATCACCGCAGTGCTCCCACAACCTCCAGCTTCTCCAAAGAGAACCAGGTTATTCTCCCAGGGACACGACAGCTCTTCCTCCTGACAAAGCCTCAGAGGCTCGCACCACCTTGAGTGCTGCTCATGTTCTCACAGGATCAATAAACCCATCCATATTCAGGAGCTGCCAGCACCACTGTCCCTTCAGAAGGCTCAAGGCTACATCATCTCTGCAAAAATGAGACGCCACAGCCACGACCTCCTCGGACAGAGCCACACAGACAAGAGCAGCATGAGCCATGCTGAAGGAGAAGGGGCTATGAGGGCAGCCCCTGGGAGGAAAGAGGGCTCCCAGCTCCTTCATGGCCATCTTCCTCCATCTCTTCCTAAGCCCTGGGGATGCTGTGAGTGCTGGATGTTGAATGCATCCATCCAAATAAGGAGAAAAAGGGGATAGGTGAGTCAAGATAAAAATAGACCGAACTGACGTTTTTCAAATTCCAGGTGAAGAGGCTCTCAGCTCAACAAGACCCTTCATGTCAGAGACTGGAGAGATCAGCAAAACCTCCATGGCCCTGACATAGAACAGCTCTAATGGCCCAGGGCTGAGGGAAAACACATCAAAACATTCAGCTTTGCCCCCAGCAGTGCAACAGCTTTGCTGAGCCCAGCTGGTTGGTGTGCCAGGAGCATCCTGCAGCCACGCTGCCTCTCCTGCACACCAGCCCTCCCCTCTGCAGCTCCAAGCAAAGGAGGCCATTTCTGGAAACACAAGCTGCGTGCCTGGATGAGCCTGCCCACCAGGGATGAACACACCTGGGATGAAGCAGCTGTTTAATTGGTCACACAGATGGGATCATGGCACACCACCAGCCCACCCTGACCCAGGACACGCCTCTCTGGCAGCCACCCAGTGCCTCAATTAAGAGTTTTTCTATTCATTTGCTTAGTGAGTGGATGGATTTCCCTCCCTGGAGGGGGAGAGGAGGAATGGTGACCCCGTTGGTAACTCTAAACCATGCCAGGCTGGGCAGCCAGCACCCTGCAGCTGCTGCCGAGGGGAGGGGAGGGATGGGGAGGCAAACAAGGGAAGGAGTTCACACGACTCTGCCACCTTCATTACAGCAGCCCTGGAGAAAGCCAACATTGTTCTGCACCCCGTGGTGCTGAGCACTCTCCCCTCCGTGCTGGCACCCATGAAATCCAGGGCTGACCCCGTGCCCAGGATGGTCCTCCTGCCACCAGGGAGCTGGATGGTGGCTTTGTGGACCCCCCTGTGCTCCCCCCTCTGAGCAGGCTGGTGGCTGATGGCTCTGGGTTACTCACCAGCCATGCTGAGCCTGGTGGGTGTGCAGATACTGGTGCTGCTCAGCATCCCAACAGCATCTGCTGGGAGGCCTCACCCTGCCCCTGCTGGAGGCACCAACACCCTTCCACTGCTGCCATCAAGGGGCAGAAAAGCCAAGGAGCACCCCAAAACCCCATTCCCACCGTCCTGCCTCAGCCCCATCCAACCCCAGGATGGTTGTACCCAGCATCCATTCAGAAGAGAAGCCAGAAGAGCATGAGAGCTTTCTGGAGA
This sequence comes from Thryothorus ludovicianus, assembly GCA_013397245.1. Taxonomy (NCBI): domain Eukaryota; kingdom Metazoa; phylum Chordata; class Aves; order Passeriformes; family Certhiidae; genus Thryothorus; species Thryothorus ludovicianus. The sequence goes on from VZTB01015658.1 coordinate 1,035,136, forward strand.
ATGCTGTAGAGAAGATCCCATCTTGTTTTACTTTCCCAGCATTAGAAATCAAAAATGGTCAGTGTGCTGCAGTGGGAAGGCTTGGTGTTCTCCACAGTTGGGGTTTTTTTGTGGTTTTGTTTTTTTGTTTTCTTTTTTCAAGTCAAGAGGAGCAGGACAACCACAAGAAGCAGAAGATAAATTAGGTGCTCATGAAATCTCGTTCAGATTAAGGCACAGGAAGGGGAAGTGGCAGTGGCTTGTAGGTGGGTAGGTTTTTCTAAAGGAAAGGAAGCCACCTGTCAAAAATGCAGGAGGGAAAGGCTCCTCACTGTGCACATGAACCAAATGATACTTTCTCAGGTCTGCCAACATGCAGGACAGGGCATCTTTAAACTCCTACTCGGCACAAACCTTGGAAACCTGGTTCCTGATGTATTTTTATCTTTTTACCTTGTGGAATGTGAAGCAAAAGAGCAGCAAAGCTGAGTAAGGGGAATAGCTGCAAGTCCCAGCACAAACATCATCATCACCTGGTATTAGGAGATGATTACAGCAATAGAGAGGCAATGTCCTTGGACCTCACACACTGGGCACTGTCATGTCACAAGCATCTCTCTAAATCAACAGAATGACAAGCAGCAGGAAGAAGGAAAAAACCAAAACTAAAGGCAAAAAAACTCAAAAAAATCTTGTCTGTGCAGTGCTGACTTTAAAAAAGCAGTGCTCACAGATTTATGCAAAGCATAAAGAGGCCCTTATAAATCACAACAGTGGGTTGAAAAAGAGGTTTGCAAAGACCAGAGTCCCCTCAGAGCATGGGGAAGACCCCAATGGTCAGAGATGTTTCAACCAGTGCTCTGCTCCCTACAGCTCTCCAGAAACCCTCAAAATATATCCCCCTGCTCTAGACAGTGTCATCCCCTGAGCAACTGCAGTGTGAAACGTGAAATTCTTCTTATTAACGTGAAGTCACAGACTTCCAGATCAGCATGAGCCACGAGAGCTGGAATAAATCTGCTGGAGGGAAGAAAACAATTACTGCATTACTCAAGTTGGTATTTTCTCAGTAATTATACTGTTTCCATGTGATTTGTTTTTACACACGGCTAACAGCTACTGCAGCTCCTGTTTATCCCTGGCCTTGTTTTGTGATTTATATGATAACAAGGGTGGGTGTGAGGGGGGCAGAGGCTGCACAAACCTCCCCGCAGCAAGAGGAGGTGCTGGCACTGAAGAAAACAATTATCACTGAGGAGGCTGTCAAAGAGCAAGGCCAGACTTTGGGGTGGGTTTCTCCTACATGCTTAGGAATAAAAATTCCCAACATGGCTAATGGAGCAAGCCTGCTATTTGCTATTAAGCAGCAACTTTAAAAACATGCAAGAAAGAGAGGGAGGAAAAGGATAAACGAACTGCCTACTGATGCCTTGAGGAAAAAGTCTCCAGGTAAATTTGATATTCCTGCCTTCAAATACACCAACATCTGGTCCACAAGAAAAATATTACATTGGGGACTCCAGCTGTGGCCTCAGGAGACACTGGCACCTGCACCAGCCCATCTCCACCTGCTTATTTTGCATTATTGACCCAGCATGTGATGCTCACAGAGAAGTCATGTGAGCTGGAGGGATTTTAAAGGATGTCTGTGCCCTGCTTCAGCTCAGCACCTCCAGCTGGATGCAGCCCAGCCCTCCTGAACTGAAGGGTCATTTCTCCCTCAGGAGACAGCAGATCCATAGCTCCCCTCCATCTGCACCTAACACTTGCTGCAAAGTGCATTTTGACCTTGCTGATCCCTTGGCTGCATCAGCTGTCTCTTCCAAACTCCACAGTGGAGCTTCCAAACCTCCCCAGCCCACCAGTGCATCCCAGGAGAGCAGAGCAGCTTGCCTGGGATGAGCCTCAGGATGTCCAGCACAGCACACGGGGTTTGCCCGAAATATCACCCTCGGTGAGCCCGGGCCTCTCTCTGCCTCTCTAATCCAGATCATTAGTGATGTTCCCCCAAGCCCAGGACAGAGATTTAGGGATGCCAACATCATCTCTTCCACAGTCTGTTCACTTTCTAATTATCAGCCAGCAGCAGCATTTCCTGCCGGAGCACCAGGAGGGATTAAGAGGTGTTATCTTCAATGCCTGCCCACTCACACATCTCATGCCCTCATGGGCTGGAGAAGATTGCCAAAGCAGGCAGGATAGGCTGGGGCCACTCAATTTGTGCTCAAATTAATTCCCAAAAAAACCCCCTCACGTGAACTTGTGAGCAGGGGATCTCCTTGTGGGGATGCCTCCACCACCTGAGCTCTCACACAGCAGCACTGAGCCAGTGCCAACACCTCTCCCAAACCACCACCCATGTGGGGCTGTGCCACACTGCAGAGGCAGCAGCTCCTCCTCCCTGTCCAGGAGCCCAGGGATGAGCAGCATCACACTCTGAGCACACACTGAGCCCCCTGAGATGAGAACCCAGCAGGAAAGCAACGCCCCACTCCTCCATCCGTCAGGTTTTTAGGTAAAAACATGCATCTGAAACTCCTAAGAGAGCCAAATACAGACTAAAGGAATGTGGTTTTTTAACTGGAAAAGTGTCCAACACATTCTGACATATCTTAAGCCCCAGGATGACAGCACTGACGGGGGAAAAAGTTATGGAGCTGAAAACTAATGTCTCGTTTCCCCAGGGAGATGCTCGAGTACAAAAAGTCAGGGAGTCCGAGCAGTGAAAAGTACATCGAGTGACTGCAATTCTTTTGTTCACGGCCATCTGCTGTGCTAAAGGCTCTTCCTGTGCTAAAGGCCCTTCACATGAGGGTTTAATTCCCAAATACTGCTGGGCTCTGGCTGGGCTGTGTCCCCACGAAGCAGGATGGAGAGTGAGTGTGGTCCAGGGAGCACCTGGGTGCTGTTCACCAGCCAGGAGCACAAGGATGCTCCCCTGCAAGAGCAACCTCAGGTGCTCCTGAGGGATGCCAGGTGTGGGACCAAGGCATCATCCACCTCCTCCATCCTTCATCCCCACTCTCCATGGCACGCGCAAAACAGGGATGGCTTTCACTGGGTGCAGCCCACTTCATGCTCTCATGGGAATTCATGAAGCTGGAGACCAAGGAGCTGTCTGAAGACAAAGCCAAGTTTTTTTTCAAATTTAATTTCTTTTTTTTTTAAATAGATCTAACTTTACGAGCAGGCCCACGAAATTCCTTTCCTCCGTAATCCAGCTGAATTCCACGCAGACAGAGCAGAAAACATCCCAACAATTTCTAAAGCTTGCACGAAAGTAGGTCAAAAAACTTCCCCGATGTTTCAACAGCTTGAAGCAATTTAATTGCAAAACCAGTACCAAATGCTGACCCCTCCCCGGCAGATTTACGAGGGTGGTAAAACCTCGCCAGGCAGAGCCTCAGTTTAAATGCAGTAACCAAAGCTTTGGATCTGGTCTCACAAAATTTGCTTGTGCTCTGAAGAGCCGTCCCGTGGTGTCACAGTGAGCGGACGCTGCCTCTGGATCGCAGCAGAATTCTGCATCAGCACCACCAAACACCCACGGACTGGGAGGCAGCCCAAAATAACGGGTCAAACCCCAAAACCTTCCCCAGGCAAACTCCCACAGCCGCCGAAGGCATTACCCGACAAATGGATGCTGTGCCTTTCATTCCCTTCCTGCGCTTCCCCATTAGTGGATAATAATTGCATTGAATGCGAATGTTCCCCACTGACTCCGAGGAGTGATGGATTCTCACCTACCCATCTACTCATTACAACGAGGAGCTAATTGCTCCACCTCTCATTAAGAATTCCCCAACACTGCCTCTTCAGCATCCCTGGATTTTCAGCTGACCTTAAGTTTGTTCAAACAGTTACTGCACTGAAATATTCCAGGCTGAATGTCGGCTTTAGGCATTTTCAGCCTTTTTTTTTTTTTTTTTTTTTCTCCTAAACAGGGAATTTCAGCCAAAACAACTCTGTCACTTCCAAGAACAAGTTTACAAGAAAATATGCCTTTCTGCAACATTCAGAAAGATTCTGGGAACTTTTTCTTTGAGCATCTTCAGTACAGTTGATACATCTGGTAAGACTCTCTGCCAGCGATTTGCCTTTTGTTAACACTGAAAAAGTGTCCAAGTCGAAGAAAAAAAATTAATAAAAAATCTCATCTTGGTGCTTTCCTTAGGGGAATGACTTGGAACTTGGAGCAGGCAAGCAGAGTGGACAGGTATTGCAGGAAAGGTATTGCACTTCTGCAAAGGGAAGGAAAAGGCTGAGATGGAAGGACCATGGTGGCACCTGTGGAGCATCCCAGGCCAACAGCAAGTGCCCCAAAAGAGCTGTGAATAAAAGCATGGTTTGGGCAGGTAAAGAAAGCCTGAGATGCTAAGGATGGAGCAGTGTGACCTGCTCAGCACAAGGGATGGAACACAGGGACAGGTACAGCCAAGACAGGGTCCTGCTGCTTCCAGCCAACAAGGGCAGGACAAGTTAAGGTTGTCAGAGCAGCCCACAGAGCAGCAAGCCATTCCACTCCTCAATCTGCAACTTTAATGCTCTTTCAGTAATTTGTTCAGCCAGCAGCCCCCCGTGCTGACACTGCACACACCAGCGCATGTTTGAAGCCTCTTAAAAAGGACCAAACTGCGAAAAACGCCTCCCATTACATGACGTGCCAAGGCAGGGAGGGAAATTTTTAATTGCCTAATTTGGAGCTCAGCCAGGCAGCGGGGTCACTCCCGGCTGCAGAACCACATTTTCAAGGCAATGGGGAGCTCATGGCAGAGCCTGGCTTCTCCTTGCTGGGGCTCAAACCTCCCTTGCATTCCCTGGGGCCAGGAGATCTCGGGCAGCTTTCACAGCAATCTCTGAATCACCACCAGAGCCTTTTTGCATTTCTACTTGTGCCTCTCTGCTCAGGGAGTTTCTTTAGGAAGGCAGGGAGGGTCTCCCACCCACCTGGGGGTGGAGGCACAATCCCCAAACCACCTGCAGCAGCCTAGGAGCACCTTGTCACCTAACCCAACAAATCTCAGGGGAATGGAACACTCCATGCCTTCAAAAGCTTTAGCCTCCCAATATTTATTTTTTTTCCCCCAATTCCACTCATCCTCTTTCAATTTCCACGAAATTGAAAAGTTTTCAGTCTTTCCAGCATGTCAAGCAGGCAGGGATGAAGCATCAAGGTCCATGTTAATCCCAGCAGGCAAGTTCCCTCTGACAGAAGATGCTGGAATTGTCCCTGCCAAATCCCAGCTGTCCCTCAAGCAGGAAAAAGCCCTCCAGGCCCAGATGCCATGTGAAAAGCAAGCTCGAGTGTTGTAAAAAAGGCTTCTACAGAAAAAAAATCCCTTTTTATACCAGTGCAATACTCAAGTGGACAGCCCAAATGCCACTGCTGGGACAGTGCTGACATCTGCACCCATCAGTTCTGCAGAAGTGGGAGCTGGGCACTGCCTTCTCTTACATCTGCTCTCCGCTGAGCATCCCGTCAAAAACGCATCATTTCACACCAACTGGAAAAGCCACGTCAGCCAAAAAAGCGGGCGGGCAACCCGTCAGCAGGACTGAAGCCATTGCAGCATCATGTGTTGGAAACACGGGGCTGGATCCCGAGCCAGGCTCGGCACCCACACAGCCAAAGCTGTCCCGGGGTGCTGGGACACCAGAGTCCCTCTGGATGGCCGGGAAGGGCGGCACAAAGCTCCACATGCCTGCAAACCTCCTCCTCCTCTGCTTCCAGGGTGCTCCCAGGTGGGCTGTGCCCCAGGAAGCTCCAGCTCACTCACCGGGGGATGCCAGGTGCATCCTCCAGCACACGGACAAAGGTGGGGGAGGAGGGAAAATCCACCACACGGCAGCTCCTCCAAACCTCGCTGATTTAAAAATAAAAAAATCGAGGGGAAATGAAAAGACAAAAGCCCTTCTCAGCCTGGTGTTATCAAGCAGAGGAAATGAGACTTCTAAAGCTCCCATTCAGAGAGGAGTGGGGGAGAGAAATCCCACTCCAGACGCACTTGAACGAACAGCTTTTGAAATGGAAATGTTGCTCTTCAGAAACATTTAAATTTCCTCCTATTGCCAGGGAGGAGGCAGGAGGCCGAGGAGGAGCAGGGACTCCTCAGCCACACACATCCCAGCGGGATACACGCAGGGCAGCACTCGGCAGCCCTGTGAAGCAGGGATTTGTCTGGGAGTTAATCAGGATGGCTCACAACATCAATATCGGGAAGTTGGCTTGAAGAGGAATCAAATTTAGAGGGGAGGGAAGGGAATGATTGAAGACAGCTCTATTTAACCACTACTGCTGCAAGTGGGATACACTTAAAGGCAGCTCACACTCCCTCACTCCCTCCCAACCATCGCCCAAAATTATTTTCCCCAAATCCTGGAAACTGAGCTGCGTACTGGGGAGGAGATTGATGGAAAAAGGAAATGCAAACAGGATCTAAAATGGTTTGAGCAGCAGCTGAGGTGTGCTGTGGGACAACCCAGACCTCTTGCATGCAAGAGCCATTGCACCAAGCCAAGGTTCCCAACAACTCTCCCAAGACTCACAGCACATCCAGCACGGGATGAGGAGTCCCAGCACCACAGCCCTGTTCAATCCCAGCAGCTCCTGCCCCAACTGTGTCAGCTCACCAAACTGAAGTAACTGCTCCTAACGGAACCTGCTGAGCTCTGCCTGCCACCTGCTGTCACCACCTCCTGGCCCCCATGTCCTCAGGGTCACCCAATGCACGCCTTCCCTCTTCATGGCCGTGCTCTCGGGCATAGGAGGCAGGACATCAAACACCTCTCAGCTGTAAAAACCATGAGGGACAGAGGGGACAACAGCTCTGCCTGCCTCTCCACTGCCTGAGGAGCCCAGCAGCAGCCTGAGAGCCCCAGGGGGCACGGAGCACATCCACTGAGCGCCACAAGCAGCCCAGAGCTGCGGGGCTCTGGTGGCACCTCGGGACACGCACGGGCGGGGATGTGGGACACAGCCCTGGCTGCTGCCACCTCGGTGCTGTGGCAGTGGTGGTGTGGCAGACAACAGCATGGACAGCGGCACCCAACATGGACAGCCACACGGACACCAGCATGGACACCAGCATGGACAGTGACATGGACAGCCGCACGGACAATGGTACTCGTGATGGACAACTGTACAGACAGCCGCACGGACAGCGACATGGACAGCAGCATGGACAGCCACACCCGGCACGGACAGCCGCACGGACAGTGATATGGACAGCCGCACGGACAGTGACATGGACAGCTGCATGGACAGTGGCACGGACAGTGGCACCCAGCACGGACAGCCACACAGACAGCCACACGGACAGTGACACAGACACCAGCACGGACAGCCGCAGGGACAGCCACACCATCCACGAGCGCTCAACGCCGCACTGTTCCCAGGATTGTGCACACACGTGCAAGGGGCTGCCTCGACATTCCCTGCTGGTTTGAGGAGCCATTTCCTCCTCTGCTCCGCCCGGTTTTCCATCCTGGAACAGGTAGGGGGACAGTGCCAGCCACTCCCAGTGCCATCCCCATCCAGCGGGGTGGGAGGAACCAGCATCCCCCACCACCAGGAAACACAGAGGGTGCTGCTCCAGGTCTCAGCTGGCAGCCAAGCCCTGCACCTCAGCACGCAGCCAAGCGTGAGAGTTTTGGGTTCACACGGAGAACTTTGTTGCCATAATAACCCTGCCCTCATTCAGCAGTTAGAGATGGTGGCAGGGCGCATCAGGGCGTCTCAAATGTGTCACACCTTCAGCATCGCTCACCAAAAAAACAAAAAAACAAATACCAACAAGAGCACGGGACAGAGCAGTTCCCAAAGAAACCCCATTTCTACCTGTGAACGGCTCTGGGAGCTGCTCAAACCACAAACCTCTGCCCAGCCTGTTCCTGCAGAAAACCATGAAGCACCTCTGCTTCCCCAGACCACGGCACTACAGAAAAACCTGAACATCTCAGCTCCCACAGCAAGAATAAGCCCACGGTGAATTTGTTATTATCTGTTAGCAAAGCAGCAGCTTCCCACCAAGGCTGGAATTTCCATCTTGGTTTGGCAGGCACAGGGCTGTGAAATGATTACTGTGTTTACTTTTCCTTTGCTAACTATAAAATCCCATTCCACTGCCCTGCCAAGAATGACTGAAGCTAATAAAATTCAGGCATTTGGAAGAAAGCAATAATAAACCTCCCTTTTGGGGCCTTTATGATGAAATTTCCCCACTCCAATCAGCGATTATGCTGCATTCATGAACACTGGTGATGTCTCCAAGTGCACCCAGATTGACTCAAATCAATATTTAGCTTTGCTCGAGACTGGGAGTCTTTTTCCTTGTGGCAGCTGAAGGCAGAATCACTGAACAAGGCTAGAAGAAGCCTTTGAAAAAACAGCTTACAAGAATAGGAGGCAGCATAAATAAATATACAGATATGTATTTATATATATATATATGAAAATGTAGGCTTTTCAATTACTTAAAAACCTGTAAAAAGTATACACACACGAATTCAAGAATTTACAAATCTCTCATCAAACATATTGAAAGCCTTTCATATAATGCACTGTATATATTTATATACACATACCTGCCTATTCTTTTGGAGTTTTTAGTGTTTGAAAGCCTGCAACATTGCTGTGTTTACATCTGCCACTCTGCTGCCGAGGCAGAAACACATTCGCTGCTGGGGGCAATCTGTTCTACATCATACCTGAGATGGCTGGCATGAGATAAAATAACACAGACCCGAAAACCAGCTGGAAATAAAAGCCTGTGCTTGGTTTGGTCACGTAACCACGTGGGACAGCTCGATCTGCACGAGGCATGGTTCTTTTTTAGGCAGTCATGGGAAGAACAGCGTCCAAAGTGGAGACCAGAGGGCAGAAAGGATCACTGCTGCTCCTCAGGGAACAGGAGGAGAGGATTCAGGCCCTGGTGGGGCAGTGGCCAGAGCAAGCTGCTTGAAGTCAAGCCCAGGAAGCATTACCCTGCAGGCAGAGCAGGGCATACAGTGAAATCTGCCATGGGCATGTGCTGCAGCAGGATGCCACGGGCTCTGCAGCCCTGGGAAAATCCCTCAGGATGCAGCAGAGGATGGGGAAACACCACAACCACTGCCCAACTCCTCCTCTCCTGCTGGGCACTGCCAGAGGACAGTGTGCTTCTTCCTCCCAGGAAAGGGTACCAGGGGCAGGGTGAAGGGCAGATGAAGGCCAGCAGAACCTGGGCAGAACACTGGCACTGCAGAAAATGCTCACTGAGATGACCAAAAGAGCAACTTAGACAGAGATCAGGACTGTAAGGAGGTGGTTCAGGTCATTTCACCCCACACTGCTTCTCCCCCACTAATTTGTACTTCTGCTCCACCAAACCTGGGGTAGGACAGAGCCCACTGCTCCCACCCTGAGCCAGCTCTGTCTCTGGGTAAAAGCCCATTTCCAAGGACAGAGGGAACAGGCTCCACTGTGCTCTCGCTCCTTATCCTCCTGCAAAAAGGTGCCAAGAATTAGAATTACATTTTTCGAGAGCAGCAGAACGAGCCAAGGGCCTGTCAGCTTGTCCTAAAACAACCCCAGCCTGCTCGCCGAGCACGCAGCCAGCATTCCTGACACACACCAGCCACCATGGCCCCCCGGCCCCCCCATGCAGCACGGGGCCGTGGAGCCAAAAAACCCTCTGAATGTGCTCTGCCGAAAACACAGCCAAGCAGTTTTTCTGTTAAAAAAGCAAGTTTAGGTCCAAAAAGAAAGGAGGTTTTCAGCGAGTGATTTTAACTGGGCCCTTTGGCACTCGACAGTTCCTCTCTTGTTATGGATGCTGAGGGTGTTGTTAAGGGATGAGGCTCCACGAAGCACGAACGTGAAGTCACAGAGCTTCAGCAAGGGCTGTTGCCATGTTCAATATGTTATTACAGCTCCATCACCACAGGCACGAAGAGCAGCACCTCATCTCTGCCAAATCCATCTCTGAAATCACTCCCCCACTCCATCCCCTCCAGCAGGCAAACACCACTGATCGCTGTTGTGTCTCTTCCACCCCACACCAGGAAGGAAAATGTTAGCACTAAATACCCTCATGCTCAAAATACAGCGCCCAGAACCAATGTGATGGGAGTCACAACTCACTGGCTTTCATTGTGTGAGTCAGGACTGTTGGTAGGCTGCACTCCCCAGCCATGGAGAAGTACAGTGCCAAAAATGAGCTTGGTGCTGTCCATGGAAAAGTCACCCAAGCTGCTCCCAGGGAAGACCCTTAGGTAGGAGGGGAATGCAGGGATGCTGAACAAGGAGGGGGGAGCAGTTCATCTGTGAGATGGACGTGCTTGCAAAATGGTAACAACCTCCTGCTGCTCAGTCACCTGCACTAACTGGACAGGATCCCACACAACCCATTCCAGAGTGTGCCTGGAGCTGGTGGGAGATGGAGCAATGCTCCCAGCCCAGCAGCATCCAGACCCCCTCCCAGAACATGAGGGGAAAAAAGAAAAATAGAGAAAAATAGATCAGGATGAGACTNACTCTGCCCAGCAGCATCCACACCCCCTCCCAGAACATGAGGGAATAAAAGAAAAATAGATCAGGATGAGACTGCAAGGAGAAAAAAAAAAATATCCAGTATGTCCTTCTTCTTACCAAGACCAAATTCTTCCCTTGAGTTTCATTCCAGGAGAGGAGTTCTTTAACACAAATGAACACAGCCAGCTGAGCACTGGCAGAAATGGTGGCTGGCACAGCCATCCTCACCCCACAGCACCCTCATGCTCTGGAGACCAGTATCAGTTCCTGCCATACCAACACTATTTACCAAGTCCCACCTGAGGACTGACAAAGCAGCAAACCAGCTCTCCTCTCTCCTGCATTTCCAGGACAAAGCAGGGCACATTGGAATTCTTGCTATCGATAAAATAGATACAACATGTACAAAAACTTCAGAGATGGAGAAGAAAAGTCTCCATGAATCCACACAGTGCACTCAGCTCACACACCAAGCACAGACACTGAAACATTTCTTCCAATTACAGGGCTGAGGCACACAAAGTCAGGGGACTTTCTCTCCCTCCAGCAGATCAGGTGAGATGTCGTGCTGCTCGAGCCTTGTAATATTGACTGAGTGGAACAGAAAAGTCCAATTATGTAAATGATGAAGCAGGTTCCTGAGAAGCAGTCAGCCTCATCACACCGTCCTCCGCCACCGCTGTGGCTTGAAAGGCAATTTAAAAGGTTGTTTTGGATGTCAATCACCACAAACCAGCTGAAGGAGTGTGAAACAACCTGTGCTCCAGGCACCATCAGTTCTCCTGTTGGTTTTCCAGCTGCACTGAGCCTTGGCCCCGCTGTCTGTAGCTCGAGGAGCACAGCAGGCTGGAGCAGACAGGGCAGGGGAGAGCCAGGCTGCAGGCAGCTCAGGGAAGGGTCAAAGGTTTTCACATCCTGCCTCTGGAATGTTTCTGCAGCCATGAGGGCTTTTCCTGCCATACTTGAGTCTCTCAGACCATAGTTAGTTCTTTGGCCACAGGAATTTCAGCTGAAAAATGGAATAAAACCAGTTGTCCTGCAATCACAGTGCTCCTTTCCTTCACCCCTCAGCCCAGGTCCAGATGGAGGAGCTGAACATCTCACAAGGACTATGCAACACCCAAAAGTATCTGTTTTCCAAATGAAACCAGCACGAGTCCATGCCTGGAGATTCCAGATACAACACTCGTCAGGCTGTGCCCTTGGCTTCCTGTCCACACTGGTGCATGGCTGCTGACCACCCCTTGCAGCCATCCTGGCACACTGGGCAATGGAACTGACCACCAGGCACACCAGGAGAGCCACTCTGCTTGCACACCCACAGGCACACGCTCCCAAAGGTGTGTGTTCATGTGCAGCTGAGCAGGGGTTGACACACTGACACTCATCCCATCCTCCTATGATTTGGAAATTATCTTCAGAGCAGGGAGGAAAGCAGGGGGGGGAATCCAGCCAGAAGTGTTTGTGCTGTGGCAACGTGAACAACGCAAATATTTCAGCTTTTAAATATGCTTGGAATGACAGAGAATGCCAACATGTCCCTCATCTTCCCAGAAATAGCTTTGAATCATTGCTCCCCTAGTGTAAATTCCCCACCTCACCAAATCCTTTTTTTTTTTTTTGTAACCAGATTTTTATCGGGCAGAGGTTGACCGTGTGAGCAAGCCCACGGCAGATGGGTGGGTGTCAAACACGTTACAGGAGGATCCTCCTGACTCCACAACCCCAGTTCCACTGGAGCTGCTGGACTCCATAACCCCACGCCACTCGCCCCTGACGGGCGCCCAGCTCCTCTGGCTCAGCTCCACAGGGAGAGCCCAGCTGCAAGGAGAGTTAACAAAAACTGCTGTTCTCCGCAGGGGAAGGAGGACAAAAGCAGGAAAGACGTAGGTGTGTTTGTACCCACTAAAATTGTTTCATTTCACTGCTCAGATCTGAGGTTAGAGCTACTTCTACAGAAGTCCACTTCTGCAAGAAGCGGTGGGGAGGCCACACAGCACGTGCAGGCTCTGCATGGAGCACCCCACAGCCCTCAGGACAAGAAGTTCTTTTCATGGCAGTGTTTGAGCAATTTCATTTCCCACAGGGCTGGTCAAGCCAGGCACTGGCAGAGGTCTCTGCATCTCATTTGGGTTCTGGATAACCGGGATGGAGCAACAAGGTGCTGGCAGCATTGGCCTGTCTCCTGTCCATCGGTGCCACTACAGGATCCCTCTGCCTGGGTGTCCTGCAGGCAACCAGTCCCTCCTCACCAGATGCAGGCACAGCCACAGCTGGCCAAGGAAGCATCTCCCTCTCTCACAGCAGTGACACACGGCTGGGGAAACCAGATTATCTCTGGGTGCCTGCCTGCAGACATTCCGCAAAAGCCCAAGAAACAAGCCCAGAGCTCTTTTGCTCAAGTGAAAAACAACCTCCCATAGGGAAGGGAGAGCCCAGAGCGATCCCTGCTGCAAACTCCGAGGCTATGGGAGGACACACATCCAGGGACAGCCGACGCTCACAGCTTGTTCCATTCCCCAGCCCCTCTGTGCTATTGTTCCACAGCAATAAATCACGGGGAGGCGCTGGAATTCCGGGCTGTTTTCCACGGGAGGGAGCCCGGGGTGCCGGAACAGAGATGCTGCCTGGCTGTGCCTGCTAATTCCCTCGGCAACTGCCGTGCTGAGCCCTCCACTCCCACGCATCCCGGCGGATCTCCCAGCTCAAAGCGTGTCCACCCCCTCCGCTCCCTTCCCCCAGCCCTGGATTACTCAATTAGAGATTATGATTTTGCCAGTTACCTCCAAGCCAACTGGGGCCTCTGCCAAGGTCAACACAAGTTCCAGCCAGTTTCATTAATAACTGCGAGACCAACCCACTGGAAACTCTGAGAGGTTAATCCCAGCAACAGATCAATGTTCCCATAACAAAGCCACGGAGCAGAAACGCAACTGGTGATTTTAGCAGCCAGCCCAGCTATCCGTGCTGGGAGCTGTGGCACTGCTCCTCCACCTCCCAACCAGGGCAAAGCCTGCTGCCAGAGACCTGAGCCTCCCGCTCCTCTCCCCTGGTCATTTGTGGAGGGATGGAGCAGCTACCAGGGACCAGCAGTGCCAAGGCACTGGATGGTGCAGTGAGGGGAAGCAGAGCTCCCGAAAGGCCTTTCTGCTGTCCCTGGTGCCCTGCCAGCCTGTGGCCAGGGCAGGAGTTAGCAGGCTGGCCAAGAGCCTTTTCCATCCCACAGCCTGTCTTCCAGGAGTTCGTTGTAAATTGGGCTCTGGAACGGGCAGCCAGTGTGAAATTTGGCATGTACGCTGCTGGCTTCAATGCATCATTAAAAAGGCATTTCAAATGTGTTAATTCCTCCTTTTTCAATTAATTGCTTTTAAAGCTACATTGATATGCATGAAAGCAAAATACCCTCTGCCCTAATTTCTGTTTTGCTATACCTATTTCCTGACCTTAGCGCTGTCTTTTCCAAGACTACCCTCCCACACACACACAGACTTTTCTTACTCCATTTTTCAGTCCATAACACAACAAAAATGCTCATGCAGAAAGGGAAGAAATTAAAACCTTTGCACAATGTAAAGCAGAGTCCAAGTCTTAACAACACATAGCTTCTTAATTGCTTTTTTCCATCCACGGTTGTTAATTATTTTACAAAAGAGGGAAGTGGCATTGTCCCTTGTACAGATGGGGAAATCTGAGATAGAGAAAGGGGAAGAGACTTACCCAGTGACCAGCAGCCTGCCAGGGCAGATGGCAGCAAGGTTCAGGTTTCCTAAGCCTCCACCCAGCCCCATTCCCGTGAGATTACAGGGCTCCCTGTAAGTGGAGCAATAGGCCACTCATAAGTGCAGCCAGCCAGCCCTTGCAGGGGGACTAAATGCAGATCATGACTGACTCACATCCTATAGGAAGGAGCAGCAAACCACATACGTGGTGGAAGAGCTGTCCTAAAAATACGGAAAAGAGTGAAAACGTAACAGGAATAAGAAGAGATGGAAGGGAAGAGGCAGGATGAAGGGGCAGGATGAAGGTCCAGCTCTGGAGAGGGGAGAGCAGGTGTTGACTGAGCAGATGTGCCACACTCACTGTCCCCTGTGAGGCAGGATCATGGGCAGCACCAGCTGGGCACAGGGTGTGTGCAGGGACAGGACTGTGCACAACATCACTGGCCTGCTCTGGGGCTGTCTGCTTCACTCCTGGCTGCTGCTACATGAGGGAGGTCCGTGGCTTTATTGGAAAGAAAGCAGAAGCCACTGAGGGTCCTGGGAACCAGCTCCTGCCTCTCTGCCAAGAACATACCTGGCAAAGCCACATCATAGCAGCTTTGCCAGTGAATCCCACATCCAGGCTTGCAGGGACTGAAAAAACAGCCCTGCTTTAGTTGCTCTGGTTACTGTCAGCCAGATAAAGGGAATACCTTCCTGGGCAAAAAGCACCAGCCCCAGCTGGCACAGAGAGGTTTCATTTCTCCCAGCAGATCAAGCTCACCAGAGCCCTCCAGGCCACATCCAGCAGCAGGAGCCCAAGACCACAGCACTACAGCAACATGACAACACACAACAGCAGGGGAAAAGATGCTGAAGTGAGGTAAAGCAGGCAAAAAACCAACCTTCTGCCTCCGGCTTGGAAAGAAACACCAATGTTTGAGGATATGAGCAATGTGAGGTTCATAAGGAAAGGTAATATCTTTTACTTGTCCAAGTGAGATTCAGCTGAAAGCTGCTGCTTTTGAAAGGCATGCTGCCCAAAAGTGTGTCTGCTTTCTCCAGGGAAAATGCACTGATCCAAGAGCTTCTCCTCACAGCCTTGCCTGGAGTGAGGCTGTGGTGATACTGAACAGGGTTCAAGGGGCCCAGCTCTCCTCCTGTTTGGGAGAGGTAGATGAGGAACAAAAGACAAGAGAAATCCATTTTTCTTCAGGGGAGGAAAAACTGAAGCCTGTTAGCAGCAGCTGCCCCATGAGCTGTTCTGTGTTCAAAGCACAGATTATGGCTCTGAACAAAGCCCTTGGAAATGTGCAGGAATGGCGCTGACTTCTCTCCCCTGGGCTGAAGGTTGGTAAATCCAGTTATCAATGGTTATCAGGGATGTGTTAAACTTATATCCCACCACAGACCTGATTCTTGCTCAATGGCTGGTTGGAAACCAGGAGAGACCAGGACATACCCACAGCCAGAGAGTAACAGCCATTACAGATCCATCCCCTGGGACAGCCAGGCTGGCGCCCAGAGCGTGTAACCAAACCCCGACCCTTTTCACTGAGGGCTTTGTGGAGCTCTCACTGTGCAAAAACGAGCTCAATCTGCAAAATCACCATGAAAACCAGCCCTAGCACTATTACCCCAGTGAGTAAACCGAGCTCCTCCCCACACAGTGACTGCAACAGTGAGGAATGGGGTAACGGGTAAGTGAACAACTCCTGGGATACTCTGCCTGAACAACAGTGTTTAGCAATACTGGGCTCACGTGGTGCATCTCACCCAAAGAGCTCACCCAGCTGGCAGAGCTGCCCTAGATAAAGTATTGAGCGACTTTGTCAGACACTGAGTCAGCAGCACAGACAGAACAGCAAATATCTCTGTGCAGCCCTGGTCACTGGGACACATGTCCTGCCACCATGTGTGTGCCACTGCTCCGGGACACACGTCTCCCTCAGCACAGAGACTCTCAGGAAGGGCTTTACCATCTGTCCTGGGTGGTGAGTTCAGAGCCCAGTGCTGAATTCAGCTGTGGCTGGCTCAGTGAGGGTGTAAGAAGAGGTTCTACACCTGTGTCCACAGCCCAGACCTGCCAGTGCCCAAAGGGCAGCCTCAGCTCTTGGCATTCCCCTGGACCTGCCAGAGCAGCTCCTCCAAGACTCTGAGGCTCAGGGCCATGCACACATTGGCTTCAGGAGCTTTTCCACGACCTTAATGTCCACCAGCAGTTTAGAGACCAGTCTGAGGACAACTCAGGATAACACCAAAAGACTGCTACTAACCCAATTTCCCAGGCTGCAGAGGCTGATGTATTTTGTGTCCCAGACTTGCCTTTTGCTCCCAGCCACTCCAACAGCACTGAGATCATCCAGTCTTGCAGTGAGCTCCAGCAAACCCACTCTGGAAGCTGCCCTTGCTAGTTTAGAGCAACTAATCCCAGCTCCACTGAGGCTCTCACCAGTCAGGGACCACATTTTCTTCTTCCTTCCAGACTCTAAAATTACAAATGGCTCCACTAAAAGCATAATCTTGTCTTGCTGAATTGCATCTCAGCTCTCTCTCTCTTTCATGAACAAATGTTTTAAGGCCCATAAAATGCATGTGCTTCTTGGAAACATGTCACAGACTGAGAAGCAAATGCAGCCCCTAAACTGATGAACTAATTCCTCAAGAGCAGCTCTGCCGTTTAGAAACAAATAGCTGAGACAATCCATGGTTTTCTGGTGAGAGGCAGAACAGAACTGCTGGTGGGCATCATGTGAACACAGAAAAGTCATCCTGGTTTCCTCGTATATTTGGAGAGGGTTATTTTTTGTTTTGTGAACAATGCATCTTCCCAACCAACATCTCCTTCAGGCCTCCCTTGGCATCTGAACTACTCCAGAGTTAAATATCCCTCTCATTAAAGAGGGGTCAGAGGGATCTCAGGTAAAGCCCACCAGTACTGTATGGATAAGAAATGTCTGAATATCACAGCATTCCCAAGGAAGAGCTTTCTTGTCTATGTGTTATTTCCATCAGCTCCCCCAGGGGTACAGCAAACCATCCCCATCTTCCTGGCCATGAATGCAGCTTTTATTTCACTTCACTGAGGCCTTGAGCAATTCCCAAGCTCAGCCTGCAGCTGCACCAACCCTCAGCACTGGCATCAGAGCCCCCAGCACATTTATCCAGCAAGATTTTCCTGCCAACCATGAGCATGTCCAAAGTGGAGGTAAAATCAAATACAATTTACCCCAAGAGAAGATGAAAGTAAATCCAAACAGGCGCACAAGCAAGGGATTTCTCTTTGCAACGTTTATTCCGTGCACAGAGGGGACAATTGTAAGTAAACGATTTGCTTTGTTAAATGAGACTGGGACAAGGGAGGCTTTCCTGGGCAAGATTATATTAAAGAACCACCAGAAACCGATTCCAGCCCTTCAAACACCAATATTAAATAAAGAGATGTGATAAATGAGAAGCGTCAAGTAAAAATCAAATCAAGGCACAGCATCCAGAAAAGCCAGACATGACCATCCTTAATTCAGCCTGCAGGAGCTTCCAAATTGTTCTGGTGCATCTAACAGCCCAGTAAAAAAAAGCCCAGGACCATAACAGTTATGGGGAAAGCTGATATGCTTCTGTTCCCCCAAAAGTGCTCACCCCACCCTCAGGGGAAAGCACCCAAGCACTGCTTGATGCACTGGGAACCACAATCCACACTGAATTCAGCTCACACCCCCAAGGCAGCTCCACGGAAGCCCAAAATGCATTCCCAGCTGGTGGCACAGGCCAGCAGCCCCTTACCTTTGAGAGATCCTCTGTGCCCCCCGGCTGGCTCTGGCTCAGGAGGGGCGAGTGCCTCATCAGGGGGTCCTGCAGCAGCTCCAGGCGGGGCCTCTTGCTCTCAATGAACTCCAAGTCCGACGGCTTGGTCAGGTCAGAGAGGTAGGAATGCCCCTCGGTTCTCAGGTGCAGCTCCTGAGATCTGGGGACAAAGGGAAAAGAGCTTTTAGAAAATAAACTACCTCTGCTCCATGACTGCCAACTACTCCAGGAGGACAGGGCTCAGCTCCTTCCAGAAGGATCCAGGTGGGACAAACACCTCAGGTCTCTGCACAGCTCCACAGCTCGGCTGCTGGGCACGGTGCACGTCCTGGAGCAGGACCACCACCACCCTCCAAGCCCCAGGGGCCACCCTGCTGTCCCCCTCCCCAGCACTGCTGCTGTGTCACCTGCAGAGCCCTGCTGTCACCTCCTGTCCCGCCAATGCAGTGGGTGGCTGTCCCCACACCAGGACAAGCGGAGTATGGCTGCAGGTCTGAGCCTTCCCTGTCATGACACATGGGTTGGGCTGGTCAGAAAAAGGCAAAGCTTGGAAAATCCTGGAATCTACCCCATAAATCCTCCCCTGCCTCCAAGACCAGGCAGAGCACCCTTCTGCCATGTTTGGCTTATTTAGTCAAAGGTACCTGCCCTAATGTTTATATTTAGTGTCTTCTATAGGAATACCAAAGATGGTGTGTTGGGGAAAAAATGCCTACTCCTCCATGGCTAGACAGTAGGGATTTATTTTTCCAGGATGGGGGAGGAAAGAAGCCAGCCACACGTAGCTGCACATCTCTGACACAGACCTGGCAGGCTGTAAAGGCACATTATCCAGTGATAGCAACTGCACCAACGAGTCACATCGAGCTCAAACATCTTTTACCTGTTAAATATGATGCAGTTGGAAATACCTGGAGAGTGGGCTTGGTTTATGTTTTTTTTTTTTAAACAAATGTTGAATTTTTTTTTTTTTGTACATGTTTTCCTTAGCAGGATTCTCTTGTGGGAATTGTAAAGGGATCCTACAAAAATACATTAAACTTTTTACTATGCCCTAGGATCAGCTTTGCTGCAGCAGCTCCAAGGGTGTGTTTTTCACACTTCAGGCAGAAGTGTCTCTTAAAGAAAAAATAAAATGAAGCACAGGAGATTCAAAGCTTGTGAAAAAACATGGTTTTTTTTTCTTTTCCCCTTAAACAAGATTGCTGCAATTCTCTTGAGCTGGTGGTAAAGTGTCCTCCCCAGTTAGCAAACACTAACAAACTTAACAGCCTTTGGAGCTGCTTGAAGGGGAGGGACAAAGAGCAAGCATTGAAGACAGGGGGTCTTAAGCATTGTTTGCCCCCCACCCACAAACTGCAACTGCTGACATTAAAAATCTGAGAGGAGATGGCAAAAAGGGAAGGATCCAGAGTGCCCTGAGACCAGCAGCTATAACAGCTCTGGATCACATCCAGGGAGAGCATCTTGTAGAAATCCACCCTGAGCACTGCCCTATGCCCTCCCCTGCAGCATCATGGCCAACTTAACTCATCCCCAGGGAATCAAGATAATATTGGGGGGGTTATTTTTTAATTCAACATCGACAGCAGGCACACAAAGCACATGCCTGCCAAGCTCTGCTGCTGTGGGTTTGGTGTTAGGATCAGCACACAGAAACAGAATCTGGCTCATCCTCTTCCTCCTCCCCAGCAAAAAGGGGACAGGAGAATGGGAAGGCTCCAGCACTGCTCCAACATCCCATTCAGAATGTCCAGCTCACACAGCGAACCCTCCAGAGCTGAACAGCCTCAACTTCTCTCAGCAGGCCCAGAAACCTCTCCTGGCACCTCTCAGGTTTCNGACAGAATGTCCAGCTCACACAGCAAACCCTCCAGAGCTGAACAGCCCTGGAACCTGGCACTGAAGCACAGCTCGCTTCACCTGCAAACACTTCCAAGCTGAATGAGCCTCAACTTTGCTCAGCAGGCCCAGAAATCTCTCCTGGCACCTCTCAGGTTTCCTGCTGCCTGGTCCCAGCCCTTCACACAGTCCCTGCCTGCCCACAGCTGCACGCCAGCATTTCAGGCTCTGCTGTAAACCCAGGAACAATAAGCAACTGTTGAGCTGGGCAGGTGCTAAAATATTCCAACACCCAAGGTCTTGCTCTGCTGAGGCAATTAAAAATCAGATGTGTTTATTTTCCACTTCTTCCCCCTTTTTAAGGCAGTATTACCAAGAAGCTGCTAATTAACAAAGGACTGCTCCAAGACCTCTGCAGTTGTCAGGAACTGGACGCAACTGCTCCACTCAGAAAAAGCCATGGATTCTGAAGATAAGAGCACCACTGAGCTTTACAAAGGCAGCTACTCACAGCCAGGCAGGGGCCACGCCAGGGAAAGCAGCTGCAATGTTATAAGGTGCTATTTTATTTCCATTTCCACATCCACTGGAACAGCCATTAACTTTATCCACTGGAATTTCCAGCCGCTCCCGAGATTACTTTGCCCAACACAACCCGCTCAGCCTGTCCTGGCTGCAAACACAAATGCTTTTGCTTGAAGCCTTCACACCTTTCACTCTTCACATCCACACCTGCAGCAAGCTCTTTACAACAGACTTTTATACAGCAGCGACGCTGCTGTCAGTGCAAAAAGGACTCTGCCTGAAAAACCCTCCCGTTACACCGAGTCTGGGGATTGCTGCATTTTCCAAATACTTCCCACCCATCTGGTTTATTTCAGAGATTCCTACTTTGCTGAAGGGAAAAGGTGTTTTTAATTGCATGTGAGTTGTGCATAATTAAAACGAAGCAAAGCAAATGGCAGCATTAATTATGAAGTGGGACAGGTTGGTCTTCACCTGAGCCCTTCACCACAAACACCGAATACTGCAGAGAAGCAGAGCAGCCCGAGATGTGCTGACACACCAGGCTGGGTGTCCAGGGTTTGCCCAACTTCCAACCACCCCCACAGAGCTCTGCTCAGCCTAGGTCCAGGTCCAGAACACCAAGACAGCCCAAGAGGAGATCTTTAGTTTGTTACTAATTTGACAATAGCACCCTCCTGGCTGCAGAGCTGTGTCACTTTCACGGGGCTGATTCCTCACAGGGGGTGCAAGGAAGGCATGAGCTGGTAAAATCCCACAGCAATGTGGGGTACCTGCAGCTCGCTCCAGCAGTGTACAAGATGGGCTGAAAACACGGGTTGTTGGCTAGCTGGGTATTAAGGAATAAAAAAATCCTTAAGGTTGGAAAATACTTCTAAAATCATCGAGTCCAGTTGTTAAGCTGAGAGCTGGGGAGAGAAAATCAAATGAGATATCCTGAGCTGCCCTTGGTCAGGACTTGTAAAGCAGCCGTGATGAGATCTTACCATGAGGGGTCTTACTTGTACTTTCCTGAGGCCAAATCACCTGGAAATGAGCAAGTACAAACTTCTCAGAAGGCGAAAGACTCTCCCTCCCCAATATCCACTGTCTGGCTCCTCAGAGCAGCACAACCCTCCCCTGTGCTCTTCAGACCTTCCCCTTTCTCCCTCAGCAGAGCAGCAGAAGGTGGCTGCAGGAGGAATGATGGCTATTCTGCAATATCCAGCAAACCCAGCTTGACTTCCTGAAGCCTCCTGCACTAAAGGCTCAAAACATTGGCAGAAATTCTGAGCCAGCTCCCACCAACTTCCCAGCAGGAGCACACTTTAAGAGCTGCTCCCATCTGCAAACACTGTTCCCTACACCATGGGGCCAAACAACATAACCAGGCTGGAAAACTGATTCTCAGTGTCTCCTGGAACCAGAACCAAGACAAACGACCGCCTTGCTGAGGATGTTTATTTCCTCCAGCTAAGATGGTTTGGTGGGAAATTGTCTCCAAAAATAAGTTCTAAAAAGAGTATCCAACCCCCACAGGTACAGACAGACAATAAAATGCTTTTGAGAGCCAGCAATATAGAAAACCACTGGTGTTGAAGTGAATTATTTACAGCCAAAGCTAAGATTTGTCAGAGGTTTCAACAATCCCTTTACAGCTAATGAGAGCCAGAGTGTGAGACTGGGCAAACTGGGACCTGTTAAAGAGAGGAACTGGAGGCTTTGGAGGAGCCAACCTGCCACCAGGCACCTACAAAAACATGTCCAGGACCAGCTGATATATTCCCTCTGTCATGTAGGTGGAGAGGGAGATAAACCATTGTGAATTGATGGGAAGAGCTGCATGTCTGGGCGGGAAGATGGAGCTGCTCCCACGCCCTCAGCAAAGTCTGCCAGCAGCAGGACTGAGCCTTCCCAAGCCAAAGGTGTGGGACAGCCTCGAGCAGGATGCTCAGCTCACCATGTGGCCCAGCTGAAGGACTCCCAGGCCCTCAGGAGCTCTGACCAAGCAGCCCCAGGCATCCTCAGGATGCTCGGGCTGTGCATTCCCACACCAGGGCAGGGAGCACTGTCTTTGCCACCCTGCACAACCCCTCAGCCACTTTCTCCCAAGGCAACTGCAATTTAGATAAGAGCAGATGCTTTATTTAAAACTTGCATATTAAAGATCCCCATACACAGAGCCTGAATTATTCATGGACAGGACCAGCAGAAGCTTGAACACAATGGCACTGCCTCACTCAAAGGGAAGAAAAGGAATATTTGTCTCTCTCCACAAGCTCCCCCAAATGCTTTCTCCAGGCATCCAAAACTGCAGCAAGCCAGTAAAGCCCTCTCAGCAGTCCTGGGTGGCTGGAACACCCCTAAACCAATGGCTTCAGAGACATCCCATGCCCCTGGCCATCCTCCAAGTCCATCCAGGGACATGGCAGGCAGCCCACATCAGAGCTTGCAAGGTAAGGCTTGTCCCCAAGTGCCTCCACACCAGCGCCTGCCCTCTCCAGATGTTGTTTTCCTGTGTTCAATTACGGGGAAGAGAAAAACGCAGCTCCTGCTACATCATTTCCAGTGTGAGAGACACAGATACGTGGTTGTGGGGATTTCAGCCACACCGTCGCTCACTCCTGAGAAAAGGATCACCTCTGAAAACAGAAACTTAATTAAAAACCATAAATAAAACCAAATTGGTCGTGCTGTTACCTCGGGAGCAGCTGGTGCCATTTGGCCCGGCACAGATGAAGACAGAGAGCTGTGTGTGATTTCCAGCACCACTCAAGCTTCCCCAGCTCCCCAGCCCTCCCAGGGCCAGCAGGATTAATCCCAACAAGAGGCACAGCGATCCAGCCTGCTCTCATCCACACTGCACATGGCTATCTCAGATGGCTGCAGAAACACAGCAGCTGCTCAGTGTATCCTAAATGTCACCCTGCAGATCCACACAGGGCAAACCCTTCAGGCTCCTCGTGCTCTGAAGGAGGAGCGTGGTCCCCTGGACTGGGAAAATAATCTATGAAAATAGTGACTCATCTTATTCTGGATAAAGGTGGAATCTACTGTGTTAACACACATACCATTTATTTACAGCCACATTTTCTGCCAGAGAAGCAGAGAGAAGTACCCACCCCAGCATTCCTGCATTAATATGGAACCTTGCTCTAAAATCCTAACACGTATGAAAAGTTAGAAAAATCCAGTTCCTTGATTTTTCAGATCCCTCACCCTCTGGCACCTGCCGTTTAACACTCAACCCAGTTTTTCTCACTTCTTTTGAGGACCAAAATATATATAGAAAAGGGAAAAAAGCCCTAATCCTTGTCACCCTGCCAGGACATTCCACTGCAAGCATTCATGGTACGACTTGTACCAACAGCAGATCCTGAAATACCTCTCTTCACTCCTGCAGACCAGTTGGCACAGCCAACTGAACAAGCTAAGGGGAAGTCTGTGGATCCTTCCAAGAAAAAGCCTGCTACCAAAAAAACCATCATGGAAAGCAGCACATCCCTGCAAAGACAGGCAGAGCCAATTTTCCCTACAGCAAGAGATTCTGAGAGGTTCAGGTTTTCCTTCCTTCTTCCAGCCAGAATTGCTGCATAGGGAGCTCAATTCTTTGCCCAACCACCAAGGGGTGATGACAACTCTTGATTCTGATGTGTGTGGAGAAGGGCAGCCTGCAACTTCCCAAAAATCTTCTTGCTCAGGAAGCCCCAACATGAGGGCCCATCTCAGCATTCCATCCCTTCCAGCAAGTTACCACTCGGGACCGTTTTGCCAACAACACTGGATTCATCCTTAACACATTCTGCCCATGGTGAAACACTTTACATCTTGTTCCCTTTCCAGTGAATCACAACTAACCACCATCCTGGTGGCCACAGCAAAACTGCAGCCAGGAGACACTGAAAACATGCACAGCTGTGGGAAGACCATCCAAGCAAGCCCAAATGATTTCTCTGGGATTTCGAGCATCCCCAGGGTCAAGCCTCCAATACCAAGTGCAAAGACAGCCTGCAGAGGCTTCAGAGATCTGTCCAAATTGAAGGCAAAGCCAAAACAGGGGATAACACCCCAAAACCAGCACGTGGAGTAAAATGAATCCCTGCAGTTTTCCAGGACAGGAAGGCAAACAGCAGCCACTCACCAGGCAGGGGGCTCAGAGGAACTGGGGCTCAGTGGCACGAGGGCTGCAGCACTCTGCAGCTGTGGGCAGTGCCCTGGATGAGTGCAGGGCAGGGATGTCCATCTGGGAGTGCACACAGGGCTCCATCTCCAGCCCTGTCAGCCTGCCACATCCCACTTGCACCAGACTTGCAAGCTGATATCCTCAAGGAGCAGAGCGATCCTGGAAGCGCATCAGCTGCCACAACCAAGAGCAGACAGGCTGCTTCCTCTGAGCTCCCGGAGCAACAGGGGTTGGAAGGGTTCCCCTCTTGCTTCCAGGGGAGGATTGTCATGTGCCCACCATCTCTGAGTGCCAGCTGGGCTGTCAGGCAGGGAACCACAGCGAGGGTCTTCCTTTCAGACACAGCACACCCCTGTGCTTCCCTCGACTCACCCCTGTGCCGTGTTGTGGATGTTGTTTGCCTTGGTCTCCCTCCTCCCAGCCCCTCATGCTGAGAGCCAGCTGCCTCTGCTCAAAACTATCAATCCCAGCCCAGGAACAAAGCCAAGGCACTGAGCCTGCCAAGGGGACTCAGCTGCAGCCATGGCTGCCATCGCCACCCTCCCTCATCCAGCCTCTGCTCTGCTCCAGGAAGAGCCACGGCTGTTTTTTGGGGAAAGCACCAATGACCAACCCAACCTGCTCCAGGGTCATTGCCCTGGAACCCTCAGGTGAGCAGGCACCACCCAAAGGGCTCCTCTCCCAACACAGCAGGAACTGTGTGACAGCAGCTCCTGAGACCACAGAGGTGAACCAGCAAAGCCCCCAGAGAAGGGATTTTTAAGTGTAGAGCTTAAAGATACAGACAAACAGAAGCTTTGAAAACCAGACTAACACCTCCCCAGCCCCAATGCTACCCAATCCCAATCACCTCATTAACTAATTACATTGGATTGAAAATATCTTTACAATTTCTTCAAAGACCCCCCCCTCCTCCTCTCCTGCATCCCCCAGACGCCCCCAAAAATTTTCAATGAGTCTGTGTCCCAGAATTCTGGCACAAGATGTCAACTGAACTGAAGCACTATTTTTAGCTTTACTACATAGCATAATTTTTGCAAAAGTACTATTTCTTAGATGTTAAGGGGAAAAGGGACAAAATGTAAGTCATTAAAAGAGTTTCCTTTTATAGTATGCCAAAACATCACCATTCAGGTTGAAAATGAGGTACCACAGTAAGTAAATGGATGCATAACATCCCCTGGCAACGTTGATTAACATTTACCCACATTCGTGTGATTGTCAACACAAAAATAAGTTTGGGGACTTTGAAATGTTCATAAGCCAAAGGCAGATGCCTGGGTGACCTCACCAGATCAGGCATGTGGTACAGCAGACACCAAGGTTTGCAGTTGGGCATTTTTGTTTAATGATATAGAAAAAACCAAGATACATTTTTTTTTTAAACAGCATATTACTGGAGAGCAGAACTGCTTCTCCGTTTTGCAAACCATCAGTAGTGTGAAAAACAAAACCAGGCAGGAGCATGGTGCTGGGTCTTCTTTACCCATCTCCCCCAAATTTAGCTAAATCTGACCCAATTCCAACTTAACCGTGTTACTCTGTGCTAAGAAATCAAAGCACTGAGAAATCCAAGTGAGCCGAGGCAGTGCAACGTGCTGCAATAAATTATGGGTTATCAAATGTGGCACGACCCTCTGTACGTGCAGGTGTCACAGGCATAATGCAGAAGGGGATGCCCAGATGCAAAATGAACTTTGGAAGTTACTTTTTGCCTCAAAATTCTCACGTGTTTCTGCTGAGCATCAAGCTGAACCCAACCTACTAAAAAAAGGGGATCCTGTCTGTGTTTATTATGCATCCAGCACCTCGGGTTCTGACTCCTCTCCCCTAACAATGAAGATTTTAGAGAAACAGATTCATCTCTGACTCTGCACTGGTTCTGTTCTTAGCCTAAGGAATAAGCATTAAAAGAACTATTTTGCGTGCATCTACTGTAGTAAGGCTCTTATTTCACTTCCAGGCCATTTTTTTTTCCCAAACCACTAAACAACAAATGCAGAAGAGAAACTGTGAGAGAGAGCAGAGTTTTGCATTGAAACAGAGAGTGAGAGTGATGTCCTTCAAACAAATCAGGTCCTGTGGTTAAAGCATGTACAGCATTCCCAGCCACAGCACTCGCCTGACTTGCACCTAAAAACCCTGGCAGCCTCCCATGAGGCTGCAACAGGAAACAGGGACACAGGGAGAGGCATGAAGGGAGCAGATAGGAAAAAAGCAGCTCAGAGAAAGTAGTGAGGGGAATGCAGAAAGAGAAACAAAAACAATGAAAGCGGGGAGGAAGAGCAGCAGCAGAGGAAGCGGAGATGGGGGAGGAAATGAGCTCTCCTCACACCTCCCTGCAGCCTCGGGAGCCACAGACCAAACCCGACCACACGGCTTCATTCCCTAGGCTGAAGAAACCAACACAACCAGTCACAGCAACGTGAGGCTTCACAGAAGCGAGGGGCTGGGTTTTTTGTCGTTTTAAGATTTCTTTAAAACAGCCACAGGTAAGAAACCAGAAGGCAGAGGCACCCCTTGATTAGCAGCAGGAATGAGAACCTGAGCCTGAGCACGGTCAGTGCATCCCACTGCCCAGATCCCCCCCAGCCCTGCACTAAACCCTGGGTGCAGGCAGGGATCCAGTACCTCTCATTGCCAGGCTGGAACTCGGAGAGCAGGGACGGCCTCCGCCGCTGCGGCTGCATGATAGACCCCGGCGGGAGGTGGGAAGCAAAATCCCTGGAATGATGCTGGTACTCCAAGAGCGCGACGTCCTGCGGGAACAAACACAGGAGAGCTCGTCAGGCTGGGGGGGAATCTCAGGCAAGCACAGAACAATTCAAAATAAACCCCACGTAGATGTTTCCTCCTTTGAAGCAGTGGGCAACAAAGCTCAGCGCTTTGCCCTCCCCAAAAGGTTCCCAGTAACTCCCAGTCCCACACTGCATTGGAATGGGAGCTCAGCCCCTTTTCCTGGGGCTGCAGGCAGGGCTGGCTCCTGGGAAAGGACCCCAGCAAGGCCAACCCAGCCACTGAGCACCCACAGACAGATTTTTGGCATTCAAGCAGTCGTGGGGACAATTGTGAATCCAAGAGTAAGAACAAAATTAAGTCACAGGACACTTTCATCTTCACTAATCCACAGAGCAGCATGGAGAAAGAAAAAGAGGGGGGAAAAAAAAGGACAGAAGAAAAATCACAAATGTTATCTTGAAAACGTCCCTTTAAACACAGCTCCCCTGGGCTGAGCTGAAGGGGTTTGAAAGGACACTTTGCTACTTATTATGTGTACGTCCCTTTTGTTCCTTGACCCTTGGAGAGTACAGTACAGTATGTTCCTGATTTTAATTAAATAAGAAGCCCTCCTGCTCTGTGCCACAGACTGATTCCAGCAGCAGTATTTTAGGCAGCTACATTCAACTGCTATTTTTTATTTGCAGATAGATACTTGACCAGCAGACTAATCATCTAATTAACTGAGACCTTCAGCAATGGCACAGAAAACCCTGTCACAGAATAACCCTGGTAACACTGACACACATTTACCTTAGAAGAACCAATTCCACCTGGGAGTCCATTTTTGAACAGTTCTCAAGTGGAAAAAGAAAACTTTAACTTCCTCAACAAGAAAAGGAGGAATTTCAGGGTAATACAGAAAAAAAATAATAAATAAGACATCAGATGCACGCAGTTGATGTGGGCAGGGGGGTCTCAGCCTCAACAGCTGCAACAGGAATTATTTGATCTGATGTAGTGAAGATGAACGTGCTGCAGCCCTAGGGAATTGCCTCAGCAAGGTGCATGGCAGGCAAAGAAAGGGTTTGGGAGCTTAAACAGCAACAACCTGAGCCTGGAGATCCTCTCTCGCCAGCTGGAAGTGAAAAGAGCAGCCTAGCAGAGGATGTCATGCTGTCCTCCAGCAAGCTGTGGAGTAGAAGGGAGTATCAAGGCCCAACATTTGACAATCAGAGAGTAAAATAAAAGCTCTTCTGGAAAGTCAGGAAGAAAATCAGAGATTACAAACATTTGGCCTGAGGGAGCCAAGAAAAGCAGATCCCCTACCTGACATCCAACCTCTCTTGCACAAAAGTTGAAAATGCCAAATATCAAAGGGAGGAAGAAGGGGAACTGTGGTGTCCTACCGCCACCACTTCTCGTGCCTACAAAGCTGTGCCAGTTTCTGGAACCAGGTTTATTCCTCCCCACTATCAGGCAATCGTGTGGTGCTGCTCCTTCTCTGCTCTGACCAATGTTGGGAAACACCAGGAACAAGAGACCTCTGCCAGCCCCAAGCCCAGCCTGGCCATCCCAAACCTCAGCCCCTGGGACAAGGGATGCCTCCAGCCAGGTTCTTGTGACATTACGAAGGACATGACTGGGACAGTGCCCACCTCTCCTCACAGGGCTGTCCTGCTGTAAATCCAGGTGTTTGAGGAGGATGCAACCCCCTGATGCTGCTTTTCCTGCAGCTCTAGAGTCCATCCATGCAGGATGCCAGGACACAGCTTGCCACCACTCCAGCCACAGATGGGACAAACAAACACACACATCTGAAGTGAGGGCGCCCATCAGCTCTTCCAGGCCCAGCCAAAGCAGAATCCCTGCCTACAAACAAGCTTCCCCACGTTCACACTTGTCCTGGTTTTAAATTAAAAATAAATATTTAAATAGGAGAGCGATGCAGCTCCTGACATCCACCTACAAAACAAACACGTCGTGTCTGGGAAGACACACCAATAGGCCCAAAACCAGGACCGTCACTTTCTGTGGGCGTATAAACAAGAATTACCCGTCTGGGAGGCTCAAAGGCTGTGCCCTTGAGAAAAAAAAAGGCCCTTGCATGTCCCAAGAACCATCTGTTTTTCCTTTTCCCCCTGCCCACACTCAGCTGAGCTTTTGCCTCCTCTAACCCCGTCAGAAAATGGCTGGTGGAGCTCAGAACCTGCTGGCATGGCCTGAAGTGACTCTGACCTGCTCTGCCTTGCTTCTATCCGTGTTTGGTTTTACAAGGAGAAAACAAAACCCAAAAATCAGTGAGGAGGATTAAAACTGGCAAATTTCTGTGCCCTGTGATGAACTGTTAAGAGGTGGAAGCCCTGGCAGGATGTAGGTGGATTAATTGCTCAGAAAGTTACTCCAGTAAATTGCACTGTGAGCTGTGACAGTGTTTTTCAAATGCAAACACCAGAAAAAGGTTTATGAGCTGCCTGCAAACTGCCTGGTGGACTTGGCAGGGCTGATGGCTGGGCTTGATGAGTGCATGGGTATTTTCCAATCTAAATGGTTCTGTGATTCAGAAGAGGCTTCAGTTTTATCTAGCAGAGTTTTAAAGACACCTGCTGGGAGGCACCTTCCACATAAATACAGGAGCAGCACCCAGTGGGTGCCACCTGAATTCCCCACCACTGAATCACACAAATGTGATGTAGCCCTCACCCTGACCTCAAATTTCTAGCACCTGCCCATGGGCAACTCCAAAACATCTGAAATAAATCAACTAAAGAACCCTGCAGCCCCAAATTACATCTTGCTCCTTTTCCTCTCTATTGTTTTGCTGTGTTTTGCTCAATTCTGGTTTTTGCTCCTCCTCTCCCTCTCTTTGCATCTCTTCCTGCCCTCTGCAAACCCTCCTCCCACCCCACAAATCTGCCAATTTGCCAGAGCACCCTTCTCCAGACCTTTCACACCTCCAGCTGCCTCCAGTAAGGACTGACTTCCTTTTAAATCAACTTTCCTCTTGTTCCTTGTGGTTCAGGTGCTCCCACATGGACATACTTTGGGAAGCTTTGCAGATTTCATGAATTCAGTAGGTGTCATGACAAAAATCAAGGAAGTAGGAAGACCATGGACAGTCAGGGGCTCCGATAATCAGATTTGGGGAGAGGAGGCCAGCACTAGCAGCATTGCCAAGGCCAGACAGAGAGTGCCACAGCATCACCACAAGCCACCCCAGCAGAGCAGGGCAGCACCAGGGAAATGTATAGATAAATGAAATGCTAAAGACCCAAAAGTGGCCTCACTAAAACACACTTGTTCATGCAGCAGACTGAAGAGTTACTCAGGCCCAGCCTAAGGGAGCAGAAGCATCCCTTGCTGCCCACCAGGAAAGTCGGACACATCCCTGCTGCTCCTGTGTGGGATGTTGGGAGGGAGAGCCAGGGAAAGCACCCAGAGACTCAAGGCTTCTGTGTCACCCCTTGATTTGGGAGTGCCAAGAACGCTATTTCTATCCTCCCTTCCTGGTAAACCCTTCTACCCAAAAAAACCTGAATCTACCAGGCTCATTTAGATTTGCTAATCAAGCTGTTTGAAGCCACGCTCCTGAACACACGATTACAGAAAAGTTCTGGTGACACAGAATGAAAAACTAAGAAGCCTCCTCATCATTCCCACCTTTTAAAATTAACTAAAAGCTTCCAGCCTGCTGCCTTACCTACCATAAAGTCTCCAGCAAACTCTTCAGTGCTGTCCCCAACCTCAGGTTAACCCCCACACTAAACCAACAACTGCAGGCACAGCCTCTCTGCCTCTCTCACTTTCTGTTTTGGACACGTGCACTTGCTGGTGTGCTTCATTTCTCCTTCCCCTGCCTGCAGCTGCTGGGTCCTGGCTGCCTGATCTCCAGGAGGGAGAAGGGGAGGTCTGAGAGTGATGCTGGAAGCACCTGCAGGTGCTGACCTGCAGCACACGGCTCCAGACAACGCCACGCCACAGCCACCAGCACCCCTGAGCCTGCAGCCCCAGCTCCAGCACCAAGCACATCCACACAGACAAGGCATCCACGACTGCTCCATCCACATGGCCTTCCCACAGCTCCAAGAATCAGCCTCTGAGGAGAAGACCTCAGAGACAGGAGGCCTGCAGAAGGAAGCCTGGAGCTGGTCTTGCGACAGAAAGGCGAACTGCTCCTCCTCTCTTCCTCCCGCCTGCAGAAAAGCAAGTGCAAGCACCCAGAGCTTCTGGCTTCCTCGGAAAACAGCTCTGGAGCAAGCAAACCCATGGAGACCCCGAGTGCAGCCGGGTGAGAACCTGCAGCACAGCTCGAGCAGCCCAAAGCCTGAGACCCGTCCTCGTCGCTTACCACGTCCTCAACCGAGAAAGCGACCGGGAGCTCCCCGCCGAGTTTCGGTGTTAAAACAGCTTTGCTTCAAAACCACGGGCGCTTGTTTTGCCGTGACGCCGAGGAGGAGCAGCCCCGGGTCAGCCACCACATCCGCCAGCTGAGGCGGCTCCCCGGCGGGGCTGGCACCCCGAATCACGGCAGCGGGGCTCCCCGGCACGGAGAGCTCACCCAGCCGCTGCCCCACGCTGCCCTCGTCACCTTCCCCAGGCTGACAAACAGGCCTGGGCACTGCCACGCTGCTGGAGGAGCCAATGCCAGCTCCTCGTCACCTCCACCGTGGATTAGGGCTGCTCCTTAGCTCGCCCAGCCTCGTACTGAAAAATAATTCTTATTTTCTAACAATGTGCTGTTTCTGCTGAAACATTCAGTGAGGCCAATTAATAATGGTGCGGTACAAACAGTGAGAAAAAACAATGCCAAAACATCCCTATTTATTTCATTTCTCGTGAATTGGCCCTTATCTCATCTCACAAAGGATGCCTGGTCTGTCCCTGCTGCTGGCGAGCAGCTCGCGTGCCGTTCTGGGAGCTGTTAACCACAGGGGAAGTGAAGGGTGATGGCACAGAGCTGATGTCCCCCCAGACTGTAGCACTGGTGGCACACAGAGCCACAGCTGGACACTTTACAGCTGCTCTGGAAATGTCCACACAGCCCAGAGCTACCCAACACAGTGTCCAAGACATGACCACACAGCTTCAGACTACAAAGCCATCCCATCCCCCAGGAAGCACGGGGCTCCTTGAGCTTCCTGCACCCCCAGAACCACACAGCCAGCATGGAGTAGCACATCCCAACCTGGAACACGCCAGGGCCTCGTATCATCCAGCAATTAATTTGTGGGGTGGACAAAGCAGCACGGCCACCACTCTGGTGGCTTTGTCAGAGACAGGGGATGTCACCCAACCCTGCTCTGCACACCCTTGACTTTGGAAAAAGAAGTTCCCTAACATCTCTTTCTGCCAGCAGTGAGTGTGACCTATTTTAGCAATAAAAGGAAAAGTTCTCTGGTGCCTGGATACCCCTTGGCACTGGCAGCACAGCATTTGCTCATCCAACCAAGAAATGCACTTTTTAGCATTCGCCTGAAGAAAACAATTTTTCCCCAAGCCAATTCTCAAAATAAGACGAAGGGGAAAGGTTTGGGAGGAACCAGGGTTGTAGCAGACCTGTCACTGCCTAAGGTCCAGAAACAGCTCAGGCTGTGAAGGGACCAGTGTGGCACACAGCCCACCATGCTCAGCATCCCCAGCCCAGAGGAACCATCCTCTGCTGCCAAAAACCTCCTCTGAAGTGCAAAGGAGGTGATTATTGATCCAAACGAGTTGTCCACAAGCACAGTGCTGTCTGCCCAACTTCCTCCCCAAAACCCTGTGAGGAGCTCACTGCAGATTTAAGAAAAAAATATCGACAACATAAACCAAACAATAACTCCTCCATAATCAGCTCTCCTGTTGAAGATAAGGTCAGTAATAAAAACCTGGCTGAATATATGCATTTTTATTTTGCCTACAGGGATGCAACATGTGCTGAAAAGACAAACGCCCTTATTGTTCCGAGACAGTCTCACTGCCATCCATCTCTCAGAAGCTGCTGACTTGGCCTTTTGTTTTTGGAGGTCACCACACTGTGCGTGGCTTCTCGTTGGAAGGCATCGATTCCTGCTGCCACCCCTGCGCCGAGGCCACGGCTGCTGCCAGCACTGACAGCATCTGTACCAGCTGCACAGCACTGCAGCCTCCTCCATGCCCTGTCCCCACCTCTCCAGCAGAGCAGGGCTGTCAGCAGTGCCTGGCTGCCCTGTCTGAATGTGCCATTCATGGAGAGGTCACGTCTCAGTGAGGACAGCTCTCAGCTGTTGTGGCTTCCCGGTCATCTGACCGGTGCCGGGTGCTGGAGCCAGCCCTCTCCCTCTCCCCGGCAGCCAGGGGTGCCCACAGAGCAGCAGCACATCCACTACAGAGCTGCTTTTCAGCCTCCCTCCATCACAAGACTTTTGTCCCAGTCGCATCCAGGCGCCTTTGAGTCGGGAGTGACCCGTCTGCCCTCGCTGCAGCCCCCACGCCTGGTGCTGTGCTTCCTGAAGCCGTGAACACCCGTGCAGGGGGAGCAGCTCTCTTCACACAACAAACCCAAACTTTCTACCTTGGAAGGCAAGTCATTTAGCTCATCATCCCATCTCTTCTGCAGCACAGGCCCCCACCCCCTCCTAGCACACCTGCTCCCATAGCACACCCACAACCCATCTGCAGATCCACGGAGGATCCTTTCCGCTTTCCATGTCCCCTTTCAGCTTTCCATGTCCCCCTCCTTTCTGCTTTCCATGTCCCCCACTGTCTCCTACTCTTCCTTACACCTCCACAGCAAATCCTTCACTTGCTCAGTATTTTCAACAAATGCTGTGTCAATGACAATGACAGCAGAAGTCCCCAGCCTTGCAGAAGGTGCCTCCAGGGGCTGGTGGGGCAGCACAATCAGAGTCAAGCCTGAAGCACAGGAAAAGGCTCCAAAAGTGGCTTTGCCAAACCACATAAGCAGTGGAAGCTCTTTCTTCTCCTGTGGATTTACAATCTTGAGATCAACCAAAAGCAAAGCATCACCTTCTGAATCAAATCGTGTCCAAAAAGAAGATTAGGGAGCAACCACAGAAGTTTACTGTGGCTTGAAGTAAAAGGAGTGTTTTGGATAAAGGTTGTATCCTAGGGAAAACAAGATTTAAATACAAACTGCTGTAAGCCAGCTTCTTCCCAGCAATGAGAGGGAGACCCTAGGGCAGGGAATTAGGTGTCCTGCTCTTTCACCTCCATGCTCTCCCAGTCCCAGAGCAGAAAGCCAATTTTCCAAAATCCACCGCTGAGCTGCTCAGAGCTAATGCAATCTGTCACTGGAAAGGTACTCGAGAGAGAGAGCGCTGAGTTCTCATGACAGACCTGATCAGAGTCAGTATTTCCAAGGAATGTCTTTTATTTTCAGGTCATTCCTTAAAACACTAGCTGGAGCCCAGCAGGCAGAACTGAGGGCACCCCTCTCAGCCGGGAGAGGGAGGTTGTTCTTTGTGCTCAGAGGTGCTGCACCATAAACTCTTCTGTTCCAGGACCGCTGACACAGAGCAGCACTTTGCTCCCAGGAGACAAAAGTGTGAGCAACTACTCCAAGGAAAACCAACACGGCAGCACAGTCCAGTGCCCCTGTGCAGGCTTACCTGGCGCCGCCGTGCCACGCCGATCATGTCACCGCAGGGAGCAGCGAGCTCCTGCCATCTCCGGAGCCCACAGCACCTTCCACAGCAGGACACTGGACTCAGCTCGCCCTGCTCCAACTGCTGGGAGGAGGAGTCTGGCCCAGGGAAGGCACTCGATTCCCCCCAGGCCACCTTTTGGCTTGGACACCAAATCAACACGCAAGTTTGCACCAAGCTCTTGTCTCTGGTTCACGCAGACAAGGAAGTTATTTATCAAGGGCCAAAGCAAACGAGCCGTGGGGCCGGGACGCTCGGGCACAAGGGCTGCTTTGCAAATGGGCAGCTTAATGAAGGAACTGCTGAGCTGCTCCCAGGCAGGAGAGGTGCCACGGGAAAAGCACAATGGTCTCAAAGCTGGAGAAGAGGAGGGCTCAGGCTCACCTTTCCATCCCAGATGAAGCTGTGTGCAGGGAATGGGGGCAAACAGCAGGAAGGAGGCAAGATGAGCCTCTTTAGTAGGGAGGGAAAAGTGCTCACAAAGGGGAATTCAAGTGATGATGGAGCATCAGTTTCATACAAATGTGTACACACCCCAATCCTACCAACCCCTAACCTTGTTTAGCATCTCTAGTACATGAAACACTTCAAGTACCCCAAAAGCAGAAGCTGTTTTGTTACAGAGGCTTCTGCTTGAGGACACCTTGTGTGCCCCACTCCTCAGCATCTCCAGCACCTGAGAGCACCCTCCTGGAAAGCCCAGCCTGCATCCAAAGCCACACGATTCCTGCTCTGAAATGTCAGGGCAATAACAGGAGCAGCAAGGCTGGTAAGGAGGTCACAGCAAGAAACTGGACTCACACAGGAGGAAAAGAGGGGAACCCTTCTGTTCCCAGGGAATATTGATCATGAAGAGGTTTTAAAAAGAAAGGGGGACATGCACTACACGGGAAAATTGATCTGTTTACAGAAAATATCTGCAGGTTGCCTGAAAATGAATATCCTTCATGCGAAAGTTTCCTTTGAGAGAGCATGAACTTTGGACACATTAGAAGGTTAAGAGCGTAAGTAATGTGTTTTTTCACCTTTAGCTAAAGGTCATGGAGCATTCAAACAATTCCTCTGTTTCCAAGCTGAACATGACAGAAGTCAACTGCGCACCCCAACATTACAGCTAATGAATATGGAAAGCAGAAATGTTTTCCCTGCACTTTGGCCAGGAACCACTCCGTGCCCTTAAGAGAAACTGCTGATTATTGGAGATTTCAGTTTTACCTCAAGAAAGTCAAACAAACCAGAACCTTTCCACTAAGCTTCCTTCTTCCCGTTAGAAGCGCGTTGACTTCACAAAGCTTTTTACAAGTCGCCTTCTACTAAGACAGAATTAAATCCAGGATCATTATAAAATTTTGCACCATTTTCATATCACACCCAGCCTTCCCAACAGCTGTTAGGACCGGATATCTCCCAGTGAGGAGGAAGAGGAAGAAGACACCTGAGTGTGTTGCTTGCCCTGTGGGAGAGCCCGTTTGCTGTGTCAGCCATTGCAGAGAGCTCAGTCTGGGTCAGACCCACGGGTTCACAGCCCTGCCCAAAGCTGGCAACCAAGAGTGAAACCAGACAGCAAACATCCTCACTCAACCGGTACTGGATCCTCTCTGCCAGCTCCAAACTCAGCAGTAGCTCGTGGAACATGCTGCTGGGAGGAGGTGCCCATATGCACAAAGCATATTTCTGTTTGTTTACTTGAAATACACTTTTTCTCCCCCCATTTTGTTGGATATTCCCTTAGGCTTTATGAGATAGGAGAAGAAAAATCCCTCAGCCTGCTTCAACTGCCTCCTGCCCCTTCACAACATCCCCTCTCACTTGCCTCATCTGTGAAATCAAACAGCTGCAATCCTTTAAATCACTTTTCATAAAGTGTCTCCAAGCCTAAAATAATGTCACGGCTCATTTCTGAGCTCAGCATTCCTGCCGCGCCGCATTTCCCTGGGTGCGACCGTCACACTCGAGCTGTGATTATTTATTTATATTATAATAGCATTTGCAGCCCTGCTGTGCTCAGCCCTGCACACGCGCCCAGGAGCTGACCCAGGGCGTTTCCACCACCAGGATAAGGATCCCTGAGCTGACAAATTCCCACTTCTCAGGAAAGGACGTCTTGGAACGCAACAAACCAGAACCAAAATTTAATTAGATGCAAGACATGTTAGTGTCGGGTTGGTTTTGGCCTCTCCTGGTTTCTTCCAAACAAGCTCTCACTGTGCAAACACACCCCATGACAAAACTGACCTGGCCAAGACATGCAAGCAAATACCGCTGACTTTTAATATTAAACAGCACAGCAACTTCAAAGGGACTGGGCTCTCCTCTCCCAAGCAATCCCACCAGAGATCAGCTCCAGCCCCAGAGCCATGGCCAGGTTCCAGCTCACGGCGCCGCCGAGCAAGAGCCACGTGTTTGTGAACAGCTGAGAGTGGCGGGGCAGATCATGCAGGGACACGCTTCCACAAACACTCTGCCTGCCCTCCCAGCACAGGCAAGGTGCGTCAGCTTGTGTGGGGCTGGCACGCTTCTGCCCAGAGCAGTCTTCTGGCTTTCCATCCAAAAAAAAAATAAAATCCCAGCTCGGACCTCTGCTGCGTCCAGACACCCAAAAGGAATCGCCTAACTCTGGGTGATTGCATGCGCCTGTAAAAATAGCTTCTAGAAGTGAATGCCAGCAACTTCTTCCAACATTAATAACACAGAACAAAACCAGTGCTCAGTGCAGGCTGCAGAAACCCCCAGCTCCAGCCCACTGCAAGCAACTGCCCTGGCCTGCCCTGCCTGCTGTTGCAGCACTATGAGGAAGCAGTTGGGATTTTACAGAGACAAAGGCTCAGCACCCCAAGGGCAGGAGCCACTCAAACTCTTTTAAAATCGGTCTCCACACTGCAGACTGAGGTTCCTTTGGTTTGCTTTTAAACCACGCTCTTGCAACAACTGCAGATCGTGCTCACCTGGTCGCATCCTCCTCCTGCTCAGGTTTTTGATAAGAAGAGAATTGGGATTTTTTTTTTTTTTTGAGACAAATGCTCTTGGTTATGTTCCAGCCCCCAAACAAACACGCTCACACTGATGGAAGCAAAGCTCCCATAAATTGAACCAGGTCAGCGTGTCTCATAGCCAGGATGAAAAGCTTCTTTGTGCAGCAGCACGCAGGCCCCGAGCGATGTAGATGAGCCAGCAAACGCAGCCAAGAGCTCGTCCCGCGCCCTCCTTAACGTTTCTATTTCAAAGGCTCTCCAATCTCCAGCTCTGCTCCCTGTGCCACTCTGCTGAAGCCAGGCAAAGAGGGCAAATGAGGGAATTTCAGCCCTTCACTGGCATTTCATGGGTTTCCAGGCGCTCAAATCGAACACTAAAACCAGCACAGACTGAATCTGACCATTCAGTAGCTGTCACTGTCAAATGTAAGACAAGGTCTCCTCCCTGACTTGTGTTTCAAGCACTTTCCACCTCACTGTGACCCACCAAGAAGCAGCTCCAAACACCCTTGGAAGTGTGAGCCATACTCCAGCACCTAATAAGATTCCTTTAAGCAGCCTGAGCTGACTAAAGCTGTTCCACTAAGTCGAGTTTCTTCCGTTAAGGGCTTAAACTGAAAAGATTCACCCATCCAGGATGAGCAAACACAGGCATGAGTGAGACAGCACAGAAAGGAGAGGCTGGATCCAGGTGAATTAACCTCTGCAAGTTCTGGTACATTCAACAAGACAGAGCCAAAAGAAAAAAAAAAGATCATCTCTGGCTTATGCCTTGATCCAAGAAGAGAAAAGATTACAGGTCAAGACTAAGAGCAGGGGAGAAGCAGGGGAAGGATAAAATGGAAAGCTCAGCAGCTCAGTTATCTTCTTGCTCCCCAGGAGAGCTGCACAGAGAGAGGCAGGTTCACTCCCAGCAGTTTGCCTGGGAACCAGGAGAGCTCTCTGTGCTTGTGAGGAGCAAGGACTGGGTTAACTGGGAGCAGAGAAGAGGATGGTGCTTCCCTTGTGATTCAGTGCCAAGGAAAGGCAGTGCCAAAAAGGGCTGGAGGGCACATGCTCCTGCTCCACAAGAATGGTCAAACCTTCCCCTCTGCCCCTAGGCTGGATGCTGCACCCAACCAAGGGCGCTCATGCCAGGAGGACAAACAGACAGAGGTGCTCAGAAATGATAAACCAGAGCCCACGAGCACCACCACAGCAAGCGCTCAGCAAAAGGCTGGCAAGGGAGAGAAAAAAAACTGAAAGCGCCATATGGAGAAACAAAAGAGGATCCCACGAGAGAGGAACAGCGAAATCCCGTACCACAGGCACGGAAACGGTCTGATTTCTCTGCAACAGCTGAACCACTGCCCCAGCACCGGGGACACCCAGGCGGCGAGCGGGGAGGGAAGGAAAAGCCTCGTCCTTACCGCGTGTGGCCGGGCAATCTGCACGGGGTAGGACATGGCGTGCGGGGGGTAGCGCGGCTCGGCCGCGCGCCAGCTCTGCGTCACGGGCTGCGTGGAGCCAGACATGGCCAGCGGCGGCTCCCGAATCACCGGCCGAGGGTTAGGACAGCAGAGAGCTCCTCTTCATCGTGGCCGTGCTGCTTTCCACGCGATAGCTGGAGGGAAGGAGGAAAGGAGAAGGTTAAAATTCAGGCGGCCGAGCGTCAGGCCTTGGGCCGTCACCAAAACCTCACTGCCCTCGCAATTCCAGACAGCCCCGGTTTCCATTTGGCAAATCCCGCTGCTAAGTTTTTCCTGTAGATTACTCCTATCACAGGAAGTCCAAATGTAAGATTTTCCCAAATTTATCCCACCCAGTTTCCCTGGAAAGCCTTCACCCGCCACCAGCAGGACAAGGAAGCCAAACTGCCAGCTCCTTCTTTGGGTCCTGTTAATCCCTAAATCTCCTGGAGATGGGGATTTTTTTTTGCAGGGTGACTCAGTTTCCAAAAACACAGTCTAGAGTTTTGGCATTTCAACACAAGGTCCAAAAAGGCACAAGGTCCCTCCCCAGCCCATCCCTTTCAACATCCACACTCTCACATGTCAGTGCTCTTCTTTCCAAGATGTGGCCACTTCCTCAGCCCTCTGAGGTAAGCCCTGATCTAATGGCAGGAGGGACACCAGGCACTGACCTCGCCTGCAGCTGTGTCCATCCACGAAGCTACAAAAAAACCCAGGACTAAACCAAGTCACACACCTCCAGTGCCACCTGGATCGGCCCTTCTGACAGGGCCCAAGTGCAAGAGAACACACCACAGCCCCGAGGGTATTTTCACAAACACTCCTGTCACCCACACGTTCACTCCTGTACCACCTGTTGCAATTCCTTTAGCAGCTGCACAAAATCAGGAAAACCAACAAAGTGGGAAGGTGCCTCTTTGCCCCAAGGGGAGATTCACAAATTAGTGATTTTTATAGATACTTCACACTTTTTGCTTGGTGATGATTTTAAGCCTCCTGGTTTTTGTCTGGATTACAATGAAAAAGTAACAAAGGTCTGAACACTGCCCTCCATCGTTGTCAGTGTGAGGTGTGTTAACTATTATTCTCAAATTAACAGTTACACAAAGCATAAATTGCCACTGCTGCCTGTCTGGGTCAGGGGATATCACCAGGATTGATCCCTGGGACCCATTCTCCATCCCACCCAATTCTGTGCACGCCTCCTCCCCAGTGCAGGTACGTGTGATGTATGGATTTGTGCAAGGTTTTTGACATTATCAAAGTCTTCCAGCAGCACACCAGGAACAGCAAAGGAAACTTCCAGTGCTCCCAGCAGCCTCTCCCCACACTTGTGGTCTCTGTGCATAGGGAGCACAGCCAGCCCCAGCCAACGCAATTTCAACTGAAACAGCAGTTGGCGTGTACAAAAACCAAAAAGAGGGTGGGAAAGCGGGAAAAAAAAAAAGAAGAAAAAGAAAAAAGAAAGAGGAAGCTTTTCTTTTTCTATTTCTTTTCCCTCCTGCGAGACCACAGATGAGGCTGTGCTGATAAAGCCCTCGCTATCTGCTGCAGGCAGGCACAGGGCTGCCTCACTGGTCTGCGATGCACTCACAGCCAGAAATAAACCAAACCAAGGCAACGGTCCCTGGCAGCCACGCACGACAAGTGGCCAGTGGAAGGCAGCCCAGGGTGGCCCTCTCACACAGAGGTCAAATCTTACAGAAATCATCTTTTCAGCAAATCCCCACAGAGCCTAAGGATGGCAGACGCACAAAGACATCACCGCGCTCCTGATGAGGGGCAGGCGAGTCTCTTTGAAAAAGCTATTTTACCAAATAACAAATGGAAAAAGACAAGGTTTAGCTCTCAAGGCAGGGTGCAAAGGGACAACCAAGTCCCTCCTCCTGCTTTCAGCTCACTCCCTGCCCAAGAGCTGGGATTCCCCTCAGTTCTGGACCCACATATCCCTGGTGAGCCCCAGGGCACCTTACCTGCCAGCCCAGGGAAGCACCGGTGGCCTGGGAGCAGCCTGACCCTCATCCCAGACCTGGCAGCCTCTCCATGCAAGAGCTTGGCGTGCTCAGTGCAGTGCACCCCGGGCAGGAAAGCCCCTGTGCACACGGGGGAATTCAGAGGCACCCAGAACTCGTGTATTTATACTTCCAGTATGACTGTCCCACTTCCCCTCCTGCTTCCGACTGGATGGGATTTGCATCACTGCTTCCCACCCTAGGCTGGGGGCTGTGCCAGGAGCAGGTGGCTCCAAACCTGCCGTGCTCACCCCTCCAGGGACACAGCAGCACCCTCCCAGGGAGGGACACAGCAGCCCAAGTGCTGCTCCAGGGGCAAAACCCTCCCTGCAGCTGCCAAGGACACGAGGCTCTCCAGGGCTCCCAAAGCTCCGTGGGATCTGCAGTGGTTTAAGGTACTTTCCCAAGAACAGATTCAAACTGGGACATCCTGGCTTGCAGCCACCTACAAGTTAATTAGCACATGTAAATATATATATACACGCACATACACACACACACACTCCAACCCAGGGTCCCTGGCAGCTTTCAGCAAGCCAAGGCTTCCTGGAAGCACAGCAGGTAGACCTGACCATGCTGAGGCAGCTGTCTACAGTAAAAGAAAGGAGATTTTTTTTTTTTTTAAACTCTCAGATAAGCAGTTCAGCTTAAAACACAGCACACCAGGTGCAAAGCCACATGGTATCGAGCTCTACAACAGTTTAAAAGCTTTTTTGCCTTAGTTTGTGCAACTAAAAAAAAAAGTTAACTGTCTACTAGAGGAATACAGGCACAGGATGAAAATACAGAGGCAAACAAAACCGTCCTGCACCAAGTAACAGAGTCTGTGAGCCATGTCCTGCATTAATCACAAGCTAGCACAAAAGGATTTTTCCTTAACAAGGGCAGCAAACCACCTCTGCCTCTACTGAGGCTTCTTGTTAGAAGCCCTGGGAAGTCAAAAGTAAAAACCACACAGTCCCTGCAAGCAGGCGAGCAGCACTGCCCATGCATTCCCACATTTGCACACAGCAGGTCACCAGCAAGATCCCAGTGCCAGCCCAAAGCCCTGGGTGTTTCTACCACAGCACAACTGGGCTGGAGCCAAATAAGGTCACCACAGCACGGGGACAGCTCCACAGATGCCTCAGATCACACCTCAGGTCCCATTTTTACACTCCACGTGCCCAGCAGTGCTCCAGGGAGGAGAATCCACGACCAGCAGGCAAAAAGGCTGCGGGTGCTGCCACTGGGGAGTGAAGTTGGAGCACACCTTGCAGGGCATGCACTGGTGCCCTTCACTGCATGCAGCTGGGACAACACCAGGCCACCTATTCCCAGCAGAAGGCACCAGGCTGCCTCCTCCCCCAAAAGTCTTTATTAATTATTTTTAAGAGAGGAACGCAAACAATAGGAACAGATTAATGGAAGTAAGAGAGAGGGAGTGCAGCCAGGCTCTTTAAATCTCTAAAATCAAACTGTTTGGTTCTTACTTTCTCAACTGATTTTGATGAAGAACAGACATTGTCTCACAGGAAAGGTATTTCCCCCCCCCAGTCAGAGTCTCCATCTGAGACTGTTTTACCCACAGACCTGCATTAGCCATTACAGCACTAGGTACCAGGAGATTTATGGTCTCTGATTTGGAACAGGAGAAAGCTGGAGGTTATCACCAAAACCAGAATCAGGGCTACAAACGTGAACCTGTGGGGGAGGTGAGTGCCCATGGAACCTCCTGTACCTGTTCATTTACACCTGTTGAAAGACTCCCAGGATTCTGCCCCACTGCTGAAGCCTTCAAAACTCCCCCACTGTCCCCCTGCCCTCCTGCTTCTCCTCCTCATGTGCCATTTACCATCTAAAGCTGTTTCCCCATCACCTGTTCTCCCAATTCACACCACAAAAAGCACACTACAAGCCCCAGCACGTTGCTGCAGGCTGGCCCACATGCCAAGGAGCTGTGCCTGCACACCTGGCTGCCCCAGCCAGCTCCCAGCAGCGTCCCCCAGCCTGTGCTAAGGGGGTGCACAGCACATTCACACCAAAAATTGGGGTACAGAGGATTTCACAACAGCCTGCAGTCACCTGTGGATTCTCAGCCCACAGCACTTGGGGGGCTGTACAGCTCAATCCTGGACCTCCTATCAGAGCAAAGCCTACACTGATACAGGCAGGACCCTGCTAAAACCCAGCAGGTCTAAAATAAAGGGTTTGCAATTAAATCCAGCTGCAAAAATAAAAAAAATTAATTAACGTCATTCAACACACTTGTTGCTCTTCAAAGTTAGAGACAACGTTCCTGATTTGTTCTGGCCTCCTCAGGGAGAGCAGGATTCCCAGGCGAGGTCCCTGGCATCACTGGTACAGCACAAATGTGGGCCAGCTGCTGTAATTACCCCGTGCCTTAGTTCATCTGTCTGAAAGGTGAGAACAACAAGACACTCCCAGCTCAGAGAAAATACCAGTTCATCAGTTCTCAGAGGAGCCTTAAAGATCCCAATGAAAACACATGGCTCAAGTTCAAAATACATGTTTTTTTTGTTTTTTTTTT
This sequence comes from Thryothorus ludovicianus, assembly GCA_013397245.1. Lineage (NCBI taxonomy): Eukaryota > Metazoa > Chordata > Aves > Passeriformes > Certhiidae > Thryothorus > Thryothorus ludovicianus. Next base: position 1,078,964 of record VZTB01015658.1, read on the forward strand.
AAATAAAAAAAAAAGCAAGGACATGCTGAAATAAGATTAACAGAATATTTTGTTTCCTAAGTCCAGAGTAATGTTACTCAACTTGTGGTCTACGGACCATGGATGGTCTACAGAAAACGTTAAGAGGCAGCCCACAAAATGACTGCAAAACCCCTCATTAAAAGGCAAAAACTAGTACCACCACACCACGCAGACAGGGCAAATAAGAAATGCTGTTGGCACTCACCAGTGCATTTAACTGAAGAGTATTGACAACAAAGCTCATATTTAATTACATTAAACAGTGCAGTTTTTGGAAAAAACAACAAAGTCATCTTTAATCAAATGCTAAATACACGACAATTTTCCTCTTCAAACAAGAAACAAAAGGTATATATCCTCCAGTCAACGTGTGTATTTTGAAATAAAAGTTAAGGAGAGCTTTGTAATGATGCTTAATTAACACTGAGCTGTAACATCCACCTCCAAGAGTCCAAGCAAGCAGGATGCCTAAAAAACCCCAGCACCCAGCTGTGTGTGGCACAGGACAGTGCAGTGCTTGTCGGCCTCCACCCCACAAAAGTGCAGCTCTAGATCAAAACCAGACCTGAAAAGCAGCTAAGAGATTTACTCACTCTTGCTTTGAAGGACTGGTGGAAGCAGAAATAATTAAGATGCGATGAAAATGGGTAGAAAGACTTCCCTAAGAAATGCACCACAACGTAACGTTAATGGATTTGTCTAATCAATATGTGCATGAAATTTTCTTGGAAGACAGTTGACATTCTACACAAATATTTGTACGTACTGTATCTACGAAGTCCTTTCAAGAGGAAAGCAGGCTGTCTGCCACAAATTTAGGGCTCTATTCAGAACAACAAAGATGACAATGTCAACGTCTGCAGCCCGGGAATTCACAGTTCCATCACAGCAGAGCACAGAGGTTTTACATTAACACTGCAGCACGGGGTCAACAGGAAAGATCAGGCACATCCTGAGCTCTGTGGCATGAAGGAGAGGTTATTCCAACCCCAGGGATCAAGGCCTGTACCTGAATGTGATCCAAAAACATTTTCCTTGCTTTGGAGGAGTACAGAAGTCAAGCCAGATTGGCAGCACCCTGCACACGATGATCAGACCCTGCAGTTCCTCAGCTGCTCCTCCAACATCAGTACCCAAAACAGCTCTTGTCCCATTCCCCAGCTGGCAGAGCACTCCTCTCTCTTCTCTTCTGTCCAGATGACTTCTGAACTAGATTTTTTCCTGGCCTGACCAACGGTGTGAATGTACGAGCAATTAAAGCAGCAGATCTGGGGGAAGAAGGGACCTTGCAGCACCATGAGGGAGTTGCTCAGTGCAGGGTGTTGCCCTTGTAAGAAGGTACAAGCGGTCCCTAAGGCCATGGAGGGGATGACAGAAGCTCAGGAGCTGAAGTCTGTCCTCCTGGTTTGCTGTCTCATGGCTGCAATCAGGCTGCATCAGCTCTCCCAACCACGGCGTGGCTGCACACAGAACCGGTTCCAGCCCCTGATGAAAGATGACTTCTCTGCCCCGTTCCTATCGCTGCCCAAAGCTGCCAAGCAGGATTTGCCACTTGTCTTTCTCCTTTTCAATCTTTTCAAGCTATTTTGGGCATGGGACCCATGTTTAGCTCAGCCCCAAGATAACCTTTGCCAGCATTTGTGTACAGATCCCGGCACCGCAGCGCCACGGAGCAAGGTCAGAGCGCTGGATTTTGCCAGCCCCGTTCCCAGTAGTGTTTCAAAAAGCAGGTTTGCCAGGCCAGCTGCTCCCAGCCTGACGCTTCTGGAAAGGACACGCTGACTGTGCACTGTGATTCCTGTCCCTGACAGCCCTTGCTCAGACCCCAACACACAGCAGGAGAATCTGAGTCCCCAGGAGCAGATGAGACATGTGCACACTCGCCCCAGCACTCCTCGTCAGGGGAGCACTTGCAGGGGATTTCACATGCTTGAAATACATCTCAGCCCTCGGCAGAGGGGCTGCAAGTGACCTTGTGATGGCTCCCAGAGGGACATGTATGTGCTTAAAAGAACAAGACTGACCCATTTCTCTTTGCAGGAGCACTTGGCCGTCACTCCCCAGCTGCAGGGACATTGTCTTATTAAAATGCACAAGCCACACACCAAGTGCCAGCCTGGCCACGGCTCCAGCCTCAGGCCAGCATCAACATGGCCACTCTGAGTCTTTGCTTTTCAAATCCAGTCCTAACATGCTCCTTTCCCTTTAGTCTCTCTACTCCCATTGTTGATTTGAAGCGGGGAACCCGATCTAAAAAAACATAAACACATCCCAACTTTGCAGCAGAGACTGGCAAACCACGCAGACAACGCGTGGCTCTGTCAGCAGGGACACCATGGCAGAGCTGCTCCCGTTATGCAACAGCAGCGTTGCTCCCGTGCCAAGGCACCCAGAGCCCTGCAAAGCCATTCCCAAGGGCTCCCAGGGAACAGGGGACAGCCAGCACGCACACGGCCACACGCAACCCGCAGCTCCTGACTGCCAGCTGCAGCCTAAATGCCCAAAAGGGACACTTCAAGTAATTAAAGATAGTGACAAGGAACAGTGAAACAGAAACCCACACTACAAAATAAAAAAAAAGGGGGGGGAGGTGGGGTTTGGATCCATGCACAGGCCATTCATGGAACAAAGGAGTTATTTTAAGGCTGGGCTGGAAATAGAAAACAAATTAGACCATGCAAGTTCTTTGTTGAAGATGATCTGCAAAGACAAATGGAAACGCCTGGAGAGGAAATTAAAAAAAAAACCAAACATGAAACCACCCGGGCACTGGGACTGCAAAGGGAAACAGGGCAGGGGACAGGAGAAGGAGAGGAAAGGAGTGACAATCAGATGCCAAAAAGGAGACAGATAAGAAAACCAGTGCAGGAGACAGCAAAAGCAGACTAACAGAACTGTCTGGTAAAACTCCAGGGATGGAAAAACTGCTGAAAATGCCCTATTTTGTGGTGGAAGCCCATCCCAAAGTTCCAGACACAGAAACACAGGAGCTGAAACTAAAAAACACATCTGCTGGGGCAAGATGGGCTGTGCAAAGGAACAAACCAAACCCTTCTCTCCTCTTCTGGCCAAGCCCCTGTCTGGCAGCCTGGCATGCTGCAATATTCACCCTGTGCTGCCACATCCACCTGGGATGGGATCCAGGCAATTTTAACCACGGTGCAAGTGCAGGCAGCCTGTTCCAGGGCAAAACTCCTTCTCTCCCCACTTCCAGACCTCATTTCTCTCTCTGCCCTGCTCACACCACACACCACATTTCCCACTTCAGCTACCCCCCTTCTTACATTAAACACGGACTTAAATGCTGGAACTGTTACGCAGTTCTAATCTCAGTTGAATAAACACACACCAGCAAGTTTAAATCAAAAAACCCCACGCAATTGCTCGCTGACAATGATACTGTAAGCATATGGGAATTTCAGCCACGCTCCCAAGTGCATTAAACAGCACATTAACAACCGTGGCTGGAACAAAACATCACCCCTGCGTCCACTCGCTGCTCCCAGGAGCCAACCTAAAGCCCAGGCTAGCCAGGCAAACAAGGCTTTTAAAATGCAAGGCAGATTACAAAGCACCTGCGAGATTTATTTATATATTTTGCACAGAACACGCTGCTCATTTGATTTTCAAACCCTTCAGTTCATGTTGCTAAAGAGACAGGTCCTCTGATGTCTTGGGCACGTTCATGAAAGCGAGGGGAGTCATCTCCTCCAGATCCTTTTGTTGAACAAATTACTCAGCTCAGGAGTGACATTTTCTGTTATTTACATCCTGAATAAAGAAGGGAAATTCATTTTCTGGAGTTCCTAAGGTAAGTTCTTTGAGGCAGATTGTACCACTAAACATTTTCTCCTTTCGCACGTTCCCAATTTTCAAAGGCGACAAAACATCTTTGCCTTCTAAATTATTCCTTTTCTTTCATGATCCTCTAATGATTCAGGAGTCTAAACTTCACACGAGGATCTTTGAAGAGCACCAACTGCCAGCATAAAAGCTGAACTATTATGACAAACTGCACAATTTAATGCCTCCCTAGGAAGACACGTGCAAAGTATCAGAATTACCCTAGGGAACCAAAATGAAGCCTGCAAATAAATTAAATGACCTGTAAACCAAGGTACTCAAAAATATATGAGATGCTATGCAACTATGCCGTAAAATATCACTAAAGGAGGGAGTCTTTAGGGAGCAGGGCTGTTTTAAACTAACCCATTTCACTCCTGGTTTTCACTGCAGTTGTTCCACATACCCAGCACTCCCCTGAACCCCAGACTCCAGAAGGGAACTGAGGTAACGTCACCTCAGCCACTTGTGATGCTCTCAAATGCCAGCTCTGAACCCTCCCCTAGGCCTTCCTCCTAACATCCTCCAGGTAATTACTAGCAGCCAGAGTCAATTTCCAGCCCAGGTTAATAACTGAATTCCAGCTATTTGTTCCTGCACATTGCTGCTGCTTTCATTTCTCCCCAGGAACGCTGATGAGAAGTTCTGGCTCGCTGGTGGCCCAGAGAAAGGAGCTGCTCGTTAGTTCACAGTCGGACAGACAGGTCCTAGCAGTAGCAGCCATTAATTGGCTGTGTTCTGCTTTTCCTGTCTAGGTAATTAATAGCTTCTAGACAGAAAGTCAAAGTCTCTCTAGAGGCACCAAAAAATTCCAATGTTTGCATACAATGAGGACAATTTGCAGGGAGGGAAGTGGAGCAGGAGAACACCACCTCCACCTCCTCCTCCTCCTGCATCCCCTTGTCAAATAACCCATAAACAAACCACAGCTCACTGCAGCAAGACCTGTTCTGAATCCACAGAGGGGTCCCACCCTGAAAAGAAGGAAAAGCTTGCACGGCTCCAGCTCCCTCCAGCTTCACTCCAAGGCAAGCTGCACTTTGCAGGAGCCAGGCTTTGGGTTACGTTTCTAGAGATGGGCTCACAAAACAGATGGGGATTCCTGATGTGTTTAATAACTGAACTCATGCAAGTGGGCAAACAGGATTGCAGCGCTTCCCTGCCAAGCTCAGTCCTGCTGACAACAAGCTGTCCAAAGCTGTCACTCACTCCCCAGCACACCAGCAGTCCTGCCTTGCTGATCAGGACACTCATCCTACTGCAGCCTGGCCAGACTCTCTGTCATTTGCCTCTCCTGGGCTCGGGGCAATGGATTTCAGCCTGTCATTTACAGGTTTCTGGGAGCCCGAGGACTAGTTTGCAGGAGTCCTTGAAAGGTGACTGTAATTCATGCTACACAGATGAGATACCTCAGTGTCTGCTCTTCCAGGGAGAAGCAATGAGCACAGGGGTCAGAGGACTCTGGATTCCCTGCCCTGTCACATGGGAGGGAGGGGACACTTTTGCCTTGATTGCTGGCAAAATGCCCAGTCCCTGGGCTATCAGTCCATCCTGTTTAGCAATGGCTGAACTCAAAGCCATTTAGTAATAATAATTAATAACTACTTAAAAAAAAATACCTTGAGCTGCCAATGTCAAGCTATTCCTAAGGTGAGTCACTGGCCCAGTTTGCTGCTGCCACTGTGCAGGCACAAGCAGGTACCTCCTGTTCCCCCCAACCTGTCCTGGGGCCAAGGTTTCAAAGGGCTCCTCACCTCCAACTTTTCAACCATGCAAAAGAAACAAAGAAAACCAGGAGGAAAAGGTGTGACACAAAGCAATGCTGCTCATGTGGCAGCACAGCTCCTGGGCAAACAGCAGCTCTGTCTCCGAGTCACTGAGCTCAGACCAGGACAAGAGCACTGGGAATGCCAGTGGAAATAGGAGAGCCATAGCCTCAAGGTCAAACACTGCTTTTGTGGAGTTATAGGAACAAATTACAGCATAATGATGTTTCCAGAGTCCATCTGGGAGGTACTTAAGGATGCATCCCAGTACTTTCATGCACTGAGTTAATAACCTTGATGAAGGCCTCAGATTTAAAAGAAGATGAACGCTCATCACGCACAGCAAGGAAAGACATCCAAATTTGTGGCATCCAAAATTCTCTCTGCTGAGGCAATGAGTTTCCCGTGGTATCAAGTTGAAACAGGGCAGCTTACAATGGATACCTAAGACGATTATTGTCCCCAAATCTCCATGACTCCTGCTTGGGCAGTTGAGCTGCTTGTGAGACAACTGCTTTTCACAGCCCTGCTACTTTACTGGGAACAGCCAGTGATGGTGGATTTCACTGAAAATAGCTGTGGTGCCTGTGAGGGCTCTGTACCACAGCACACAGCCCTTCCCACTGCTCCTGCACAGCCCCCGAGCCCACCCAGCGAACACAAATCCAACCAAAAAAGAAAAAAAAAATAAGCCAAATGTTTTTTAAACAGCCAAGAGGCAATCACAGCACTCCGGGTGTAAAGCAGTCACATCAGGGGTTACTCCTCTGCACAGCTGGGCAGTGTGTGTGTTTGCTCCTGGGGCTCTCTGGCATGGGAAAGTCCTGATTTGTCCAACTTTGGAGCTGCAATTCCAGAAGAATTCACACCAGTACTGATTACAGCTCGGTAGGCACAGACATGCCACTTCACACTGGAAAAACAGCAAGTTTCTGCTTTGGGATAACTCTCCAGCTTCTAAGTTGTATGGGAGTTTTTATGGATGAACACAGCACACACATACACACATCGTGAAGCTCTCCTGCATGCTTTACCCAGGAAATTCAGTCTGCTTTTAATACAAAACACTTGACCACAATTCCAGCCAATGGAAGAGCTGCCTGCCCTTCAAAGGGATCAATGTCATCCTCCCAGCAGTTGGGAAATAGCAGGTTTCCCACACACACCGTCAGTGCCAGACTCTCCCAGCACTTTCCAGACTCTCCCAGCAGCATCTCCACACAGCTCAGGGGTGCTGCCTTGCAGGACACAGATGACCCAGGTGTTAAGTTGTCGACTGACTCAGGCAGGCAGGGTAAGGAGCTCCTTAGTCCTCCACCCACTGCTCTGGTTTAAGGGGTGTGGAATTACTTAATTATGCCCCTCAAGGCAGGAAGAAGTCGCTTGTCTTTAAATACTCAAACTTTTATTGAGTTGACAAGTTTTAACAAGGTCAAGGCTTGAACAGTAAACTCTTACCCAAAGGGGAATTTGCTGTTTCCCCTCTCGCAATTCATTAGTGTCCCCCACGGTTTATTTCTTATCCCTGGGTGATAAACTTCACCAAGAGAGAAAAATCAAGGAAAGAAAATATTTGAGCAGTTAGACAGGGTAAATAAACCTTAATTTTCTTCATCCTATCAGTGTCCCAGAGAAGCACCTGGCACTCTACACAACACCCACACACATCCCCTTGGAGGCAGAGAGGGCACCCTCATCTGTCACCTCCAGCCCAGGGGTAAGCTCTGGGAAACTCCCTCTGCCCAAATCACTGTGGGCTCTGCACTGCAAACAGCTGTACAACAGCTGGCTGGGACCTGAACAATGGGCTCAGGCCACTGGAGCCAAGCCCTTCTCCCTCCCTTTCCTAGGGCATGGCTGGCTGCTGAGGAGTAGGAAATCTCCAGAAACAAACACACAGATCTTGCAGACAGATGCCAGAGGTAAAGAAACGAATGCTGAACTGTTTAACAACATGGAAAGAGAAATATTAATTGCAGCCTTCCACAAAACCACCTCCCTGCTCCCCAGCCCAAGCCTGGAAAAGGCTTCCCAGTTTTGTTCTTACATCAGCCACCCACAGGGCAGGACCATTCCCACGTCCCCATGTGCTCATTTACATCATCAGCCTTGCCACAATATTTCCAAGTCCTACAAGCTCAGGCTGCCAAGGAAAAGGACAGCATTACCAAACACAGAGCAGTCACCAAGATTATTTAACCATGCGAGCAGCAAGTCACCTACCAGGCAGGAGTGGGGACAGAGGAAAAATCAGCCCTTGCCGAATTTTGTTCAATTCCTCCAGCCCTGTGAGAAGTGCAGAGCATCAGGGATGTACCTTGCTCAACCTGCACTTGAGAGGATCCACTCACTGCCCACTTGAGGATCCCTCAGCAGCAGTTACTGACCTGAGCAGAAGTGCCACCCATCTGACATTAATGCAGTTTTAATTTCTGCGAGCAGGAGTTTGGAGTGGTTTGACTGAGTTTGCCTTTAAATCAGGTCTGCTTAAACTGGAGCTGGTTTCCTGCTGCGATTCAGATATCCCATTACACAGCTCATCCCAGCTGCCAGCTCTGTGCAGCTTAAGCAAATGGAAAGTTGAGCAGTCCACGGAAAAAGACGCTTTTATACACAGACAAAGACGTCAGATTAAAAAAAAGCCCACCTTCTATAACCTTGTGTACAGACTTTGCCTCTACATTCTGGTATTTGGTTAAATAAAGGAAGGGAGAGGCTGGATGGGGGGGTTGATCAATCTGATCTAGTGGAAGGTATGGGGGGCAGGAACTAGATTTCTTTAAGGTCCTTTCAAACTCCAGCCATTCTCAGATTCTAGGAAAACCCAGAACACATCACACTTCTGGACACAGAGCAGGATGCAGAGAGCTGCTCCCAAGGACAGTGTCCACAGACACCAGGCAGAAGCAAGGGAGCAGATTGTACTTCTGTGCCTTAAACACACCAAGAACTCTCTGTAACAATGTACTGAACACTTCACCACATGAAATATAATTTCTGTCAACTAAATCAGCGTTGCAGGTCCACAGTCTATCTTATTAGCTAGGTGCTAATGGAGCTACAATACATCAGGTCCCATTTAAAAAGTTGCAAATAGTTTATAAAGGCTTAATCAATCATTAAACAGGTGTTTGAATAAATGGCTACATCAATCATTATAAGCCCTAACTACTGGACTTAGCAATAATCTGCAATATCTCCATCTGAGATTCCCACACCTACGCACAGGACCCCATCACGTTACAGACCTGAAGAACAGAAAATGCCATCTATCATTTCTTAACTATTTGTGCAAAGGCTTTAATGTAAATATAGACCATGTACTGCCACATTCCATGTAGGTGATGTTCAAAATACAGATGAAACATTGCAGAGCACTAAAAAGTGGTCCTTTGGGATGGCACTGGAGAATATTTAATAAAGGCAAAAGCTGCAGGCTAATTTCCCCTGGGAGTTCCCATTTAGAGCCTGTCGCAGTGAGAATCCATCACAGACAGCACTGATTCACCCACATCAGAGAGGAAAAACCCTCTTCCTTCCCCACTGCCAGTCAGCAGGAGATCACCTCGGGTAAAGGAAGGAGCACCTCTGCCAGAGCGCTGCCAACCACCCACCTGCCCTCCCTGAGGGAATCCACAGTGGCAGCGGGGTGGGGAGGGATGGAGCAGAGCTCTGCCCCAGTGCCACAGCATCCCTCAGAGCTCCCGCCCCAGTGCCACAGCATCCCTCAGAGCTCCCGCCCCAGTGCCACAGCATCCCTCAGAGCTCCCGCCCCAGCCTCTCTCATGAACCTGCCTGAGAGGGGCTGTGATCAAACTCCTCTGCTTGATCCTCCTGTAATTCACACCAGGCAACCTTTGTAGATGCTGTTTAGCAATCCCAAAGAGCAAGAGATGCAGTTTAACACCTAGGCTGATACATTAAAGTCACTCACATCCTGCAGCAGCACTGTTCTCTCTGGCACACCAACCCAAAGGTTAGTTATCAGCAGGCATTCAAATTTCAAAGGAAAACAGTTAAACTTTTAAGCCATTTAAAGTCTGTATCACGCTCATGTGTGCTAAGTAGAGAAGGGAAAGGCATCATGTCCGATGGTTTAAAAAGATTTCAGGTCACTGTCCCTTATGCAATGAGAGTCACTCTGCTGGATAAGATCAGCCATTAAGCAGGATTACAAATTTATCTTCCCTCGGTAGTGTGATCGTCTACTAATAATCGTATCATGAAAAATAAAATAGAAAATGTTTGAAGAATTGCCCTTTGAGTCACTAGAGAGGCACAAAATGTTCTCATGGCAAAGGCAAAATCTTGTCTTTTAACTGCAAGGATGCTGCAAAGCACCGAGGTGGGCACAGAGGCAGAAAACAAAACATCACAGCCCTGTTGTCAACACCAGCAAGAGAAAACCCTGGGACCCTGCAAATCAAAGCAGTGGGGCTCAGCTGGGAGGGAAGACGTGAAGCATCACCAGCCAACTCACCCCAAGGAGCTGGGATTTGATATGGCACATATGTGGGCAGTGCCTTCCTGTAAAAATAAGTACAGACACAACCTAAGACATCCCTTGAGAGAATTAAGGCAATTTTTACAGCCTCACTCCCAGCCCCAGCTCCCAGGGTGGGTACATCCCACTTTCCATCACCAACTGCTCTGACACTTCCATCTCATCCCGCTAATCACGGCGCCAGGGAACACTGGACTCCTCCAGCAATGACATCACTGGCAGATTTGATTACAGTGCTGATTACATCATCACCCACAAGAGATTATGCAGCTTTCCAAATGGCACCAGCAGCTTCTAAACAGCTTAGGTGGAGGAAGCCACGAAGGACGTATAAATTTCAGGAGTCTCAGGTTGTAAGCTGAACGGAAGAACTTTCAACACTATCTTTTGGAAATATCCGTGCACGGACAAAGTATTTTCACATGCTGCTGCTCATGTCAGCGAGCCAGCACAGGCTTAGGAGAATGTTGTGGTTGCTAGAAAAGTCACAGGCACGGCGAGGGAAGGGCTCTCCATGACCAGGAGAACGTCACCGCCGGCCACGGGGCAACCCCAGATTTGCCAAGAGCACCATAAGGAACGGCGTGCGCTGAACCATCTCTCTCCAGGGTGGGAAAAACACTTTTAAAAAATACTTTAAATGACTTTCAGCAGAAGATAAGGAAGTTTAATAACAGGGACTCGAACGAGAAGCAAGCCCCCGTTACAGAATGTGGCTCTGTGAGTCCAGGAGCGTGAGAAGGGCAGTGTTTTGCTGTCCCCATGCCACACACCAGCATTAGCTCTGTCACGGGGTGCTGCTGCTTGCTCAGCCTTCCCTCCTCTGCGTGGACTATTTGCAGAAACAGCATTAAAGCAACCATCAAGCAGATGCTTAAAAAATGCAGAATGACGTTCAAATGACATCTATCCATAAATCAGCCCAAACCACAAACATCTGAAGAAGATTTTCACTTAATCCAATTTACTGTAATCTTTCTCTTTAGTTAAAATGACAGAAATGTCAAAATGGGACTTTACTCCTCTGTCAAAGCATCTCATGGTGAAAAAGGAAAATAAGCAGGCTCTCGCACGCAGCACCACTTATTAGGTTAGAAATGTCAAAACTGTACTTTGATTCTCACTATTAGCAGTCACATCCACATGCTGTGCCCTTCTGTTTCACTTCTTTTCCCCCAAAAGTGAGCACAGAACATATGCTCGGTGCCAAGCATCATCCAGGCAAAATCACAAGTTTCCCATTTTTGTCCCTGATGACCCCTGTGCTCATCCCTGGCTGGGATGCTCATCCAGGGCCTCTCAGATCACACAGAAATAGTTTTATTTGCCATCAAAGCTCTCAAGAGGACTGCTTTCTGCTGCTTCCAAAAAAAAAAAAAAACTATGATCCAAGCCTGCTCAACAGATCAACCTCAAAATGCCTTCTCCTATCCCCTCACATTAATTAGCAAATGGGGTAATTGACTCTCTGCCTGGGAGTTAAGCACGTGTGTGTCCACATATATATTTCCACATAGAGAGTGAGTATCGTTTTCCCCAATGGTCACAAAAATTAAGCCATTATCCAAGAGTCCAGGAAAGTGAAAGAAAAATACCTACTGTCAGGAGTGGGGTCTTCATGCATTATTTAACAAGAACTCTGTTGGCAAAACTGGTGTTGTTTTTATATAAAAGCTAATAGAAATTGTACCTCCAGGTGTCAAAACACTGATGGTAATTCCTGCTGCCTCAGACATCTTGATGTTTCAATTTTAGCAGTATGAGGAGCCTGCAGGGAATCCAAGAGGGTAAAGTGCTTGTACTCAAAGAGAAGCAGAGAGAAGGAGAGCCTTTTTATTTCTTTATAAAGGGCTCAAGGGAACAGTTCTACTCACTGGAATTATCAGATCTGGTTCCCCTGCTCCTTCCCTTCCTTGAAAGAGGAAAGAGCAAGATAGGCTAACAAGGAGTGATTGTATTGTGTCGACAGGGGGAAAAAAAATCCACGAGGCTGCTAAGGAGAAGCAAAAAGACAAAGAATTGGTGAGCAGAAAAAATCGCTGGGGTGCAGCAGCACAAGAGCAGCTGGAAGTAACAGGATGCTTCAGTGATCTCCAGGGAACAGACAAGCTGCAATGGAAGAGCAATTTTAATATAGGCTGGGTTTTAGTAAGTTTGTGCCTAAAAGCACAGTGATATCTAGGAGTCCTCCCTCACCAGCTTCCACCTGTACTTTTTCAGCCCATCACACCTCCACAGAGCAATGACAGGGCTGTGAAACAGTTAAGAGACACTTCAAGAGTCCTCTCCATGACCACCCCAGAAGGTACAGCCAGCTCCAGCCAAAATCAGAGCCACGGCAAAGGCACCAGGCAGTAAATAAGCTCTGACATTTCAATAATAAATTACAGCACTTATGAAATATTGGTTTTGGGCCAATGCTGCACCTGAAAACCACAGACAAGGCAGGCCAGTGTCCCCAGGTAATCCAATGGAAGCTGTGGGGAGGAGGGTACAGCTCTCCAAATCCACCCTGCTGGGCTCAGTGTGTAGGAAAGCCCCAGGGACCACCTCATGGTCTGGGCAGTCCCGTTTCCGTACTGCTTCCACCATGGGATGGTGGGGGGGGACAGACAAGAAAAAAACAATGGCTCAGGAATCCACACACAGCTCAGCATGGAGTTCAAGGGTAAAGAAAAACATCTTCTCCAGGCAGCCACTCAGCCAGAGACACAAAGGTCTTGGATAGATCCTTCAGTGGGTCATGAACTTTTGCAAACCCCTTGCAAAAACAGGGCTGAGGAAATTCCCGAGGAAAAGTAAATGGACACAAGAGCAAGCTCAGACAAGGAATGTCAGGATTGCTGCTGATCCCAAATTTCACCAAAGCACACGCCCGGTCTCCTTCCACCTAGCAGCCCACCAAACAGCACGAGCACCCCGTGGAGCTGCATCCAAAGCAGCCCAGTCCCTTCTGTGCCTTGTACCTGGAGCACAGCAGGGACTGGGAAGCGAGCAGGGCACTCCCCTCCCACACGGATCTGACCCTGTAAGGTTTTCCCAGAGACCTGCACCAGGCCCCCTCCCCTCTCTGTGTGCCCAGGTATCACTTACGGCTGACTAACATTTCAGGGATGGGCGGCCAGCACTCCCACCAGCTCCCAGAGACTCATTTGTTGCCTTCTTGCTCCTCCAGCCATGTCTCACAGTGCGTGGTATAAACTTTAAGAGGCAATGACCTCATCGGAGCTGGGAAGAGGGAGGCGGGGAAATTGGCTACTTGCCACCTTCTCATTTTTCACATAAGAAAAATAATTTATGAGTGAAAGCCCATTTTATTCATCTGGAAAAAAAAAAAAATCCTGCTAAAAGCAGCGGGCCTGCCTTGGAGTGCATCACTTTTACAGCAGCTCCTGGAGCAGCATCCACCTGGGGGGATGCAGAGCAGGACCCCAGCACTCCCTGTACCCCCTGCTCCAAGGAACAAACCCCCAGACACCTCACTGATCCCCCAACCCCACAGAACACACCAGGCAACAGTGCAAGCATCCCTCCCGTCTCCGTTAAGGCACAGGGAGGGACTTCCAGCTCTCTCTAATTTGTACCTCCTCCAAAAGGGCAATTAAGCAGCCAAAGCGTAGCTGGGATTTCAGCTCAGCTCTCTGTGATGAGGCCGTCAGACAGGGCTCTGCAGCGAGCAGTAACTCCAAGGCATGTCATTAATTTTGCCCAGACATGTATCACACCCCATTTCAGAACGCACACGGAGCTGTGTGCGGTGCTCTGCAGGCGCAGGATACACAGATCCTGCACACTCACACATTTTATATACTCCTATTACTTATGTTATAGATTCACACATACATTACTCATAGCTCTTACGAACAGAACATACAGTTCCACCTTGGCATGAATCCCAGAGAAAGGGAAAAAAAAAAAAAAAACCCAAAAAACCCCTGCAGTAACAAATCCAACTTGCATTGAATCCAGCAGCATCTGTGGTAGGAGTTAGAGCAGTATTATGGATCATTAAATGATGAAATTAGTTTGTGTAACACACCCATGTGCCTCTAACACCAGGCAAACCTGCTGTTTCAAGGGACATTTCCCCACTGAAAGTGTGTCACTACTCTCCCAAGTTTTTGCCCATAACTGTGGGAAACTGTGAAAAAGGCAGTTTATTTCTGCAGTGTACATTCAACAAGCTGTTGGGTACATCAGTTCCACTGAGGCACCCCTGTGCTTCAAGACAGGACCCAAATATGCTCATATGGGACTGCAGCTGTCCCTAAAATGTGCAGATCTCTGAGTCACAAGTGCTGGACAACACTGGAGTCCACTCTCGAGAGCAGCCTGGCACAGCAGCAGGAATATTTCATCTGCACACACCATACAACAGGGGCAAGAAGGCAGATTAGCATGGATTGAGAAGGTAACTCCTTAGCAGGATGCTGTGCAATGAAAGAAAACTTGAAAAAAAAAAAAATCACAGCACACTGCAGCTTCTATACACCTTTGTAACCTCCACAGCAAGTTCACAGCATATCAAAGCATTCTTCTTCATGCCCTCCAAAAATGGGCTTCATTCACTCTTTGGAGCTTTACACCCAATGTTAAAGAGATTTAAAAAGTCACAGTTGCAAGGTTCTCAATTCCTGAAGGAGAACTGAGCAGGATGAGGAGCAGCAGGGCTCACCCCAGCTCTGACTGCCCCAGCACAGCCCTCCCATCCCACCCACAGCATCCCCTCTCCCTGCTGCCACTTTCCAGCCCAGCTGAAGCCCCATCCCACCATCTCTCCTGGAATACACCAGGAGCATCCTCTCCAGGATTACAGGACCACGACCCTCAGAACCAGCAAAACCACCCAATCTCAAAGTTCTGAAGGAGTTTGAGACAGGCAGCACCAGAGCAGCAGCTGCAAACTCCCACTGGCCTGACCAAAGTCAAAACACACCGAGCGCCGCTTTTCAGGCAAACCCAAATTACAGCATCATCCGCTGACTGCTCCCGGGACGAACAAACCCACAGCTAAACTTAGCAATTCACCTCTCAAAAGCACAAAACATCAGCAAAACTGCTCTGATCCCACTGACAAATCCCCTCTCCAGCCGATGGAGCAATGCGTGAGACCAAGACGTCCGGGGAAAAAAAAAAAAAATATTCCAAACTTTTTCTCTCCTTTTTTCCTCATCGCTACCCTCCCCCTAAAACTACAGGCTCCCCGTCAAGGAGGGCTGGAGGGATAAAATCACCTCAGAAAGCAGCAGGGGCTCACAAAACCTCGCACTTCACCGGCAAGCAGCCGGGCAAGCGCAGGAGTGCGCGCTCAGCCTTGAACACTGATTCTGTGTCGCCGGGCCAAGTCCCAGTTTTTCAAAGCAACTTCTTTCTGCTGTGGCCTAGTTTAGTTCTCCACACAAAACGCCACCAAAACAAAAGCCGCCCAGCCAGCCGAGGGAGGGAAGTGGGGGGTACTTACCTAGCAGCATCCCCACATCACCTCCTGCATCTTTAGCAGCCACCCCTCTTAACTTCAAAATAAATAAATAAAGCGAGGCCACACAGCCTTAAAACCAATCTGGAAATGAAATGGAAAGCCTGTAATTATTTCTCAATGCTCCTGCCAGTCTCAGCCTATAAACACAGTGGATTACATAAGTCCACCCCTCCTGTTTTGAAGCCAAAAGTATGAGCTTTTCCTCCAGCTCTGGCAGCAAGTAATAATTCCTCGTCGGCATGGCAACGCTGGCTGGCTTCCAGCAGACAATGGGCGAGTTGAAATACTGCTACGGCCTTTTTATAGCTTAGCTCTGAAAAACCTCTAAAATATTAGCTATCTGATGGCTAACCCAACTTGACAACCTCTCCTCCTTTAACCCTTTCCCTCCTGCAGCGCCAGCAGGCATTGCCCAGATGGGTGGTGCAGGGTCACGGGGCAGTGGAGCAGGGGATGCTCCTCTTCCCAGGGACAGCACTCAGGGACCGTTTCCCATCCACTGGATTTGTTGATTTGTCACAGACACAGCATTTGCAGTAAGTGCCACAACCCCATCTGGCCTTTTCCAGGTTTGTTTCAGTCTGTTACTCAGCAGGTACGTTTGCTCTGCCCGCTGGCTCCAGCGAGCTGCGTGCGAGGTTTTCTCCTCCAGCTCGCCTGGCCTGAGAGAAAACAAACCACAAAATACCACTTGGAGCATGTGGCTCTGCCACTGCCCTCCCAGGTGAGCTGTGAGCAGGCTGGTGGGGCTCTGGGTGTGATACACAGAGCTGCAGGGACGCGAGATGCTTTACAAATCCTCTCTCAACAAATCCTGGGAGAATTCATGCCTCCTTTTGGGACAGCACTGCAGGGATGTCCTGGAGAACCAGCTGCACTCGAGATGCCCTGTGCCCCTGTGGCAGTGCAGGGTAACCTGCCTGTACAGCTGGGGCTTACTCTGAAGCTGAAAAGCAGAAACACATCCCAGCAAGGCTGAGAAACAGCAGCAAAACTCAAACAGAAAAGACACTCATTAATGTCACTGGTGTAGGAAGACTGACAAAATCAAGGAGTCTTATGATGGTGTTTCAACCAAATCCTACTGAAACGAGCAGCTAACACACACACACACACACACACACACACACACACACACACACACACAGCAACCCCCAAAATCATGTAAAGTTAATATTTACACACACTCTGTCCAGGATGACCCCACCATCTCCACACCCTGGCACAGACCCTGACCTCCTGAAGGCCAGCAGGTCCCAGCTGCATTTACACCCCTGAGCATGAGCTCAGGGAGTGCCACTGCCATGTGCTGGCTCACTGCAGCCCTGAGGAAAACTCACCCCAAGGGCTGGGAGATCCTCCACAACTGGGTGAATTTTGCAAGTTAGCAAATAAGCAAAGGAAACAATAGAAATTACAGGGAAAACCAAAAAACAGCAGAGCCAAGGCGACCACAAGAAACACAGCTCCATTCTCCATGCTCAGTTCTCCACGCAGTGCTGCCAGTGTTCACAATCCAGCTCCATCTCTGGCAAGAACTCTGGGAAAGCCAAAGGCTCCTGCTCTGCACTGGTGGCTCTCCATGGCCAGCCCTCTGCACACAGCAGCCCGCTGCCCCCGTGATCTCCAGGAAAGGCTTGAATGAACGACCCCTGGGAGTCTTTAACACTCCAAACCAGAAGGCAAAAAAAAAAAAAAAAGAACATTTCTTTCTAAATCTCATTAAGTTGCAGAGCATGATTATGATTTTTCTAATGTGTAGAGGTGATAACACTGCTTGGAGCTGTAGTTCAATTAATTATTTTATGGGTATAAACATACCAGGAGAGACTAAATGCAAACCATAAAGGTTCCTTGGTACATGTCAGGCTCACAGCTGCTCAGCCTTTGATACAAGGCTACAATTCCTAATGCCACAGAAGAGCCTAATTCCCATAGTAAAAAAAAAAAAAA